>CM035407.1:210064252-210284252 GCA_020310875.1 Ceratopteris richardii | reverse complement strand
TAGTGCATTTACATCGGAAAATATATTACAAAATGGATATGATACAAAAATAAAGTATCCAAATCGGAAAAATTTTGGAGCCCTTCTTTTTCTCTGCCTCTTTGCTCATCCTAGCTCTGCAACACTCTACCCCTCTTTGTCTCTATCGTCCCTTGACAGGCTTCAATCTTGTCGGTAGCTCATTTACTTCTTTCCATTACATGCATCACTTGGTCGGCCTTGCCTCCTGGTCCGTCTTGCATTGCGTTTTAAAGGCCCTGTTCTTTTCTTTTCACCGCTCGCAACCCATGGAGATGGACTACCTAAGTTTTGTAGTCTACCTCACCAATAACCTCTTTAAATCTGGGTTGCTCTGTTAAGTCAGGCTCCCACGCATGCAACCAGTGGCAGGTATGAAGGTGTGGATCTTCAGCCTTCTATCTGGACCTTCCGAAGATCAAGAGGTTGAAGCACCTTCCTGAGGCTCAGGATCTGTTGGATATCTTCTTGCACTTCTTCATGGATACTTTTTGGCCTTGATTCACCCTTGCCGCTTACGTGCTTTCCCCTGTTGTATGCCCCTGCAGGGCTCTGTGCAGAGATGGGTGTTGCACGCCCCTACGGGGCTTCCTGCAGAGATATGTCTTCAGATATAATACCTTTACTGAAGCTTCTTTCTTTGTTTTCTTCTTCTTTTCTTTTTGCTAGACTCTCCTTCAACACTACCCCCCTCCTGAGCTCTATCGTCCCTGACAGGCTTTGGAATGCGGTGGGAATACATCCTATAAACCTTTTGCTCTGTTTCATTAAGCAGGTTGGCTTCACGTATCATGAGTTTCTTCCATTGTTCAACTTTCAAACCGTCATGTGGTGGCTGTCTATGGTCTGCAAAGAAGCTCAATTCATATGCCACCATTCTAGCATTCAGATTCGTTGACATCTTTAAAAAAATCTTGGAGTCAATTTTAAAAAATCCGGTAAAAAAGGCTTCTTCAAAGGTTTGCATGTATAGACTCGGCAAGAACATGAGTCTTGAATAATAAGCCATGATTGTAGGATGACTAGGCATAACAAATAGATAAAAAATAAGAATATCCGTGCCTTGGTTGATGCTAATGAAATTTAAAAATGTATATTCTACGTGTTTGAAAACTTTCAATACTGTAAGTATCATGCTGAGAATTTTATTAGTCATCTTGATAGTTAGGTCTGGTATTGTTGCATATCGAGATAGCCGAAATTCAATGGATTTGGCCATATAGTCTTCGATCGGCAAATAATTGTGAGGCGGACTTGGAAGCAGAGGGTAATTCAACCATTGTTTATCGAGTACACCATTCTTTTGCATATCCAAAAATTCGCGTGCTTCACGGCGACGTGGTGTTGGGCAAAAAGAAGGATTTACCTGTAGTAAATATGGTGCTGCTTGCCACTGCACCCAAAAAGTAGGATTTTTCTCTAAAATTTTCCTTCGCCATAAAGGTTGTGCGGCTTCAAATTCCTCTTGAGTGTAATTGAATGTGTTTTCTTTGAAGTGCAACTGCTCATTGGGATCCTTTTGTGTGATCCTCTTTATATACTGTCCTGTTTGCTCTTTCAATAGCCCATAGGAATATTGAAAGGCCTTATGATTTTATCCAAGTCTTTTCCTTTAATTTCGGCGTCCTTCATGACTTTGATTAATTCATATTCAAAGTTTTCTGTCAATCGGGACACCAATAGTGCCCGTTCCTTTTGACCTATTTCTGCAGTATATGGCATGGGATGATCATCACATTGTTCCGCCATCTGCTCGTTTATTGGAGAATGATAAATCGGGGGAGATAGAGGACGTACCTCTACCTCATCAGGAGGATTTTCTGGTTGTGGCTCTACTGGTGTCCTAATGTTTGCTTTTTGTTCTATTTGGGCTTCCAATTGTACAATACGATTATTCTTTTCTTTAACTTCATGAAGGGCGATCTGGAGTGCATCCTTGGCTGTCATAAGTTCATTTCCGATGACTACTATTTGATCAGCATCTTCATTATAGACTACCAAAAGTTTTGCTTCTACAGCTTTCAGTTGTTTCCTAAGCTCATTTGTGTCATGTATACACCTTTGTTCCCATTCTTCTTTTAGGATTTGCTCTTGTTTCAGCAAATTTTTTGCAATTTGATCTTTCAATTCCTTCTGGTCTATCACTAATGTCTCTTCTTTTTCTAGTGGTTGGTCGTATAACAAGGCCTTCATCAGTTCTTTAATCCTGTTGTGTAAATTATCGTTTTCCTCCATATATACTTTGAGATGTGCTTCTAACAGATTGCTTCTAGTCCTTATTCTTTCTTTGTCTGCTTCACTTGCTTCATATTGTCTTTGTAGCTCCATCAATTGCTCCTAGAGTTTTTGATTCTGCTCCATTAGTGTAGTACATTGTCCTTTGACTCCTATTATTTCCGCTTCTTTAGGTGAAACAACTTGTTGAGCCTGGATCAGCTGCGTAGAAAACTGTTCACTCATCATTTGAAATTGATTCTTTTATTGCATGGCCTTGTCATAATCGGTGTCTGTTTCCATCATTTGCTGCTGCGTATCCATGTCCGTTTGTATCATTTGTTTGACTATTGGTTTCAACTAAGTAACATCTACATTTAACCATGTTCTCGGTATACTAGGTTCTTCACCTGTGGTAACATCTTTTCCTTGTGCCACATGCAAGGTTGTGTTGTGGCGCTACCTAATATGAAGCTGTATCTTTGGCTCAACCTCCTTAATTATTGTCTTACCTTGTGGCATATCATCAAGGATTTCAATCACGATTTGTTCCATATTTTGTTGTAAAGGCCTTTCTTTTTCCATGCTTGTTTGTATTTCTTCCTTTATTGGTGGCACCGCATCTTTATGTGTGATTGAAGTTTCCTTTATGCTCATCCGGGATTGCTCATTCAATTGAATAAGGTGTGCTTGTTCAGTTGAAGCTTCCTGGTTCTGTATGCATGTTTGTTGGTTATCGGGGGTGATTTCAACCTGGTTAATCTCCATCCATTCCTCATTGTTTGTTTTTGTTCTTATGTCGGTGTCCAAGGTGTCCTTCTCATGACTAGATTCCTCATTAGAACTTGAATCATCCAATCCAAATTCTTTGTATCTGGCAGCTAGTCCTGGAGTATGTTCTTTGTCCTTCTATTGCTGCCCTCGTCTTGCCTGTCTATATTGATGCCCTTGGACATTGATGTTAACTTGACCCCGAGTGTACGCATGAGTTTCTTCTAGTGCCAATGAGAGATCTGTTTTTGTGATGGGAGCTTGTGTCAGAGGAATCCTTGGTAGTACATGTGTCCGCTTGAATTGTGGTGTTTCTTGCGCTGCTTCGTCTCTAGCACGCTTAGCCCCTCTCATTGGTTTCTTGGAACTGGTTCCCACTTCTTCTAAGTACATGATTGTTTTCTTTTTCTTCCGAACGGTAGTGGACTTCACATATTTTGCCATTTCGATGGAGGTTGGCATCAATCTTAGACATTCTTTCATTTCAAGTGCCTCATAAATTAGCAACGTCAATGCAGAGCTTCCATTCAGGAACTTCTTTTGACTCCATTTCTTCTTGGCTTCGTATAGGTGGTCTTGAATATAGGGAGTAAAATTGACTTGATTCCCGATTTGCCTCATCGCATGTGAGAGCAATTGAACCACAATTTTCTGAGGTGTTGTATATCTGTTCATGCTGGGGAAACAAAAATATTGATGCCCTAATCGAACTGATTCTTCTATATCTGTCCTGTTTATTTCTAGAAAGGTTTTCTTTTTTGCATCATGACATTCATCTTTGACATTAGTGAGACCGTTCTGACTCCATCCAAAAGCTTTGTTGATAACTTCATGTGTGAATTGAATGGTTTTCCATGCACCTATTTTGTTCAACACTTTAGCTTCCGGGATTGAGGGCTTATCTGCTGCGGGCTGGAGTGTGTTCATAACTTGTGTGCATCTTTGGAAATCAGGTAAATATAACGAAAGTTGCAAAAAATGCGTCAATTTCTGCCATTGTCCACACATCTGTGATGCATGGTAGTCCCTGGATTATGGTCTGAAAATCTTGTGACATTATTGGGAAGTAGTGATCCCTATCCATAATCTTGATGGTGGCCATAAAGAGGAGATCCAACACAGGTTGGTCTTCAAGGAACCAATGACCTCTCGCCTTAGAGATCGATTCCAATGGAAGAAGCAGGACCTCTTCCTCTTGTGTAGCTTCAGAATTTGAAGATGTCATCTGCACTTAATACATACCGGTAATCAGTATAAAGCTCGTAGCATGAGTCATCCTTCACTTAGTTTTCATAACATTGGCAACTCTCCGAGTGACTCGTGTCGTCCCTTCCTCGTGGGTGTGAGAAAGGTAGTACTTGGGATTTTTTTTCATTAAGTATTTCTTTCTGAAAGAAAACAAAAACATTAGTACCTAGCCGAAGCTTTTATTGCATCTTTAATTATTTTCCTTGGGGTTATTTTACAAGTGCTCTCCTATTCCCTAGGAGGGAAATGTGCATCACTATCAAATAGAAAAAGAAGTAGGTGTCGAATGCATGGCCTTGTAATGTGGCCCTATTATGCATGCTCGAGACTCTTGGAACTCAAGATGTGTGCAAATTGAAGTATTTGGTTGATGTATGCAAATTGATCGGCATTTAGGCATCCAAATCTATTTTATTTTTTTGCAGTTGACTATATCTCCATCATTTCTGGTGCTTGGTGTACTTCTTAAGTTGTGCTTCCGCTTTGCTAGCCCTTCGACTCCTTGAATTGTTCTGGTTGTGTATTTCTATTTCTGCAATTTCTTGTAGTTGTCTTTTTCTTGATGCTTCGTCTTCATGTCCTGTTGATCCTTCTTGTGTATTGATATTTTCCTTTTGATGATCGTCATTGGTGTATATAATTTGGGGATCCATATTTGCGTTCGAGAAGGTTGCACGACAATCACTTTCTTTGGTATCCATATTTGAGCAATCCTTTGCGGACCTCAGAGTCCAGCTTGGCTTCTGTCCTTGTATTGTAGTTGGTTCCTGTGTAAAGTACAACTCCATTGTTGATGATATACTATCACCTGATCCTTTCTGATCCAAGTCTGTCTGGTGTGTGGGTTGGGATAAATTCTAATGCGAGAACATTCGTGATAATTATGCTGACTAGTCGCTCTTGTGCTCAATTCCTCATGGAGGTTTTGCTTGGAAACGATGTTATTAGTGGGGCCCACTAGACTAGGTGTGTGAGATTGAGAATTGGTGTACTCTCACATGAGATACTTGGTTGTGAGGGTGCCCTAGTAGAGGTGAATGTGCCATCATCATCATGCATGAGTAGTTGATCTTTCAGGCCTAAACACTTGGCTTTGACGGGTCGTTCTTCTAACACACTGAGTACCTCACGGTGCCCTATCTTGGCTGATATGTAGCCCAAGGCTAATTGGATAGTCACTTCATATTCATATATCCAATCTTGGCCTAACACAAATTCTTCCAATAAATCTTGATCATGACACACAAAGAGTTTTTGTTGCATCGTGTTATTTCCAAGGTGCAGTAACAATGTAATCTCTCCGATGCATTTAGTAACCTTTCCCCCTATTCCAATTAGATGAGCGTGGGATGTACGTAATTGCTCCTTGAGCTTATGAGTCAAAGAAGACTTGATACAGCTAACAGCTGCTCCTGTATCAATGAGAGCATCCACCAGGTGGTACTCTTCCGTTCTAGCTCCCAAGTTCAAATATAGTTGCTTTGTTTGATGTCCTAGGTTTTCAGAGGCTCTAAAGTTAGCCATTGGGATGAGTTCATCTCCTTGTTGATATCTTTCATCTCTCTCTCTCTCTCTTTCATCCTTTCCTTTTGTTTCTTTATTCGTTCTAGAGCTTCTTGTCTTGCTTCTTCTCATATTCTTTCGTCCTCTTCTCGCCTATTTTTTGTTGTTAGAAGTCGTGACATTATTTCCTCTATCAATGGCTCTAAATACATTTTTACTCGGCAACCACTTATATATTTTGGCAGTATTTCTCCATCTAGGGTTGCTAAGCTGATTGCTCCGCTAGTAGATATATGATTGATTATCAAGGGGCCATATCCTCTTTTTTGCAGTTTCTTTGCATGTTGCTTCAAAGTATAAACCAAGACCAAATCTCCTTCCTTCAATTTTTTATCTTTAATATGAGCATCAAATATGCCTTCTGTTGCCTTTTTGCTATGTAAATACCTACCACTGCTTATAATCTTGTTTCGTGTAACTTTTCTATTTGGTCCAATTGAGTTGATAACTCATGTCCAGTCCATTCATAATTTGAGGCTACTCTGAGAGTAGGTACCAGGAAATCAATTGGTAAGATGGCATTCTCTCCGTACACTAGGTTAAATGGTGTAGTTCCTATGGCTGTTTTGTATGCTACTTGGAATGTAATTGTTTGTCCCAATCGGATCTGCCATTGTCAACAATCTTAGTGAGAATAGTACATAAGATTTTGTTCAAACTTTCAGCCTGTCCATTGGCTTGTGGGTCATAAGGGGCTGATTTCTTATGAATCACTAAGAATTCATTCATTAATGATTCTATTACTTCATTGATAAAGTGTGTGCCTCTATCACTTACAATTTTGATTGGCAATCCAAACCTAGTGAATATGTTCTCAAAGAGAAACTTAGCCGTGGTCCTTACATCATTCTTCTTGGTTGCCTTGGCCTCTATCCATTTGGTCAAATAATCAGTTGCTACAATTATGTACTCCGCATGGGAACCTTTAGCTGGTGGGATATTAGGTCTTGCGAAATCTATCCCCCATTTGGTAAACGCTCTGGCACTCATCATAGGTTTTAGTGGCATTTCATCTCTTCTAATTGGATACTTCGTTCGTTGACATGTATCGCATCTTTGGACGTAAGTGGCTACATCTTGATGTAGAGTTGGCCACCACATTCCTGCGAAGAGAATCATTTTTGCAGTTTTGTCTGCAAAAAAATGTCCTCCTGCGGCTCCCGTATGAGCCATCTCTAAGACCGCAATGTACTTGTCTTCTTGAATGCACATTCGTAGATGATTGTCCCTTCCTCTCTTGAAGAGCTATTTTCCTATAAGAACATAGTCCTTGCTTTGCTCTTCGAGGGCACGTTTTCTTGCTAAAGTAGCTCCTACTGGGTACTCCTGGGTTTTCAAGAATTTTACCAGAGGCATACTCCACCTTGGTGCTACGGTAGAGTAGCATAGGGTAGAGTTCTCTTCTGGCATTCTTTCTTGACAAGTGGGGCAGGTAGATACATAGTTATGTGTATCCCTTTGCATGGTTGGCCAGTACATGCCCAATCTTTTCAGTGTTTTCCATGTTCCATTTGCATTTCAATGGATTTTCCATTGATTTACATGTGCTTTTTGAAGCCACATCTCTTGCTCCTCTTCCTCCACACATCTCATAAGTAACCCAATTGGATCTTGGTGGTATAAAATTCCAGCAATGATGTGGAGATTTCTAGTCTTCCATATCTCCTAACTTTTGTTTTTAGTGATCCTATGTTGAGGTCCATAGGTGAGGATGGGGATCAACTTTTCCGCCCATTGGGGACATACTTCGAGATTGAAAAGATAAGTATCTGGTAAATCATCTAGTAATCCTGTGGGGGGCTCTACATGTGTCATTCTGGAGAGGTGATTTGCTCGGATGTGCGTATTCCCCTTCTTGATTACTACTTCAAAATCAAATTCCATCAACAATAAAAACCATCGCACTAGTCGTCCTGTATTACAAGGCTTATTGACTAAGTACAGTAGGGCTTGATGATTGATGAAGAATTTGAATTTTTTTGCCAATAAGTAGTGTCGGAACTTCTTTACCACATACACCATTCCTAAGCCTTCTCGCTCCGTCGTGGTATAATTGCGCTCTGCTTGGTTTAGTTGTCTACTAGCATAGGCTATAGGGTGGTCTAACTTTCTAGTATCTGCTGGTTGCGCTAAGATACATCCAATGGAAAACTTGGAAGCATCTACATGAATATGAAATGGTTTATTCGAATCAAGCACTCTGAGGATTGGTGCTGAACTCAACCGACTCTTTAATTCGTTGAAAGCCTTTTCACATTCCTCTATCCAAATAAACTGAGACAATAATGCACAAAGGGGCCTAGCAATTATGGCATACATGTGGATAAATCTACGATAGTATCCACAATGTCCCATAAATGCTTGCACTTCCTTAGCGGTCTTTGGTCTTGGCAAATCTAAAATTACTTTGATTTTGTCTTCATCTGCGGAAATTCCATTTTTAGAGACAATGTGTCCTAATATCTTCCCTTGTCGGACCATGAAGACACATTTTTCCGGATTAAGGCAGACTCTATATTTTCGACATTCGGCAAATATATTTCTTAGTTCTGGGATGTGCTCGGTTCGTATAGCTGAATAGGTGCATAAATCGTCCACGTATACCTCCATACTCTTCCTTAAGAATTCCTTGAACACATGGCACATCAACCTTTGAAAAGTGGCTGGGGCATTGATTAGTCTTTGTTTTGTTGCAAGAAGGTCAATCCAAGCAGAATGGGTCCATTATGCATGGTGTAGACCAAGACTTCTTAGCTAGTTAGAAGGGAAAAGGTAAATGGAGCTCATCTACTAGTAAGCAAAAATCTACTAATGCTGCACAATCCAAGAAGGAAGACAAATATGAGAAAAAAAAACAAAAAAGCAGAAACAATTCTACAAATATTGTGAAGGAGATGATCATGTCATAAAGAGTTTTCCAAAACTGACTACAAAAGAGGCAAAGTAAAATGAGGGTGGAATGGTTGTTACAGAGGCTTCTACACCTAAAATAGAGTTTTCTAATCTCATGCAAAATGAAGAATGGGAATTTACTACTATCTGCAACTATGACCCATCTTCACATGAACAGTTTATGTTTGCACTCAACTCAGATGTTTGGTACTTTGACAATGGGGCAACAAAACATATGGCCTCGCAACACAGTTGCTTCAACTTACTTGAGCCTTCGTAATTCTCAAAGCAAAGGCTATCTATCATCTATATTATCCACAAACTAAACACATTTTGGTTAGTCTTGATGTTGTTTTTGTGGAAGATTCAATTTTGCCATCACTTTCATGTGCTAAGGAGACATCATTAGATCGAAGGATGTGTATGATACTTTGTTGCCTCTTTCTATAGGTGGACAGTCAAGTGCTGGTTCGAATGAGGCAATTTCTAAGCCTTTACAAGTTTCACATGATGATGGAGATCATTCCATTTCTGATGCAAATTTACATGATGCACTTCTTTATGAGAGGGTTGATATAGATGAGGCAAAAACTATGCCCAAATGGTTGGTGCAAACTTTACAAGATAGCAAATTAGATGTAGCCACATCATATCGTACTTTTTTAGGCTTTCATCGTGCTTATTTTGCATCAGATTACTATGCCATGGCTGCCTCTAGTCTAGAATGAGCCTATTTCTTTTGATGAAGCACAAAATTCAAAAAATTGGATGGATACTATGCAATCAGAATATGATGCCATTATGAAGAATGTTACTTGTTCTTTATGTGATTTGCCTCCGAGAAAAAAGGCCATTGGCACCAAATGGGTATACAGATGAAGCATAACCCTAATAGAACATTTGATAGGTATAAGGTTAGGTTTGTTGTAAAACATTATGCTCAAGAGAAGGGCATTGATTTTGATGAGAGCTTTGTTTCCACATGCCACATGAACACCATTCGTAGCATCTGAGCACTTGCAACTCATCATGATTGAAATGTACATCAATTGGATATTAAAATTGCATTTCTGAATGGTGAAGAAAATATGTATTTTAGCCCCGTGGCTTTGTGTAGAAAGAGCATGAAAATAAAGTGTGTAGGTTGAAAAATACATTATATGGGTTGAAGCAAGCAACACATGCTTGGTATGAAACGATACATGCCTACTTGATTGCACATGGTTTTGAGAACAATCCAATAGAGAGCACCTTATATTTTAAGCATGCAAATGATGTGCTTCTGATCATTGTTGTCTATGTTGATGACATGCTTCTCACTTTGCTAATTTTAAGGTTGATTTGCATGCCTCTTTTGAAATGTCAGATATGGGGCATTTGGATCATTATCTAGGCATTCAATTTATGCAAGTTGAAGGCGGATTATCTTTGTGTCAAACAAAATATATTGAAACATTATTACATTGTTTTGGCCTTGAAGACTACAAACCTATTGCCACCCCTATGGAAACAAGTTTATGGTTGAGTCTTCATGATGCTAGAGATGCATTTGATGTTGTTTTCTATCCGCAGACTATTGGATGCTTGATTTACTTATGCATAACTAGGCATGATATTCAATTTGTTGTCTCTCAAATGAGCAGGTCTATGCATTCCCAGGTGTCAAGCATTGGTAGGTGGTTGAGCGCATCTTTTGCTACTTGAGTGGTGTTTGACTACTTGGATTGTTTTATCCCAGGAGGGGATCAATACCGCCAGATTAAAGCTTTTTTTTTTAACTCTAACTGGGCTTGTTGCTATGACACTCATGTGTCCACTAGAAGTTTTTTGCTTCATGCTTGGTAGCTCATGAATATCTTGGTTGAGCAAGAAGTAGCCTACTATGAAAACTTCTAGTTGTGAGGTTAAGTATAGGGCATCTTTCATAGAAATTGTTGAGTGTGTGTGGCTTTGATGCATTTCATATGATTTTGTTGGGAGAAATGGTTGGATGCACTCAGAAGATTGAGTAGATGCTGCTAATCTTTGCTTTGCACCTTTTAGCTAGAGAGAATAAAAATTTTCTATCCATATTTAATAAGTTATATACTTAATTTTATATTTGAAGTTTACTTTTTATTCATTTATGGAATACTAATGAGTTTTATTTATATGTGTAGATTCCAACGTATGATGTTGATGATATTCATCCACAACATTCACAATTACCAGTAAGACCACAATTATCAGAAGCTTCCATGAGGAGGCTACGCAAAACTAATCCTCTGCAATATGCAAAGTTGAAAGATCTATATTCAAAAGACGATAAAGTACAAGATTTGTGTGACAATGATGAAGATGATGGCATGGCAAATTTTATTGAGGATTGGTATCAAAATGACAGTGAGAGCATTGATATTTCTAAAAATGAGAAATATCTTCGAGAGGAATTGTTGGGAGAAATGGTTGGATGCACTCAGAAGATTGAGTAGATGCTGCTAATCTTGCTTTGCACCAGCCCTCTTTGACTCTAGATATACTTAGTAGACTCCTTGAGCTTCCAAATGATACCAAAATATGCTATATGTACTTTGGAAAAGGTTTGAGTAATGACTTGATCAAAACAGATAAGTTTGTAAATCACAAAGCTCAAAAACTTTCTATTTTTGTCATGATACCTGCTCAGTCTTTCACTCAGTATGACCAGTACAGTTACAATTGGCAAAATTCCTTCTAGAGATATTCTATTGGCTTAGTAAGCTACCATTTGCAAGTAGAATGAGATAAAATGATAGACTATACTCAGAGAAATCACTTTAGCAAAGTTGGGGACACTCCCGACTTTTTAGGAGCTCTGCAAAAAAATACCAGAGAGCAGTTCGATGGCGATTTCTCGAAAATGGCTGAATAAAACTTCTTCAAACTTTGTAGTCTTGTAGAATACTTTGTGCTGGTTCCAAAAAGTCTTGAAACACTTGATTTGGTTCAGTAGATCTTGAGATATGCCTTGTTGAAGTTGCCAGACTTGGAGATGATGACTCATAGAAAACCAGAGATAGTGAATGTAAATCTTTCTATTAGTTCACATGAATGTACAATCTCATTGGCTTGATAGATGTAGCCTAATGGGTTGGAGATGTGTAGGCTATGGTGTAGCACTTACACACTCAATGATCACAGATGTTAGCCTCGGGAATGGTGCTAGACAACCGCGACTTTTGACTTACACTTTTTATAGGAGTTAAGTTGAATTTGAGTTTGAATTCAAATTCAAATCTCCTATGATCACTCCACTAAATGTAGGGAGATATTCTCTCCATTAATCAACTACCTTTTTTCCACGAACCTATCAAGTAGGTGTGATTACATGAGATGCCAAGTCATATAGACTTTTACAATGGGTAAAGAAGTAAGAACTTATAAGCATAAGTTCACATGGTCCTTTCTTCTAGTGAATTAAACTTCCAAAGTTTCAACACCAAATTTCCAAGGTTCCAAGCCAAATGTGAAGGCTTGAATTGCACCAACAGATTTGGGTGTTGGTTAGTCTTCTACCACCATCATCTTCACTGATAGTCAGAGGGCATTGGCAGTTGCAAGGAACCCTATGTTTCATGCTCACACAAAGCACATTGAGGTGGATTATGATTATGTCAAGGAGGGGTTCTTTGTTGGAGAGATCAATTTGGCATATGTGCCCACACAGGATAACATTGCAGATCTTTTCACAAAGTATCTACCTCAGGAGATGTTTGAAGCTTTCTACAAAGCTTTGGGCTTACTTCATTTTGTGGATTGATCTCTTTCAACATAGCTTGGCACTTCTTTATACATGAGTGCTAGCTCCTTGTTTATGGCATCAATCCTAGGGTGGATTTGTTGATATATTTTGGTAGTGATGTGTGTGAACATGCTTAGGACCACAGGTGAACTTTTTTCCCTCTTTGGGAGTTTTTTCCCACCGACTTGTATATACACCTATAACCTTAACATGTTACTTATCTTTGTACATTCACTTGGTAATATATTTAGTATTATGTGTTGTGCTCCAAGATTCTTCTTCTTCCTTGTGATGTTTGTGTGCTTCCCGAGACCTCAAACTCCAACAAGATTCCCTCTATGCAATTGGAATATATATGAGGTGAATCCCACAACAAAGATGAAAACATGTTCTTTTAGGTTAGAACATGAAGCCTAGGTGTATGCCTATAATTTTGCATATAGCTTTATTTTCAAGACACAAATCTCTCCCATGTGTGTATGCATGCGTATGTGCATGTGTATATGTATGAAGATGCATGTGTGTGATATATATCTATCTATATGGATGTGTGTGATATTTTCATGTATATTTATGCATATATGGATGCATGTGTGTATGCATGTGTTAGTATACATATGTGTGTGTTTGGTGTGTATGTATATGTGTGCATGTGTGTGATATATACATGTGTATGTGTGTAAGCATGTGTGTGTGTGATGTGTATGCAACTACATGTGTGTTTTTTTGGTACATTTGGCAAGCCTAAATGCTTGATCAAATGGATAGGACTTCTCACATCTACATTGGACTGACTAAAGACTAGCATATGAACATCTCTTATAAGCGTAATGAATTTTATCTCATTGATAAAAGTAAATGGAAATGATTTGAAGGGATCTTGTGATGTTAGGAGCCAAGAACCACGGCTAATTTGTGGTTGGAATCAAATAAATCAACACCTAAAGTGTATTCAAAATTCAAATTCACTTTATGAGTATAAATAGGAGTAGTTTTTAGTCACGAGATATGATAGAGAAGAGAGATCCATTGAGCCTCATGGTTGAGCATACATTGTGCTCACATATGTATGAGTAAGTCCACTACATCTCCTTTGTATCATACATTCATTAGCATATACAATTTGAGTCATTAGTTCATGATAATATCTGTCTACTATTATTTGTTGCTAGCTCACTATTTTTGTGACATTGTTTGATTGAGTTCTCTACATATACTTAACGATTTGACTTGTTTGACTTTATATATGTTTAGTTGCTACATATCAATTTTCATTACTTTTGAGTCACTAGATCTTGAGTTATGATTCATACAAGCTACCTATGTCTGCATACTATCACCCTCATGAAAAGTTGGGAGTACAGCCTTGAGTTCTTAAACTTATTCCTCAGTGTATAATCACTCTAAATTAGTGAGATAACTTGGAATGGTTATCTAAACTCTTCAATTAGATGTGTCTAAAAGCTCTTGGGTCAATTATTATCAGAGAGTGAGAACTAAATATTTTACTAACAGATTCAAGTCCAAAACTAGCAAGTTTTTTCAGAGTTCCTTTATGTGCAATTTATCTATTTTGGTACAACTATTTGGCAATGATGCTTCAAGGTACATAGTAGGTCTAAATGCATATTTGGGAAGCTAGAGGTGTCTACTAAGGTGCCTTCAAGTCACATTGGTAGGTGTAGAGTAGGATGATTGCAACACCACCTCATTTTAGGAGTATATCCAAGCATCTCCTCATAGTGGTACCATAGCTACATCAACTCAACATGGGAGATGGATTTCCTTCATCCATTGACAAATTGGATCAAGGTAATTACTCAGCTTGGTCACTTAGAATGGAAGTATATCTTCAAGGGAGAAATATCTATGGTTAGATATGTGGAGATGAGACGATCCCAATCCTCAGAAGCAAAGGATAACCAACTCAAGAAGAACAAGAGAGGTTAACTACATGGTGTTCAAAGGATACTCTAGCTAAGGTGGTGGCAAAAGACTTACCAACACCCAAATCAGCCATAAGGCATCTGAGCCACACACACTCAAGAGTCGCTATGAAAGTTGCCCTATACTTAGCCTCACAACTGGAAGTGGCCACACTAGGCTACTTCTTGCTCAGCCAAGATATGCATGAGTTACCAAGCATGAAGCAAAAACCACTAGTGGACACACGAGTGTCATAGCAACTAGCCCAGTCAGAGTTAGAAAAAGCATGAAAATATAGCGATAGTGATCCCCCTTGGGATAAAACAACCCAAGTAGCCGCATACCACTCAAGTAGAAAAAGATGCGCTTAACTGCCTGCCAATGCTTGACACCTTGGCAATGCATAAACCTGATCATCTGTGAGATAAAAAACTGAATATCTGGCTAAGTAATGCATAAGTAAATCATGCATCCAACAACATGCTGATAGAGAACAACATCAAATGCATCTCCAGCATCATGAAGACTCAATCGTAAACCTATGTCCATAGGAGTGGCAATAGGTTTATAGTCCTCAAGGCCAAAATGCAGCAATAATGTGTCAATATATTTCGTTTGACACAAAGCCATTCCACCATCAACATGCATAAACTGAATGCCCAAATAATGATGCAAATGCCCCAAATTAGACATCTCAAATGAGGCATGCAAATCAGCCTTAAAGTCAGCAATATGCTTCTCAATAGGACCAGTGAGCAACATGTCATCAACATAGAAAACAATGATCATAAGCACATCATTAGCACGCTAACATATATGGTGCTTTCAGTTGGACTGTTCTCAAAACCATTTGCAATCAGATAGGCATGTATCTTCTCATACCAAGCACATGGTGCTTGCTTTAAACCATATAATTCCTTCTTTAATCTGCACACCTGGTTTTCATGCCCTTTTTGCACAAAGCCACGGGGCTGAAAAACATACACTTCTTCATGCAAGTCACCATTCAAAAATTCTGTTTTAATGTCCAATTGATTGTACATTCCAACCATGATGGGATGCAAGTGCATAGATGCTCCGAAAAGTAGTCATACGACATGTAGGTGCAAAGGTCTCATCAAAATCAATGCCTCTTTCTTGTGCATAACCCTTTGCAACAAGCCTAGCCTTATACCTAACAAGTGTTCCATCAGGCTTACATGTCAGCTTGTATACCCACTTAGTGCCAATGGCCTTCTTGCCAGGAGGCAAGTCACATAAAGACGAGGTACCATTTTTTATGATAACATCATATTCAGATTGCATTGCAGCCATCCAATGTTTAGAATTTTGTGGTTCATCAAACCAAACAGGCTTAGTCTCATCACAGAGACTAGATGCAGCCATAGCATATCAATCTGATGCAAAAGGGGCACTATGAGAGCTTGATCGAGTACGATATGACAGAGGTGCATCTAATTTGTTGTCCCGTAGAGTCTGCACCAGCCATTTTGGCATAGTTTTTGCCTGCTTAATATTAGTTGTCTCATCAACAAGTGCATCATGTAAATCTGCATCAGAAATGGAATGATGTGCATCATCACATGAAACCTGAAAAGGTTTAGAAGTTGCCTCATTAGGACCAGCACTAGACTGTCCACCTGTAAAAAGAGGCAGCAAAGTATCATACATGTCTTTGGAGCTAATAGATGTCTGCTTAGTACATGAAAGCAATGTCTGAATAGCATCTTTCACAAAAACAACATCACGGCCAAGTAGAATGCGTTTAGTCTATGGATGGTACAGACGATAGCTTTTACTTTCAAATTGTATCCAACAAAAATACATTTTATTGCTTTATCATCCAATTTTGTGCGATGTTGTTCAGGCACTAATGCCTATGCCAGACAACCAAAAACACGCAGATGAGCAACAAATGGCTTTCGATCATGTCAGGACTCAGATGGAGTGATAGACTGTAGTGCTTTAGTGGGACACCTGTGAAGTACATATGCTGCACACATAACAACCCCAAGCCAGAAACTATGTGGTAAAGCCTGACTCTTGACCATACACCTCACCATCTCCATGTGTGACCTATTCTTCCATTCAACAACTCCATTCTATTGAGGGGTGCAGCATTGTACACCGTTGTTTTATCCCACGTTCAACCAGAAATGCATTGAAGTCAGAAGACATATATTCCCCCCCTCGATCAGAATGGAGGGTGCCCATTTTACATGTTGACAGATTTTCAAACAAAACCAAAAATTGTTTGAATCACATAAACACTTCGGACTTTCCTTTCAATGGATATACCCATGCATGCCTGGAAAAGTCATAAATGAAAGTCACGAAGTAGAGATAATTTCCAAAAGCGGGTGTCTACATAGGACCACAAACATCGCTATGAACAAGCTGCAATTTTTTAGTAGCCCCGAACTGAACCATCTTTTGGAAATGAGGAATGCCACATTTTGCCCAAAATACAGCCTTCACATACATGTGGGTGCCTTTAGTTTGGGCAAAGAGGACAACATTTCATATTTCTACACGCGTAACAAACTAGCAAAATTCAGATGACCAAAGCGTGCATGCCAAAGGTTTCCATCTGACATAGCCTGAGAATCATGTACTGCACATGTTGAATCATTCACAGATCTTTCATGGTTTATGAGCTTATACAACCCACGACATAAAATGCCAAAAGCAATAATCACATCGCCATTTGATAGATCATGAAATCTACACTTGTCATTAAAAAATTTCACAACCAAGCCAATATTGGCTAAAGTCGAAAATGATAACAAATTCTTCTTGATCCTTGGCACAAATAAAGCATATGAAAAAGTGAAAGAACTACCATGAACAGTAGTCAAAATGATCTTACCAACTCCCATGATAGGATAAGAGGAGTTGTTGGCGCATGTTATGGTATTCCCTATAGGGGCAGGCTCGAGTGAAGTCAAGAAACTACACTACGAGGTGTTATGTTTGGTCACCCCACTATCAAACTACCAAACATCTGAGTCTACTATGGACATGCACTACTCATGGGAAGATGGGTCAAAACTGTAAACAGTAGTAAACACCCATTCTTCTTCCTACACAAGATTAGCAGACTTTGTTTCCGGTGTAGAGACCTCTACAACAACCATTCCGACCTCTTTCTTCTTTGCCTCTTTAGCAGCTAGTTTTGGACAGCTCTTACTGAAATGATCATTTGCTGTACAATATTTACAAAACAATTTGTGCTTTTTTTATTTCTTTTCATCTTTGTCTTCCCTCTTTGATTGTGCAGAATTAGCAGATTTCTGCTTACTAGATGAAGAGCTCCATTTTCCTTTGCCCTTCTGACTAGCCAGGAAATCTTGATCCACAACATGCATAATGGAACTATTCTGCCTTGACTGATCTTCTTGCAACAGAACAGAGACTAACTCCTCAAATGACAAGACATTTGGATTGCCTTTCATCATCAATCAAAGAGTAGAAGCAAAACTTTGATATGAATTAGGAAGACCATTGAGAATGGTCTGCACAAGTGAGCTATCTGGTATAACTTCATTAGCAAAAATCAACTATTCCTTCAAGTCTTTGATCTTTGTTAGAAAACTGTCCATAGAATCACCTTCATTCATGTGCTCACTCTCCAACTATTTTTGGAGGTAAGCAACACGAGCCTCATTCCTAGCTTGGTACAATATGGTAAGTGTATCCCAAGCATCCTTAGCTGTTTTGCAAGAGTGAATGTGAGGAATAATGGCATGTTTGACAAACAAAGCTATACCTGCATGTGCCTGGGCATCTCTGCCATCCCAAAAAATTTTCTCTGTAGTAGGTGCAGTAGAAACCGCAGCATGAATGGGAATATGCAGAATATCATCATCTTCGACACCTTCTGCATCAGCTTCAGTACCTACAGTTGTAAGAGTTGCAGGTGTGATAGGACATTTTTTAGCATCTTGCACAATGTTCCACAATCCTTTTGCAACCATGACATGTCGCATCATATAAGCCCATAATGGGTAGTTGGTACCATCCAACTTATCCTCAACAGCCAACATACGAAATACATCACTGCTTTCAACCATGGTCGGTGACTAAAAAACCTTGATGCAAAAAATTGACTATATCTCAAGAAATTGAACAAAACTGCCCAGAGCAATTCTACTAAACCTGTAGCAGACTTTGAGATTCTTATACTTACAAAATGAAACTGGTTTATAGCTTTGGCACAAAAAGACAAAATAGCCTACACAAGCGATGTGATAGTGTGTTCGGAGGACGAAATGAGCTCACATCACGATTTTGGCACCAAACAACGAAGCTATTTTGATATTGGAAACACCTTGAGTATGCTCACCAAAATTCGTGCGATTCTAAGACTGCAACCGGAGAGGTGTCGATGATGCCCTAGATGAAGCAGCATCCTTCTCTGATACCATTTGTTGGATTTAGACGTCTACGACAGCACATGAACGACACAAGGAAGAAGAAGAAGCTTGAAGCATAACACACAATACTGAATGTACTACCATTAGAATGTACAAAGATAAGTAGCACATTACGGCAATAGGTGTATATACAAGCAGGGGGAAAAAACCTCCTAAAGAGGGAAAAAAGTGCCCTGGCGGTCCTAGAGTGTTCATACACATCACTACCTAAATATATCAACAAGATTCACAAGAAATGGAGCCTTTGTTGAAGATCCACAACAAGGATTCAAGAGAATCACAAGAGGAGAAAAGATAGGTAGACTCTTTACATTTGAACTCCAAGACACTAGAAATATAGCTTTGTTCAATTATGGTGGTCAGACCCTATCACAATTAGAAATGTGGCACAAAAGATTGGCTCATATAGGTGAAAGGAATTTAAAGCAAATGTGTAGGGATCAAAGTGTGCTTGGCATACCAAATATATCCAAGCAACACATGATATATAAGTGCAGTGCTTGTGAACTTGGGAAAGCACATAGACAACCCTTTATGAAGAAAGGATACATTCATGGTGTCTTGTTGGAGCTAGTCCACACAGATGTTTGGGGACCTAGAAAGGAGCAATCAATTTCAGGATCCAGGTACTATGTATCTTTTATTGATGATTGTAGCAGATGGACCATCCTATACTTTATACAGCATAAGGATGAACTCTTCTCATGTTTCAAGAAGTATCTTGCTCTTGTTGAAAATAAAAAAGGTAAAACACTAAAAAGGCTAAAGTCAGATGGAGGGGAAGAATATTTCTCTCATGAATTTGATACTTATCTCTAAGAGAGGGGTATCAAGAGAGAGATCACAACCAGGTATACTCCATAACAAGATGGAGTGGCAGAAAGAAGGAATAGGACCATAATTGAAGCTACAAGGTCTATGCTTGATGAGAAAAAAATACCAAATTATTTGTGGGAAGAAGCTATATCTACAACCACCTATCTCATCAATAGACTCCCATCAAAAGCATTGGATGGGATGACACCCTATGAAGCATGAAATGGAAGAAGACCTATCCTTGATCATTGCAGGATATTTGGATGCATAGCCTATGCACATATTCCATCACAAATAAGAGATAAGATGGATCCCAAAGCAGAGAAATGTGTATTCATTGGATATGAATTAAATAAAAAAGGGTATAGGTCATACAACCCAAGCACTAAAGGATTTATTGTTAGTAGAGATGTTGCCTTTTATGAGAATGACTCTTGGTTTGAAGATGATTGCAGGAAAGTCAAGTTCCCTTATGATCTAGAGGAGGACTTCCCAACATTGCAAAATGGGAATGATAACTTACATGAAGAATCAAGGGATTCTGATGACAAACAAAAAACACAAAGGAGGAATATCAATGCTTGGAACAACAAAGGTAAAGCAAAGATATAGGAGTTGAGAGATGTTGCAAAATCCTCTCAACAAACAATAAGGAGATCAACTAGAGAAAAAAGGAAGCCAGAAAGGTATGGATTTGACACTTCTCTCATCACCAAGCATTCAATTTATATTATTGAGGATATAAATTGAAAAGAAACATCAACATTTGAAGAAGCTAAGAAGAAATCAGAATGGAGAGAAGCAATGGAAGAAGAGATAGAAGCTCGTCAAGAAAATTAAACATGGGAATTGGTTCTCGAGAAGCCATCCATGATTGGATCTAGATAGATCTACAAGGTAAAGAAGAACTCAGATGGATCAATAAATAGGTATAAAGCAAGGCTTGTAGCTAAAGGGTTTGCTCAAACCCAAGGTATAGATTATGGTGCCTACTATCATAGCACTCATGAGTGTAGCTACCTCAAAGAATTGGGGGCATCTATCAGATGGATGTAAAAAATGCATTCTTGAATGGTTGGATTTCATAGGAGGTGTACATGGCACAACCTCTTGGATTTATAGATGAACCACATCCCAGATATGTATGTAAATTCAAGAAAGCTTTATATGGCTTGAAGCAAGCTCCTAGAGCTTGGAACCATAAATTATTTACCTTCTTGTAGGACAAAGGATTTCAATCAAGCAAAGCATACTCTTCACTTTTCATCAAGAAAAGTAAATTTGAAGTAATATACATATGTGTGTAAATAGATGATATAATCCTTACAGCTAATGATGCTAATGGGATTAGAAGAATCAAAGCCCAAATGAAGGAGGAGTTTAAGATAAGTGATCTTGGATTGTTCACTTACTTCCTTGGATTGGAAGTAGTCTACACATATCAAGGGATGTTTCTAACACAAAGGAAGTATATAAAAGACATGCTTGCAAAGTTCAAAATGCAAGAAGCTAAAGTTGCAGGTACTCCCATGGAGGTCAATCACAAAGTACGTGCTCATGAAGGAGAACTCATTGAAGACATCACAAGCTATCAAAGCCTAGTTAGGAGTTTAAACTATGCTACTCTTACTAGGGTTGATATTTTCTATGGAGTAAGTGTGCTTAATCAATTCATACACACTCCTAGGAAACCTCGCATGGATGCAGCAAAGAGGATATTGAAGTACTTGAAAGGAATAATTAATGAAGGCTTATATTACCCCTAGACATCTGATTTGAATCTAAATCTATTCACAGATGGAGATTGGGAAGGATCCAAAGATGATAGGAGAAGCACATCAAGATATCTATCATTTACAGGTACAAAGCTCATATCTTGGTCTTCAAAGAAGCACCCTACAGTTGCTCTCTCCTCAACTGAAGCTAAGGATTAGCAAATGCAACACAAGAAGCTATGTGGATTAAGATCCTATACAAAAATTTAGGGTTGGATTTTGGCACTCCATACATATTTGGAGATAATATGAGTTCACTTCATCTAGCTGCTAATCCTACCTTTCATGCCAGGACTAAACATATAGAAGTCCATTATCATTTTGTTAGGGAAAAGATTGTGAGTAAGGAGATACAACTCTCCCATGTATCTACTCACATTGAATGTGTATATATGATGACCGAATCATTGGATGGAAGCAAATTAAATAGGTTTAAATCCATGATTGGATTATAGGAGATACCAAAGGATTGATGAATCAAGCATCTTAGGCTGAAAGCGGAGCTGTTGGTACATTTGGCAAGCCTAAATGCTTAATCAAATGGATAGGACTTCTCACATCTACATTGGACTCACTAAAGACTAGCATATGAACATCTCTTGTAAAAGTCATGAATTTTATCTCATTAATAAAAGTAAATGGAAATGAGTTGAAGGAATCTCATGATGTTAGGAGCCAAGAACCATGACTAATTGGTGGTTTGAATCAAATCAATCAAAACCTAAAGTGTAGGAACACTTTTAGGTAGAAGAAGTTCAAAATTCAAATTCACTTTATGAGTATAAATAGGAGTGACTTTTAGTCACATGATATGACAGTGAAGAGAGAGCCATTGAGCCTCATAGTTGAGCATACATTGAGCTCACATATGTATGAGTAAGTCCACTACATCTCCTTTGTATCATACATGTTGGAAAACGTCACATTAGTCCAAAATCCATTTAGGGCAAAAACCCTAATTTTGGTACAGCTTGAAGAGAGCTTTCCAATGGTATATGACATTCAATCATCAGAGATCATATTTGGGAGAAAACCCTAACCCTAATTTTCTAATGATTTAGGGTTTTGACCTCATATGATAGCTCTCAGCATGAGGACCATAAAAGTGTTGTGAGATCATTCATCAGGTAGTCAGAAGTGTAAAAAAACAAGTTAAGAAGCTATTTTTAAAGTTGGCTAAAAGCAACTTTAAAAATAACTCAAAAGCACTTTAAAATAAAGCAATAACTCATTAAAAAAACAACGATAGCTTTATTTCAGCGATTCAGCTTTTGGGAAGTGATTTTTTTGCAAGAGCTTTGGAAGGCTATAAAAGAAAGACTCTTGGTCACTTTGAGACATCACACACCAATTGGCAATGCCAGTTCTTGGTCCCTCAGTAGAGGTGGTGCTCTAGCACACATCGGGCAGCCATGGTGCACTCTAGGAGCATGTTGAGGAGCAGCTATGGAGTACTTCTTAGAGAAGAGTGTGCTCACACTCTTGCTTATGTACAGGACTTACCCATCAGTAACTTGGTGGAGTGGATCGGCCTTTCACATGATGTATTTGAAGATTGTCTTCTACATGTAGATTTCGGTGTACTTCAAAGACATTGGATGGAGGTCAACATAAGATTTGCATCTTATGTTAAGAATTCAGGTACTACTTGAAGTATATGGAAGTGGCATCCATATCAAGAGGAATGCTATTCGGCGTAGGTACAAGAGAATCAGTACATGTATGCTTTATGCATATTTGGATGAGGTGTTCGAGAAGGTATGTTCATATGAGTTTGAGGATTTCTGGCAGCAAACTTGTTAGCATTCTTTGCTACTATTGTAAGTATGTGATCTTTCACACATGTATCTGACTTAGGGTCTTCCATAGCCTAAAATCAGATGAGGGTTTGCTGATTATCAGTTTTAGATTGATCCTTCCTCTTTCTCTCACTCATATTCACTCTTCTACAACCTATCAGGTCATACATCTCATACATATTCAGATGTCTATCCCTACGTCTAAATATTCTTGTAAATTTTGTACATACACTCATTCATCTATTTCTGTTCACATAGAGTGGTTGAGAGTTTCGCTCCCACATTGTAAATTGACATTTGTATATATGATAGTGTGAGTAAGCAGTGGCTTATGTAACACTTTACACATGTTTTCTAATCTCTCTCTATCTTTGTCTCATCATTTGTATGATTAAGTGTGGTATGCTCATGTTTTTTCAATATTGGAAGATCGTTGGATTCTATGTTGTAGATTCTGGACCTATGGAACCATGGACCTGTGATATTAGTTATGGGCCTATCAGTTTCCAACATTTGGTATCAGAGCAATCAGGCTCATTCTAACATTTGACATACACACTTAATCTTGATGAGTAGAGATTTGAGAATTAGACAATTCAGTCACATGTTTATTCATGAGTGTGGAGTATGAAGTTGATGATCTATTAGCAGCCGAATACTTTTGGAGGAAGTATGAAAATACTTTATAGAAGTATTTTTTGAAGACCCAGACTTGATGAAGAGAATGCTATTTCAAATTCAAGGAAAAGCAATGGTTCGGAGGAGATGAAGGAACTAGATCAACATCAAATCACAGGTATTAGTCTCAACTATCAGATTGTCATTTGCAAGGTCATATCTTAGAAGAGCAATTATGAAGAGATTTGAAGGATTCAAGAAGTGCTTTTAAACACTTTCATTCTTTGAAAGTAAAAGCATTAGCTACATCAAAACAGTTATCTAGAGGTTGTTCTTGACAGTTTTGATGATCTCTTTCATGGCAAGAAAGCTCATCTAAGAAGACAAATTTGGAGATGAGATGAGTTTTGTCTTCAACTAATTTTGTGTTGTAAGTTGGTTGGAAGTTTTTTTATCACATTGTGTAACTAGAGAGGTAATTTAGCATTCAATCAAAAGATTGGTGAATTCAGTCATATCATTCACATTTGAAGGAGAGTTTTGAATCAGAGATATGAGGAGATGGTAAAACATATTCTATATTCACTTCCATTTGTATACCATGTTTGTTTTGTCTCTTACTCTTAGCACTAGAGGAAGAGAAAAATTCATTTGAAGAAGTCAAGAGTACTTTGCTGGGTGTGTGTAGAAGTGGGAGGGACACACAAGAAGCACACACAAGGAGCACAAACACAGCAAGACACATGGAGAAGACGATGGCTAGAATAGCTCTCTCTATTTACGATGAATTGAACTGAAGTAAGAGCTGAATAATATCCCTAAGTACAAAGTACCACCACATATGAGAGTATCAAGTATGTGGTAACATGGGGAAAAAACCTCTAGCTAGCACTAGAGTAAAAAATGCCCATGTATAGGGAAAAGGTTCACATCAAAGCTACTTGAGGAACACATAAGTGTAACAAACCCCCCTGGAGCGAATGATGTGAACACATACAAGGAGTGACACATCATCCCCCACAAGGTAATAAGCCTAAAGCTTTGCGAAAAGCTTCAAACTTTTCCCGTGGAAGAGCTTTAGTGAATATGTCTGCCACATTATCTTGTGTAGGCACATATACCAAATCAATATCTCCTGCATGAAGGCGCTCTCTGACATAGTGATAATGCACCTCAATATGTTTGGTCCGTGCATGAAACACTGGGTTTCGTGCAATAGCCAAAGCACTATGACTATCAGTGAGAATATGTGTAGCAACATCAATCTCCATGCAAAGATCCATCAATAGGTGTCTCAGCCATATACACTCCACTGTAGCTGTGAAAACTGCCCTGTACTCAGCTTCACAACTCGATGTCGCCACTGTAGGTTGCTTCTTACTCAACCAAGATATGCATGAGTCTCTAAGGAAAAAGCAATTACCACTAGTGGACACGCGAGTATCATAACAACCAACCCAATCACTATCTGTAAAAGCATGCAATCATGGTTGAACATCTCTTCCATAAAAGAGACCTAAGCCCAAAGTGCCTTTGAGATATCTAAACACATGTTTTACTGCTTGACAATGCTTAGTGCCAGGGCTATGCATGAATCTACTCAATTGGGAAACTGCATACTGTATATCCAGCCTTGTGTTGCATGCATATATAAGACATCCCACAGCTTGCTGATAAAGAGAAGTGTCAAATGCATCACTGGAATCCTCGACTGAGAACCTAAATCCTATCTCAACTGATGTGGAAACTGGCTTGCAATCCTCAAAGTCAAAATGCTGAAGTAGTTTTTCAACATACTTTGCTTGATGCATAACAATTCCCCCCTCAACGGATACAAACTGGATGCCAAGATAGTAGCTCAAAAGACCAAGATAAGTGACATCAAAAGTATGCTACAAATCAGCCATAAGAATGTCAAGTTTTGCATCACATGACCCAGTCAAGAGTATGTCATCGGCATAAAGAACAAGCACTATAAGATCAGCCCCATTTTTGCATACATAGAGTGTGCTTTCAATCGTACTACATGTGAAGCCAAGAGCAATCAAGTGCTTATGGATTTTGTCATACCATGCACATGGAGCTTGCTTGAGACCATATGCAAGCGACAAACCATATGCTCTTTCTCTTTCATAGCAAATCCAGGAGGTTGCTTCACATAAACCTCTTCTTGTAAATCACCATTCAAGAAGGCTGTTTTTATGTCCAACTGATGCACTTTCCAACCTCGATGGGCAGCCAATGCAACCATGGTACGAATGGTAGTCATGCGTGAAGTAGGTGCAAATGTTTCCTCATAATCAATGCCATATTGTTGCACATATCCTTTGGCAACCAATCTAGCTTTGTAGCGATTAATGCTACCATCATATTTTCTCTTAATCTTATAAACCCACTTTGTACCAATGGCATTCTTTCCTTTTGGCAATTCACATAACTCCCAGGTACCATTCCTATGTATGGAATCCATTTCTGATTGCATAGCACTCATCCATTGTGGATCATCACATGCATCTTCAAAAGAAAGTGGCTCTCTATTACATGTTGTAGCAATAAGAGAATAATCCACAAAATTACTTGATGCATGGTGAGAGCTTGATCTTGTTCTACCAAGTAAAGGTGCACTCAATTTGCTGTCTTGCAAAGTTTGTTTCAGCCACTTTGGCATAGATTGTGCACTCTTGATAGATATGTGTTCATTATGTAATACATCTTCAACATGTACATCATGTGTGGGCTGAATTTCATGCTCATTTTCAGCCATATTTTGATGCAAATGTTCAGCCATATGTGGCTGGAAATTTCCAGCAGTTTTGACAAATTTTGACTGATTTCTTTCAGCCATGTTTGGCTGGAAATTCTCTGCATTTTCAGCCCTATTTGGCTGGAATTTTTTAGCCCTTTGAGCCTCAGTTGGCTGGTCTACATGGCATAGTCAAGCGTACCATTTTGGAACAAAGGCATGAGTGTGTCGAACACATCTTTTGAGCTAACTGTTGGCTGTTTTTTGCATTCAAGTAGAGGGAAAACTGAATTTTCAGCAAATACCACATCTCGACTCACAATAATTGTGTTCGTCAATGGATGGTACAAACAATATCCCTTACTTTCAGCACTATGACCAACAAATATACATTTCTTTGCCTTGTCATCAAGTCTGTGATGTTGTTGTGATGGCACAAGAGCATATGCCAAACAACCAAATACATGCATATGACTAACCATAGGCTTATGACCATTCCAAGCCTCATAAGGAGTGATGACTCTCAATGCTTTTGTAGGGCAGTGATTCAACACATAATTTGCACACATGATCGCTTCCATCCAAAAGTTATCAGGAAGATGCTTTCCTTTAACCATACATCGTGTTTCAAGAAGAGTTCTATTTTTACGCTCAGCAACACCATTTTTTTGAGGTGTATATGGCACCGTACATTTGTATGAAATACCTTTTTCACGAAGAAAAGCATTAAACTCATGTGACATGTATTCACCACCATGATCCGTGCGTAGAGTCAAAAGCTTTTGTGAAGAAAAATTTTCAGCCATAGCTAAAAATGCTTTGAAGCAAGAAAATACCTCATTCTTTGCTTTCATAGGATACACCCATGTATGGTGAATAGCATCATCAATGAAGGTAACAAAATATACATGCCTCCCAAAAGATGGAGTCTTGACGGGACCACATACATCACTATGAACAAGCTGCAATTTTCTTGTAGTGTGTGTATGAATATCTTTTGGAAAAGAAGCATGATGCATTTTTCCAAGAATGCAACCTTCACATGCATGCTTTTCAATGGACCCAAGTGTAGGCAAGCCAATAACCATGTCCTTCTTTTGGAAGTAGAGCAAACTATTGAAGTTCAAGTGACCAAAACGAGCATGCCAAAGCTCCATTTCAGCCATGGAAGAAGTATGAGCAACCAAGGCATTCGAGGTAGCCCTCTTGTATGTATCCATGCGATACAAACCATTACATAATGTACCGGACATCACGATAACATCGCCATTGTTGAAATCATGAACCATACACTTATCATCAACAAAGTGTACATGAAGTCCAACTTTGGCAATCAACGGAACTGAAATTAAGTTCTTCTTGATACCAGGCACATACAATGCATTTTTCAAGAGAATCACACTTGCATTTGCAGCCACAAGCTCAATTTCTCCTACTCCAATGATAGGATAAAAAGCATTGTTTGCACACATCACATGTCCTCCTTTGGGTGCATCTTTCAAAGAGGCAAAAAATCTTTTGCATGATGTTATGTGCTTTGAAGCACCACTATCAAAGAACCAATCCGAATCAACCTCACTCACAACCATACATTTAAAATGCAAAGAAGCATCATAATGACATGTAACAACACATGCCCAAAAATCTTGAGCCATGTTAGCTTCATCATTCTTTACATTTGCTGAATTTTCAGCAATAGACATGTTGGATTCCTTCTTCTTTTCATTGCATTTAGCATGCTTTCTACACTCATCAATAGTATGACCAACCTTCTAGCAATATATGCATCTCTTCTTCTTTTGCAAATCACCATCATTAGAGGAATGAGTGCAAGAGGAAGCTTGAGACTTTGGTTTTGATGAACCCAAAGCTGAACCATACTTGCTTTTCCCCTTTTGTGAGATAGCAAGTGCTTGTGTTCCCTCAATCAAACCACTCCTATTCACTCTAGATTGCTCTTCTTGCAAAAGAAGAGACACAACCTCATCAAATGCATACGTATTAGGATTTCCTTTTGCAACCAACCGGAGTGTAGTAGCAAAGCTTTGAAAAGGTTCTGGTAATCCTTTCAACAATGTAGAAATGAGTGATGCATCCGGAATGATCTCATCTATGTTTGCCAATTGCTGTTTCAAGTCCTTGATGCGTGTCACATACACATCCACCGACTCATTTTCAGCCATACATACATCCTCAAGTTGCTTCCTCAAGTATGCAACACGTGCTTCGTTATGCACAACATGCAAAGAAGCAAGAGTGTCCCATGCCTGTCGTGATGTAGAACATGACCGAATGTGTGGAACTATATGACGCTTCGCAGAAAGCACAATCAAAGCATGAGCTTGAGCATCTTTTCCATCCCATCTAAGCTGCTCCTGTGTAGGTGGAGAAGGAGAAAACACTGTACTCGAAGAAGAAGCTCCATCTGTGACAATAGACTGTGAAGTAGAGGAACCTACAGGTCTTCAATCTATATCTGCCACTATGTTCCAAAGTTGTTTAGCAACAAGAACATGCTTCATCATGTAAGAACACATCGGATAGTTGGTCCCATCAAGCTTATCTTCAGCTTGAAGCATGCCAAACAAGTCACTGTTGCCCGCCATTTCACTAAGGAACAAGAAAGTGACAAAAACTTTACTTCGATGAAAACTGAAATAAGTGCTGAAATTTCAGCTCACGAGCCGTCACTTTGATGGTGATTTGACTGCACGAATGGCTTCGAAATGGGGGTAAAATGCCAGCGCTCCTGGTGGAAATGTTTCTTGGCTGCTAAAATTCATAGTTCTATGCTCAGAAGTCCATTTGCACTGTTAGAAGTGCGTGCGCGTCGCGACGCGAAAAACCAAAACTTGAGAAGGAGCTGAACCTACTCTGATACCACTGTGGGTGTGTGTAGAAGTGCAAGAGACACACAAGAAGCACACACAAGGAGCACAAACGTAGCAAGACACACGGAGAAGATGATGGCTAGAATAGCTCTCTCTATTTACGATGAATTGAACTGAAGTAAGAGTTGAATAATATCCCTAAGTACAAAGTACCACCACATATGAGAGTATCAAGTATGTGGTAACATGGGGAAGAAACCTCTAGCCAGCACTAGAGTAAAAAATGCCCATGTATAGGGAAAAGGTTCACATCAAAGCTACTCGAGGAACACATAAGTGTAACATACTTGCTACTTCAAGATGAAGAGAACAAAAGGTATGGAAGAGAAGTTTGAAGATGTTGACATCATCAAGTGGAAGAAAGATGCAAAAGAAGAAAGTCCAACATTTCCAAAGGGAAAGTAAGACTTCCTTTTCTCTTATATTTTCCATATACTTTTCCTACTTTATCCTCTACATCCAAAGACAAGTCTACGAGAACATCTTGTGTGAAGAAGATAGTCTAAAGAAGAGGCAGTTTCTTGTTTTGCATTACACTTGGTCATGTTTTAGTAGGTTTGACAAAGAATTGCATTGAGGGAAAGTAAAGCAGCAAATAGCTAAGAGAGCTTATATGTTTTGACTCATATGTGTATGAGTTATGTTTTGGTTGAAGATTTTGAGCAGGCATCTTATATGTTCTCTCAAAGAATTCTTGGAGTGTCAATTCATAGTACTTGGTATATGACAAGTTACAGAGAAGTATTTTTTCTTCTTGACCTAACTCTTGAGGTAAAAGAGTATTTGTAGCAGATTTTGGAGACTTGGAGTAAGGTTTTTGTTTGGAAAAGGTATCTCATATTCTGTATATTCAATATATTCAAAAAATTTAGAGTTTTCAAGATAAAAATTCAAAAAAATCAGTATTTTCAGAATTTCATTTTCAAAAAATTCAGAAATTTCAGTATTTTAAGAAAATTCAAAAAATTTAGGAAAATTTAGATTTTTGTGTTGTACCAGTTAGTTGGAGAATCTACTTTCTATGATTGTCTAGATTTTTGGATACATGCTTGTATTCAAAAAGGTGTTCCGTTAAATCCTATCACGATTGAGAAGTGGAGTTAGCCAAAAGAAAGTCAAGCAGATACTATCACATTTCACCCGAGTAGAATATGAAGATATGAAGTATCAACTTGCAGCTTTTGGAGTTCTCAAGGTGAGAGTTTGTCCACTTGTGTTCAAGTTAAGAGTTGTAGACCCTTGGGAAGGATTTTATTGAAGAAAAGTTTTACAACTTTATGTAAGAAACATGAACACTTAGAGACATCTAGGTAGCAAATCAAACATTCAGTCATGAAGGTTTGAAGAGAGCACATTCTACACAAGTATTTTGTTGCAGAGATCTATGATCTTGTAAGATCTTGAATGATCTAGTATGATTCTGTATGATCTTGAGTATTTATGAGTCAGATGTCTATCCTTTGTTTGTAAAGTTCTTAACATTGGAAGAAGTAAGTTAAAGATTCAGATTCTATCAGATTTGTGTTGCAGAGAAATAGAAGAAGATACTTGTTATGTTGCAAAAGATTATGGATCCTAAAATGCTTGCAGTAAGGTTTTTGTTATGATGTAATAGGATCAGCTAACCTTATTCTATAATATGTAAAGCTGAGGAAGTGACAGTGAAAGCTATTGGCAACTGCAGTGCTAATAAAAAAGGGTTCAGAGATTTTGTTTTAGATACAGGTATTGATCATTGAAGATCAGATTTATTGAAAGAAGGAAGACATTCCAGATTTCATAAAGTCTGATATATTTCGAAGAATTCTGGATACTAGTGTTAAATCATCCAGGGGCTGATGAAACATGAAGATTTATTTTCAGCCATATGTGAAAGAATGCAGAGTCATACCTTCAATTTCTCTTTATGTTCCAGCTTTGAAAGAAGAAGGAAGAAGGAGAAATGGGTCGATGGAGGAACCTTCCTGTGGTTGCTCCATAAGCATCTATGTAGTAAAATCTAATTCCTCATTGAGCATGTCTACATACTCATGGATGAAAACCCCTCAAGAATCAAGTGGAACCTTTCCTCTCTTAAGATTCTTTATGAGAGTGAGTTTTTCCTTGCTCTCTCTATTAACTTCCATAGTATACGTACATATAGAACAAAGTAGATTAGAATATATATATATATATATATATATATATATATATATATATATATATATATATATATATATATATATATATATATATATATATATATATATATATATATATATATATATATATATATATATATATATATATATATATATATATATATGTGTGTGTGTGTGTGTGTGCGCGTGTGTGTGATATATGCATGTGTATTTGTGTATGATATATGCATGTGTGTATGTGTGCATGTGTGATATATACATGTGTCACTATGTATGCATGGATCTATGCATATATATGCATGTGTATGTGCACGCAGTATGCATGTGTGTGTGTGTGATGTATGTGCATGTGTGTGTATGCATGCATGTATCCATATGAGTATGTATGCATGTGTATGTGTGCATGTGTGTTTGCATATGCACATGAGTGTATGATATGTATGTATGTATGTATGTGCATTTGTGTATGCATGTGTGTGATGTGTATGTATGTATGTGCATGTGTGTGTGACATATGCATGTGTGCGTGTGTATGCATGCATGTGAGTATGTATGCATGTGCATGTACGCATGTGCATGTATGCATGTGTGTGTGCATGTGTGCGTGTCATGTGTATGTATGTGTGTGTGATGTGCATGTTTATGTATACATTTGTGTATGTATGTATAAGCATGTGTGTGTATGCATGTGCATGCATGTGTGTGATGTGTATGTATGTATGTGCATGTGTATGGTCTATATGCATGTATGTATGTGTGTCTGATATGTATGTATGCATCTGTGTGTGTGATCTATGCATGTGTGGGTATGCATGCATGCTTATGTATGCATGTGTGTATGTATGCATGTGTGTATGTATGCACATGTATGTGTGATGTGTATGTATGTACATATGCATGTGGATATGTGTATGCATGTGTGAGCGTATAGATATATACATGTGTGTGTGCATGCATGTATATATGTATGTATGTATGCATGTGTGTATGTATGTAAGTATGCGTGTGTATATGTGCATGTATCTATGTATGCATGCTTTTATGTATGTCTATAGTCACATGTGTATGTGTGCATGTTTCTATGTATGCATGTGTGTATGTATGCATGTGTGATGTGTATGTATGTATGTACATGTCTCTATGACACATGCATGTGTGTATATGCATTCATGTGTGCATGTATGCATGTGTATAGGCATGCATGTGTGCATGTATGTATGTGTGTATGTATAGATGTGCATATGTGTGTGTGCATGTATATGTATGTATATGTATGTATAAGTGTATGTATGTGTATGTGATGAGTGTATGTATGTGTGTGTATGTGTGATGAGTGTATGTATGTATGTGCATGTGCGTTTATGCATGTGAGTATGTATATATAAATGTGTGTATTCATGTTTGTATGTATGTATGTATGTATGCATGTTTGTGTATGCATGTGTATGTACGTATGTATGTATGTATGTATGTATGTATGTATGTATGTATGTATGTATGTATGTATGTGTGATGTGTGTGCATGTTTGTGCACGTATGTGTATATGCATGCATGTATGCAAGTGCGCATGTATGCATGCATGTGTGTATGCATGTATGTATGTATGCATGTGTGTGATGTGTATGTATGTATGTGCATGTTTGTGTGACATATACATGTGTGTGTGCATTCATGCATGTATGCATGTCAGTATGTATGCATGTTTGTGTACACATGCATGTCTCTATGATATGAATATGTATGTATGTGTATCTATGTGTATGCATGGATGTATGCATGTCCATATGTATGCATGTGCGTGATATGTATGAATGTATGTGCATGAATGTGTATGCATGTGTGATGTATATGTCTATATGTGTATGGGATATATGCATGTATGTGTATGCATGCGTGTACATATGTGTGTATATGTGTCTATCTATGCATGTATGCATATGTGCATATATGGTGCATGTGTGAGAATGTATATTTATGCATGTGATTGATGGAATTTTATCCCTCACATTTGCACACTAGAAGTGAAATGAACCCAATACCTAGGTCCCTTCATACACCTTTTCTCCTACCTTGCAACAAAACTCTGATTCACCTGCCTTACACTAATCCAAATCACCTAAGCTTTTAGATATGCTTATTATGGTTCGTAAGCTTTCCTAAAAGCTATAGAACACTTCATATGGATCTATTTAGATCAGTCAAAACTCTATACAAGGTAGACTATGCAAAAATGTACGATATGCAAACATTAGGGTTACAAAGATACAAGAATTTCTATGCACATAAAACTGATTTCAAGAAGCCCTCTTAGGGAAATTAAGATACATGTATAAGCTAAAGAATGCACCTTAAATATCTTGAATCAGATATGTAAACAAATATTTACAACTATTATAAGCAGACTGTGTATATACCTACAAGAGACTAGAGGGGTGTGGGCTTGATAGCTCCTCCTTGCTCCTCCTCTGTGCATATAACACCCTCCACTGCATTTTTCCTAGCTTGTACTACTACATTTCAGCTCCTTGCATCTTGGATGAATCTCTCCTTTAGCCTCCTTGAGTATATGTCTCTTGATCTTCAATGAACTACAAGACTTCCATGCATTTGATGACTCTTCACCTTCTACTATAGCTTTTGGATGCCTCTCTCGACTTTTCCACCACCTTAGGACTATTGTGGCCAACCATGCTTGACCTTGAGACTGCTCTAAGTGATCTAACTCATGACTTTGGTCCACATTAAGTTCTTTTGACCCCTTTATCCACCTAAAGCTTGCATAGTTCACACTTTCAACACTCCCCCTCAAGCTTAAGCTGGTAGTGTCCATATCAAGCAAGTTCAGAGCCTTTGAAAACTTTTTTAACGTGGTCATATCCAAGCTTTTGGTGAAGATATCTGCAACTTGGTCCTTTGTATCTGCAAAATGAACATTAATGTTCCCACTTGCAACCTTTTCGCTTACGTAATGGTAATGCACCTCAATGTGCTTGCTCCTTGCATGATACATGGGATTGTTAGCAAGACGTAGGCTTGACATGTTATCTCCATAAACTAGAATTGGTCCAAGTTGTATATCAAAATCTTTGAAGAGCTTCTTAAGCCACATTGCTTCACATCTAGTGAGGACTGGTGCTCTATATTTAGCCTCTGTTGAACTCAATGAAACTATGGAAAATTTAGCATGAAAACATAGCCAGATGTTCACCTTCTATCATCAACACTCCCTACCCAATCTGCATCACTCCATGCTCTTACTTGAAGTTCTTTGTCATGCATGTATAGAAACCTATAATTAATTTTACTCTTCACATACCTTAATACTCTCTTTGCATGATTAAGATGTGTGTCTGTGGCTACATGCATGAATTGCTATAGAAGTCCAACCGTGTAGCACAAGTCAGGTCTTGTAAGTGTAGCATAGATCAATGATCCCACAATGCTCTTGTATAGTGTAAGGTCTTCTAGATTCGTACCATCTTCCTTGCTTAACTTGACATTTGAATCCATAGCTTGAGCTATTGGTTTGCAATCGATCATGCCAAACCTAAACAACACATCTAGAAGATACTTCTTTTGAGAGAGATAGATACTTTCTTTCCCATAGATCACCTCAATGACAAGAAAGTACTTTAGCACACCTAAATCTAAGATTTTGAACTCTCTTCCAAGCTTCTCTTTGATGGCCCTTATCCTTGCATCATCATCACTTGTCACAAGGAGATCATCTATATATATATGCATATATATATATATACATATATATATATATATATATATATATATATATATATATATATATATATATATATATATGCATATCAAACATATCTTGCCATTTGTCTTCTTCACATCCAAGGACGGATCTGCATCACTTGGAGAGAAACCACATCTCTTCAATAATTCCACTAGCCTCTGATTCAAAGCCCTTGGGGCTTGCTTTAGGCCATACAAATCCTTCTTCAACCTACAAACATAGATAGGATGTTGTGGATCTACATACCCTTGAGGTTGTTCCATGAATACCTTGTAACTCACCATTCAAGAAAGCATTCTTTATATCCATTTAGTAGATAGGCCACCTCCTTGTTGCACAAAGGCTTATGAGAGCTCTAATGATAACCTTGTTTTCCACAAGGCTAAAAGTCTCCTCATAATCCACTCCTTGTGTCTATGTGAAGCCTTTGTCTACTATTCTAGCCTTGTACCTTGCCAAGCTACCATTTGCATAGCTCTTGGTCTTGTACACCCACCTATTTTGGACTATCTTCATGCCTTCCTTCTTGGGTACTAGTTCCAAAGTGTTGTTCTCCTTAAGAGCTTTGAACGCTTCATAAATAGCCTTCCTCCACCTTGGTTTGGTCTTTGCCTCCTCATAAGAATCTAGCTTTTGATCTGCAATGACATTCATCATGTATGCATAGTGCTTTGCCATGAAAGAACCAATTGTATACCTTTGTGGGGGTGCCTTCTTCCTTGTACACCTCCTCTCATGACCTTTGGCATATTGCTTCTTTAGTCCATTGAGCTTTACATTAGGAGTAATGACCTCCTCAATCTCTTCCTCTTCTAATTCCTCTTGAGCTAATTCCCTAGTGTCATAGTCTGTCTCTTGCAGCCTTCTTATATACTTTGAAGTAGGGGATGATCTTTCATAATCATAAGTGTAAGAGTGATCATATGAGTGTACTTTAGATGTAGAAGCCTCTGATCCACTGATTATGACTGACTCTTGAGTTTGAATCTACACATCAATAGATACACATGTATATACACACATAGACACACACAGATACACACATAGACACACACATATATACACATACACACACATATACACATGCACATAGACACACATACTTACACACACACACATCCACAACACATTTACACACACACATACACATGCATATAGACACATATATATATAGATAGACACATATACACACACATACATGCATATGCATACATACATGCTTACATGCATACACACACATACACATGCATACACACATACACATACACACATAGACACACACACACATACACACATATATGCATACACACACACATAGAGAGACATACACACACATACACATACATGCATACATAATGCATATGCATATGCATACATACATACTTACATGCATACACACACATGCATACATATGCATACATAATGCACAGTCATATGCATAGATACATGCATACACATACACACACATAGACACATACACACACATATGCATGCATATGCATACATAATGCACATGCATATGCATAGATACATGCATACACATACACACACATAAACACATACACACACATAGACACATACACATACATACACACACATATACACACAGATTTACACACACATACACATGCATACACACACATACACACACACACATAGACACATACACACATAATGCATATGCATACATACATAATTACATGCATACACACACATACACACACATGCATACATATGCATACACACATACACACATAGAGAGACATACACACACATGCATACATATGCATACATAATGCACATGCATTATGCATACATACATGCTTACATGCATACACACACATACACACACATACATATACACACAAAGACACAAACATGTAGAGAGAGACACACACATACATACACACATATATATATGCACACACACACACGTAAAGAGACATACATGCCTACACATACACACATAGACACATACGCACACATATGCATGCATATGCATGCATAATGCACATGCATATGCATAGATACATGCATAAACATACACACACATAAACACATACACACACATAGACACATACACATACATACACATACCTATACACACAGATTTACACACACATACACACACACATACACACATAGACACATACACACATAATGCATATGCATACATACATAATTACATGCATACACACACATACACACACATACATACACATGCATACATATGCATACACACATACACACATAGAGAGACATACACACACATGCATACATATGCATACATATGCATACATAATGCACATGCATTATGCATACATACATGCTTACATGCATACACACACATACATATACACACATAGACACAAACATGTAGAGAGAGACACACACATACATACACACATATATATATGCACACACACACACGTAAAGAGACATACATGCATACACATACACACATAGATACATGCATACACATACACACATAGATACATACACACACATGGACACATACACACATACACACATATACACATATACACACATATACACACAGATTTACACACACACATAGACACAAACACACTTACACATGCATACACACAGACATACACACATAGACACACACACACTTACACACATAGACACACATACACACATACAAACTTACACACATAGAGATACACACACACACATATATAAACAAACACATACACACATAGACACATATAGACTTACACACACACATACACACATCCACACACATTTACACACACATATACACATGCATATAGACACACACACACACACACACACACACATATATATATATATATATATATATATATATATATATATATATATATATATATATATATATATATATATATATATATATATACACACATATATACACACATAGACACACACATATACACACACATCGACACATACACACTTACACACAGACATACACACATCCACACACATTTACACACATACATACACATGCATAGACACATATATAAAGATACACACATATATACACATAGACACACACATATACACACCCATAGACACACACACACACATACACACACATACACACACATGGACACATACACACATATATATGCATATACAAACACATAGAGACATACACACATATATATGCATACACACACATACACATGCATGCATACATATGCATACATAATGCATATGCATATGCATACATACATACTTACATGCATACACACACACATACACACACATGCATACATTTGCATACATAATGCACATGCATATGCATACATACATGCTTACATGCATACACACACTCACATATACACCTACATACACATATACACACATACATATGTACACGTATATATATTGATTTCTAACCCATTTTGTTTTATATGTATAGGTATTATGGATCTTAGTAGAGAGAGAAAGGCGAAACTCACTCTCATAAAAAGTCTTATGAGAGCAAGAGTTCCACATGATACTCTAGGGATCATCATGCATGAGTACTCAGAGATGCCTAATGATGAGCTGGATTATACGATCCAAATGCTTACCCAACGATCAGAGGAGGGCTCTTCTATGGCTCCACATGCAAGAAGACAACTATCTGCTCATAGGTATGTTTTTTTCATAAATTTTTTTAATGATATTATAACACATATTTTTATTTATTTATATCTATCTGTTTTCAGGACACCTATACCACCTCCAGATCATGATAGCAGAGCAGAGGTGCCTATGAGGACATGCATAGGCACCTTAGGGCTAGAGTGCGATATAGAGCTAGAGGGGAACATTGTGTACATAGGGAATGGATTGGAGTTCAAGAGAAGAATGTGTGCATTATGCGACTCTTACCTGCGCTTTGTCCACTTACAGTGGAAGTAAGTATAAATTTTACATATCAATTGAAATAAATATCTTATGTTTTATTTACATGTTTTTTTTTAATTTTTGTAGTGAGCATGATGAGAGGGAAAATACGTACTTAGTTCACTTGAGACAGATTTTGGGACATGATGGTCGCATAAGTGGTGTCTAAAAGAGATGCGGACACTTATGGCTCATCATCGCGATAATGCACAGTACGCACTGCTTTAATGTATATATATGTGGATATGAGTATGTGTGTTTATGTATGTATGTATGTATGTATGTATGTATGTATATGAGAGAGAGAGAGAAGAGTGAGACTAGAGGTACAAATACATGCATACACACACATATACATCATACATGCACATTTATACACATACATACACATTTATACATACACACACATATATGCATATTTTTACACTTACATACACATGCATGTAGTTACACACATATAATGAATAAACATACAGACATACACAACACATACACATACACATACATAATCATATGTACACACACATAGACTCACATAATCATATTTACATGCATATATACATATACACATGCATACACACACACACAACACATGCATACACACATATAGATACACATACATACACACACATGCATACAAACATATAGATACACATACATACACACATGCATACTAATATATCTATATGTATATATATATATATATATATATATATATATATATATATATATATATATATATATATATATATATATATATATATATATATATATATCCTAATTCAAAAACCCTGTTATAAATATTCTAATTCAGAAATCCTATTTCAAAAATCCTAATTGAAAAACACTAATTTTGATACTAGGTTTTTAAAACCCCTAATTTAGAAACTCTAATTCTGCCTTTTAGCCATATGATTGAAGTATATGTACACATTGCATCTATTCCTCTGATGTCCTACTAGAGAGATGTCTCTCCTCCCAGAATTATGCCTCTATATATAGCTACTCAAATCAACAAGGATCATAATATATATAAAGATATATACACATCATGTAGATTCACATACATAAATATAAAATGGAGTAGATACATTATGCATCACACACACATGTCTAAATGCACACATAAATATATATACATGCATACATATTTACATGTACACGTTTACACATAGACACATATACATATATACATGTACACATCACATATACATGCCTACATGCACAAATGTATACTTATACATGCATACACAATTATAGACACTTGCATATATTACATGAATACATGAATATTTTACACAAATGCATATGCATACCAACACATGTATACATATATCATACACATGCACACACATACATATACATCAAATACATATATATGCATACTAACACATGTATACAATAATACACATGAATACACACACATATGCATACATACATGATAAAAATTTGCTCCTCGAAGATAAAGCTATATATAAAATAATTAGGCATACCCCCGAGGTTCATGTTCTAACTTAAAAGAACATGATTTCATCTCTCTAGTAGGATTCATCGTTATTCAAGTTGAATAAAGAATCTATTATCTTATATCCATTCAGAAGCTTCAAGTTATTGATCAATAACTAGAGTAGAATTTACTATCTAATGTGCTCATATGTTTTCATTATTGCCATCATTTTGGTAAGACATCAATATAGTCTCATCTTCATTATCCTTATTGATTTCATTTATTTCTTCTATTGTTAAATCTGTGTTCTCATGAGTCACATCATCTATTGATGGATTAATATCGATTTATGGTAATTCCTCTTCCTCATCAGTAGAATTAGCATGTAGAGTATTATCCTCCTCATAAAAAAGATTAGTATCATTATCACATATAATGATTCTAATTTCTCTTTCAGATGTTGATGTATTAGTATCTAATGGGGAATCATCAAGAGGACTTTCTTTGATCTCTCTAACAATAAACTGTTCAAACAATGACCTACCTCTAGGTTGAACATGAATGACTTGCCACCAAGGGTGAGCATCTGGGTTTTTATAAAAAAATGCTTGTTCAATATGCCTAGGAAGAATATATGGTTCTTTGGTAAATCGCATTACCTTGGAAGAATCAATTTCCCAAAACCCAGATAATTCCTTTCTTAATGTGGAATTACTACCTTTATACTCTGCTCGAAACCAGTCAACCTTCAAAATGACCTATCCAAATATATAAAAACAAAAACCCATTATTAGGTGCTTAAAAAAATAACTAACTCTATCATAAAAAATATAAACTTTTTTCTACCTGTTTGAATGTATGAAATGAAATTTCGTAGATACCAACAACAGTTCCCACGTAACCAAGTTTGCCATCTATAAGGTTCGTGTCTTTTGAGCTAACACGTGATAGTTGCTTGAAAGAAGCAACTATACTAGAATCCTCTGTTTTACATAAAGAATCAATAGCTTTGCTTCTAATATGTTGTCCAAAAGCCCACATATTAGTGAACATATGGCTTTGCTTCTAATATGTTGTCTAAAAACAAAATATTATTAAAATAAAATTACCTTTCATTCACAACCTATCATTAACTCTCTCTACTCATTTGAGATTTCTTCATTATTTGCATTGATGCGTTGCAAACGACTATATAGCCAATCCGTGAAAGAAGATATATTTGTAATCTCATTATTATCGAGGTTACGTCTATATCTTTTGTTTCTTCGCCTTTTGCTTCAGAGATTTTGAAGTTCCTATTCGTACTCACTAAGGAATGCTTGCATGCATTGACTATTATATGCTACAAAAGTAGAAACATGAATTTTTTCTTGAAATGTAAATAAAAATGGAACTCCCTTACCTGATAATACCTCATATGTTATTTTTGAAGAAGACTCGTTAGTCCATGCACGTGGAGCTTCTTCATGAACTCTTTCAAGGTACTCACTAACGTAATACATGCACTCTTCAAGCTTCCAACCCTTTTCCATGGATCCTTCTGGTTTTGCTCTTTGTTGCACATAATCTTTTAATATTCCCATAAATTGCTCCAATTAGCTACACTAGAAGGTGATGTTCTCCCTAGCTACATTAGTGGATGCAGAGTCAAATTATATCAAGAACCCCTCACTGAGGAAATGCTCAATTGACTCAACACTGCCAAGAAACGTAAGGAAGAATAAAAACGAATCTAAGAAGAAGCACAGGCAGAAGCATTGGAACACATCCAAAGAATGAAATTGAGAAGACAGGGTAGAGATCAACCTAGGACAGAGACCTATGCAGCTCTAGGGTATCATATGGCTATGTGTGAAGTCTCAGGTGTAAGTTCCCATAGAATAATTGACCGACATCCTTTTGTGACCTTAGAAATAGGACAAGGAAATAGTGCAAGGACTGTACAGGCCTTGATTGACTTAGGTGCAGCCACTAGTGCTATTAAGCTTTCTTACTGTCAAGAATTGAACTTAAATGTCAATCCTATAGAAGCATACCTCATAGGATTGGGAGGTGTGGAAACCCCTTGCATGGGCGAGGTGGAACTTCCCCTCTACATTCAAGATGTTCTAATGATAGTTAAAGTACTAGTGTGTCAAGATGAGGATCTCATCGAACCTCTTGTTTTGGGCCAAGATTGGATATATGATCATGCAGTCAACCTGAACCTAAGAAGTGGACTTCTTCAGGTCTGGGTCGGTCAGAATCGCATTACCATCAAGCTAGGAAATTAGGCACTCAAGGAACTAGGCAAGGCACCACCCCTTGGTCCTTCTAGGAGTACATATGAAAATGACGATGCTATTCTTGTCCAAAACTATGTGATGCAGAGGGATGATGTTTTCAACCATGATGCTAAAATTAAGATGGAACTCCCTTCTTTTCCAAAAGTGATCAAGACCTGGCTACTAAAGGAGTATGGAAGGCGGAGGAAGCAGTCGGCCTACGCTCAAATCCAAAGGAGAGTATAAAGTCAGATGTCTCAGCCTGCAAAACAAGTGTGGGTACGGAGAGGCGAGCATTCGATTGCAACCACGATACAGCCTCTGACTAAACGTCATGCTAGTGAACAACGACAGGCCACTAATAAGAAATCTTCCAAGGATTTGCCAGCGACAGTAACACTCATCTAGATACCCAAGAAGTCAATGAAGGCCAACCCACAATCAAGATAAATTTGGGTGCCCAAGGCTTGCTTGCAGGCTCAAGTAGCCACACATAAACCACACCATGTATGGCTTGATTCACTCACTCAAATAGCTGATATCCACTCTTATTCAACACACACAAACACATATTCATCCTTGAGCACGAGCAAAATCACTTGTAAATGGGTTCCTAAAAAGCCTCATTTTCAAATAGATGCTCATGTAAACTCTCCCATAGCCCACTGATGGTCATATTGTAAAACCATGCATTTCATTTGGCGACCAAAAACTTGTAATAAACCCCCTGACCCCAAATTTGTAAATTCACCTCCATGTACTAACTACATCATCCTCACACCACATCATTCCACTTAGCTCATAGAATTATTCATCACTAACTACACACACACAATCATCGAGCACCAACAGACCCACTAACTTGTCACGATGCCTCATGTTAATGTTGTAACGAGGACAAACTGTCATCTTTGGTCCACTACAATGTTAACATGTGTTTCTATATCCTCGTAGACTCAGCAAGTAGTAACATGGCAGAAGTAGGAGGTACCAGTTCCGAGGCAGGGTCCAGCGCCCTAAATAGTCGATATTGAAACTCTCCTCCTCGAACCACAACTCACCGAGAGGCCTCAGGAGCTCAAGGTAGTGCATGTCCTGCCAATTCAGGACCCTCTGCAGGGGCACACATCACAAGTTGGCAAACATGCACACTGGTTTAGTGATGTCGCACGTCCCCTAGGAGAGAGCACATACTTCTGGGAAGCCAAACTAGAATTTAATGGCAAGTGGGGAAGGTACCATTTCTTTACCCGTGAATTCAAAAAGCATAGGATGTAGAAGTAATGAGATCGGTATGGATGAAAGCGGGCTTGGACAGCTACTTTAGAGCACTCTTACCTAAGCCTGATTTTTTGCACTGTTCTTACCTGATCAGCACCATCACCCCTAGTAGAGCCAAAGGCGGAGATAGTACCTTTGTGCTACCCTCATTAACGCCAGGCCACGAGCTAAAAAGATTCAAACTTACCCTCAACCTAGTACGGGAGGCCCTAGACATGAAAGGTATGCATATTCCCACAGAGAAAGAAACACTGATTCCCAGAAGAATGAAGCACAAAGATCTCAACAAACTAAAGGATATGGTAGCTATGACACTGACCATCACCCTCCACCTACGCACATTCATCCAACACTTCACCTTTCCTGCTCAAGAACGTTTTGCTATGCCACCAAAAAGAAGCTGGTTCAGCTTGTACTTGGCGGAGATAGAATATCTCACAATCAATCTACCCCACTGGATCATAGATCAAATCCACTTAGCACATCAGCGCTAGAATAAGAAACATAAGAATGTGCTTCATGGATGTTGTACGCTAATGAGGATCATTTACAAGTGCTTAGCTTATGATGTGCCTATTCAAAGAGCACTGGTGTGGTCCAGAGCTCTGGAATTCCATATACGACCATCAACAACAGGACCACCATCTAAGAAAATGAGAGGAGCAGTCTAGATAATGTGTGCACAAGCAAGGGGTGCCACCCTCACACTAGAGGTGACACCACCTCAGACAAGACGTGTCCGTCCATTTACGATTCGCTTACCCAGACTAAGTTGTTGGAGTTAGACGTCTGCAGAAGCACACAAACAGCACAAGGAAGAAGAAGAAGCTTGGAGCACAACACACAATAATGAATGTATTACTAGAGAATGTACAAAAAGATAAGTAGCCCATTAGGGCAATAGGCGTATATACAAGCCGAGGGAAAAAAAACCTCCTAAAGAGGGAAAAAAGTGCCCCGGCGGTCCTAGTGCGTTCACACACATCACTACCTAAATATATCAACAAATCCCCCCTAGGAGTGATGCGGTGAACAAGGAGCTCGCACTCATGTATAACGAAGTGCCAAGCTATGTGGAAATCACTCCACGAAAGGAAGTAAGCCCAAAGCTTTGCGGAAAGCTTCAAACTTCTCCCTAGGCAGAGCCTTCATGAAAAGGTCTGCAATGTTCTCCTGCGTGGGCACATATGCCAAGCTGATCTCCCCAGTAGAGAAACTCTCCCTGACATAATGATAATGCACCTCAATGTGCTTAGTGCGAGCATGGAACACAGGGTTCCTCGCAACTGCCAATGCGCTCTGACTATCAGTGAAGATGGTGGTGGCAGAAGATTGACCAACACCCAAATCAGCCATAAGGCATCTGAGCCACACACACTCAACAGTAGTTCTGAAAGCTGCCCTATACTTAGCCTCACAACTAGAAGTGGCCACAGTAGGCTGCTTCTTGCTCAACCAAGATATACATGAGCTACCAAGCATGAAGCAAAAGCCACTAGTGGACACACGAGTGTCATAGCAACCAGCCCAATCAGAGTCAGAAAAAGCATGCAAATCTAATGCTAGTGATCCCCCTTGGGATAAAACAACCCAAGTAGCCGAGTACCACTCACGTAGCAAAAGATGCGCTTAACCGCCTGTCAATGCTTCACTCCTGGGCAATGCATAAATCTGCTCATCTGTGAGACAACAAACTGAATATCTGGCTGAGTAATGCATAAGTAAATTAAGCATCCAACAGCCTGCTGATAGAGAACAACATCAAATGCATCTCTAGCATCATGAAGACTCAATCGTAAACCTGTCTCCATAGGAGTGGCAATAGGCTTACAGTCTTCAAGGCCAAAATTCTGTAATAATGTGTCAATATATTTCGTTTGACACAAAGCCATTCCACCATCAACGTGCATAAATTGAATGCCCAAATAATAATGCAAATGCCCCAAATCAGACATCTCAAATGAGGCATGCAAATCAGCAATATGCTTCTCAATAGGACCAGTGAGCAACATGTCGTCAACATAGACAACAATGATCAGAAGCACATCATTAGCACGCTTAACATATAACGTGCTTTCAGTTGGACTGTTCTCAAAACCATGTGCAATCAGATAGGCATGTATCTTCTCATACCAAGCACGTGGTGCTTGCTTTAAACCATATAATGCCTTCTTTAACCTACACATCTGGTTTTCATGCTCTTTTTGCACAAAGCCACGGGGCTGAAAAACATACACTTCTTCATGCAAATCACCATTTAGAAATGTTGTTTTAATGTCCAACTGATGTACATTCCAACCATGATGGGCTGCAAGTGCACAGATGCTCTGAACAGTAGTCATACGACATGTAGGTGCAAAGGTCTCATCAAAATCAAAGCCTCTTTCCTATGCATAACCCTTTGCAACAAGCCTAACCTTATACCTGTCAACTGTACCATCAGGTTTACACTTCAGCTTGTATACCCACTTAGTGCCAATGGCCTTCTTGCCAGGAGGCAAGTCACATAAAGACCAAGTACCATTCTTCATTATTGCATCATATTCAGATTGCATAGCAGCCATCCAATTTTCTGAATTTTGTGCTTCATCAAACGAAACAGGCTCAGTCTCATCACATAGACTAGACGCAGCCATGGCATAGAAATCTGATGCAAAGGAGGCACTATGAGAGCCTGAACGAGTACGATATGACAAAGGTGCATCTAATTTGCTGTCACGCAAAGTCTTCACCAACCATTTTGGCATAGTTTTTGCTTGCTCAGTATCAGCTCTCTCATCAACAAGTGCATCATGTAAATCTGCATCAGAAACGGAATGATCTGCATCATCATATGAAACCTGCAAAGGCTGAGAAGTTGCCTCATTAGGACCAGCACTAGACTGTCCACCTGTAAAACGAGGCATCAAAGTATCATACATGTCTTTGGAGCTAACAGATGTCTCCTTAGTACATGAAAGCAATGGCTGAATAGCATCTTCCATAAAGACAACATCACGGCTAACCAGAATGCATTTAGTCTGTGGATGATACAGACGATATCCTTTACTTTTAGAACTGTATCCAACAAAAATACATTTTACTACCTTATCATCCAATTTTCTGCGATGTTGTTCAGGCACTAGTGCATATGCCAAACAACCAAAAACACGTAGATGAGCAACAGATGGCTTGCGGTCATGCCAAGCCTCATATGGAGTGATAGACTGCAGCGCTTTAGTGGGACACCTGTTTAGTACATATGCTGCCAAAGCTTTGCATCTGACATAGCCTGAGAATCATTTACACCACATGCCAAATCATTTTCAGATCTTTCATAGTCTATGAGCTTATACAGCCCACGACATAAAATGCCAGAAGCAATAATAACATCGCCATTTGAAAGATCATGAACTGTACATCTGTCATCAACAAATTTCACAACCAAGCCAATCTTGGCTAATGCAGAAATTGATCACAGATTCTTCTTGATCCCTGGTACAAATAAAGCATCTGACAAAGTGAAAGAACTACCATCAGCAGTAGTCAAAATGATCTTACCAACTCCCATAATAGGATAAGAGGAGTTGTTGGTGCATGTAAAAGTATTCCCTGTAGGGGTAGGCTCGAGTGAAGAGAAGAAACTATGTTGCAAGGTAATATGTTTGGGCGTCCCACTGTCAAAGTACCAAACATCTGAGTCTACTACAGACATGCACTTCTCATGAGAAGATGGGTCAAAACTACAAACAGTAGTGAACGCCCATTCTTCTTCCTGCACAAGATTAGCAGACTCCGTTTTTGGTGTAGAGGCTTCTGCAACAACCATTCCATCCTCTTTCTTCTTTGCCTCTTTTGCATCCAGTTTTGGACAGTTCTTTATGATATGAGCATTCCCTTTACAGTACTTACAAAACAATTTCTGCTTTTCTGATTTTTTCTCATCTTTGTCTTGGTTCTTCAAATGTGCATCATTTGCAGATTTCTGCTTACTAGTAGAAGAACTACATTTTCCTTTGCCCTTCTGACTAGCCAGGAAAGCTTGATCTGCAACACGCATAATGGACCTGTTCTGCCTAGACTGATCTTCCTGCAACAGAACAGAGACTAACTCCTCAAATGACAAGGCATTTGGATTGCCTTTCATCATCAACCAAAGAGTAGAAGCAAAACTCTGATATGAATCAGGAAGACCAATCAGAACGGTATGTACAAGTGAGCTATCTGGTATAACCTCATTAGCAGAAATCAATTGTTCCTTCAAGTCTTTGATCTTTGTTAGGAAATTGTCCATAGAATCACCTTCATTCATATGCTCACTGTCCAACTGTTTTCAGAGGTAAGCAACACGAGCCTCATTCCTAGCTTGGTACAATGTGGTAAGTGTATCCCAAGCATCCTTAGCTATTTTGCAAGAGCGAATATGAGGAATAATGGCACGTTTGACAGACAAAGCTATCAATGCATGTGTCTGGGCATCTCTGCCATCCCAACGAATCTGCTCTAGTAGGTGCAGCAGAAATAGAAGCATGAACAGGAATGTGCACAATATCATCTTCGACACCATCTCCATCAGCTCCACCACCTGTATTTGCAGTACCTGTTGTTACGGGTGTAACAGGACATCTTTCAACACCCTACACAATGTTCCACAATCCTTTTGCAACCAATACATGTTGCATCATATAAGCCCATAATGGGTAGTTGGTACCATCCAACTTATCCTCAAAAGCCAACATACGGAATACATCACTGCTTTCAGCCATGGCCAGTGACTAAAATACCTTGATGCAGAAAATTGATTGTATCTCAAAAAGTTGAACAAAACTACCCAGATGAATTCTACTAGACCTGTAGCAGACTTCGAGATGCTTATACTGGCGAACAAAAACTGGTATATACCTTTGGCACAAAAAGATGAAATAGCCTGCACAAGCACTGCGATATTGCGTTCGGAGGCCGAAACGAGCTCATATCGCGATTTCGGCACCACAAAACGAAGCTGTTTTGATCTCGGAAACAACTGAGTATGCTTACCAAAATTCATGCGATTCTGAGACTGAAAACGGAGGAGTGTCGACGGCACCCTATATGAAGCGACGACCTGCTCTGATACCAATTGTTGGAGTTCGACGTCTGTGGAAGCACGTGAACAACACAAGGAAGAAGAAGAAGCTTGGAGCACAACACACAATATTGAATGTATTACTAGAGAATGTACAAAAAGATAAGTAGCCCATTAGGGCAATAGGCATATATACAAGCCGGGGGAAAAAAACCTCCTAAAGAGGGAAAAAAGTGCCCCGGTGGTCCTAGTGTGTTCACACACATCACTACCTAAATATATCAACATAAGTGCAGAAGGACCCAATCTGGTTTTCCCTTCGATTCCCTCTGACTTGGAGTTCCCATAGAGCTACACTCTAGATGATTTGACAGATGAAGAAATTGCCCGAATGATTAATGAGGCTAATCTTGAGACGGAGGAAGCTCAGACCCGAGGACCACAACCTACCACAGGGACTTCAGCTCCTAACCCAACCTAAAGTAGTGGAAGTAGACGAAGATGAAGAAGAAACTGAAGAGGAGGCAAACGCGGAACACGACCAGGAGCAAGAAGAAACCTCAGAACTAGCAGGTGCCCCAGCCTATACTGTACAGATCAAAAGATTGTATGAAACTATGAAAAGAGTCCAAGAGCACCACAAAGTTATCACTGGAAACGGGAAAGATGCTAATAAGTCAAATTTTGGGAGAAGAAGGGGTTGACGACCAATTTATTGAGTCCCTGAACCTGCACGCATATGGGCTTGGCCTGGATGAAGCCATTCATTCAGCTCTCGCCTACATTCATCGCTTTGAGCAACGAGTTCCTACCCGCTCCCCTCGCTCCAGAAAGCAAATTCACATAGACGTATCGACACCAGGAGATACCACACAGATGGAAGAACAACATGAGGCACTACCATCACCACACTCATCACCTCTCACTGTAGAGTTCACTTCTCTCCATGATACGACCATCCCGACTTCCACCACCACTACAGATGTTATGGGAATTCCTATCTCTTCAGGCACCCAACTTGGAGGGGTTACCATGCCTACATTCACAACACTATTCATGAACATCACATCCACCCCACCCTCCGTTCCAATCTACACAGTCACACACACTTTTGACACAATGGAGACATCACCAACCATAGCACCACTCCCTCCCCACACACAGCCACAATCTCCCATACCCCATCCACCCACATCACCACTTGATTCCACTTCATTCACGATCCCTTTCCCCTTCCCCATCCCCCTTGCATCCTCTCCTTTCCCAGCATTCTTAAATGTAAATAATGTGTTTTCTACATTACATCAATGTGTAAATCAGCTACAGAATGAATATTAGACCCTCGAAGATCGCCATCGCAAACTAACTACAAACCGCCAACAAATACAGAAGCGACTTGCGGCCCTAGAAGAAGAGAACGCTGACCTAAATCAACGTTATACTACGCTCGAACATGCCCATTAGACCCAAAAACTCCCCAACAATCAGAATCATCCAAAGTTAAAAAATTAAGAGCGTTACTGGAACTTTATCAGTCTGAGAACGTCAAAGTCTAGTGTAATCTGACGTTATTGAGGAAGCACATGGCAGTGGCTCTAGAAGAAAATAAACGACTTCAAAAGCAGAACGAAGAAAACCTAGAGGCAGCAATGGAAGGCTCCCCTCATGAGATCGACCCAAAAAAGTTTAAGGCAGTCCCTTCGGAGACTATGAAAACGTTGTGTTGATCTGTTGGAAGCACATGACGAATTGGGCAAAGGACGGGATACTCTTCGCCAACAACTAACGACGCAAGAAGAACCACCCAAGATCACATATTCTACCACAACTACAGACGAGGTAAATGCATTGAAAGAACACGTCGCTGAATTGCAAAGCAAGCTACTTCAGTATGAATGACAACCCTCCCCAGTCATAGAGCCAGAATCAGAAGAATCGGTACCCATAGAAGTAGACGAGTCATATGAATATGTTCCCGTGCCAATGCCGGGTGGACGAAAAACCTCTGACGGATTGGATACACTTGAGGTAGAAGCCCCAGAATGGTTGCAGACACTTGAGAAAATGGCCAACACGCATGATGATCGAGTTGTGGTACAAATCCAGACAATGTCTAAGATTGAGGACACTATTATCAAATTAGAATATTTCCGACGCATGTCACATCTCAGATGGATAGGCACAAATGACGAACAATATGTGCCCTATTGTGTGCTCTTAGTCGATTATAACACAGAAATTCAAGGACGATGTGGCAAGGCTCCAACCTTTGCCACTTAATTCGGCCCCGATGATATACCTGAAAGCCCCACACAAGGATCCATTTACCAACCTACCTGGTGGCTGCATCTCCTTGAAACTTACCCAGAAATGGTTTGTACATGGAATAATATGCCACTATTCATCAAGTACAATCCATGTTACGCCCCAGTCCTCAGAAGATGCACATGGTCGGACTTTGCCATTAGTGTAAAGAATGTTAAAGGCTGTGCAAAATGGTTAAATTACGTATACCTAGCACCACCACGAGGACCGGCTACAGTGGCATACATGATCTCTACCATCTGCCACTAGGGAGTCAGGCTGCGAAACATACTAGACATGATGGCCCAAATGTGTATGAAGATATTTGAATTGATGTTGGTCACATTCAAAACTTTCAAAAACATTAAAGACCCACATTTCTTAGGAGTCGGCTTCACCATAGGCAACCTAGACGTGGTGTATGACATGAGCACAACCCCCTCAATTAATGTAATATATGCCTGGCACGCAAGAATAAAGTACCTCCCAGCATGCTATAAACAAAATTTCAAGGAGATGTTCGTCACAGGGTTGTGGAAATATCACTCTGAAATATTTGAACCCAGACCCTCACATCTCCTCCAACTTTTCGTTGTGGAGAGGACCTTACACTCCGAGCAATTGCGCTTACCACATCTGGATATTCCAGGGGCTATACATTGGGATGCTTTATTAACAGACTTATCACAGGGGCTACGGCTGGAAGAACATCACCTCGCTTCAGATGTGGTTGAATATTATGTCAAACACTCAGCCCAACAAGGGTCTGTCAGAGACTATAGACGCGAGAGAGGGGGGGTGTTGGTAGTAGCCAGGGCACCCAAGGACCCACAAGACAAGGAAGCCAAAGAAGGGAGTCAGAGCAAGGAACAAGCAGGCAAAGCATTCAACACAGATCTGGCAGATAGGCCCATAATTTTTCCATGAAACAATATTTCCCAAATAGTGATCTTAGTCACTTCACATCATTGTAAATACCATTTTTTATTATTCCTACTCCATTTTGTGCAAGCCAAAGATTCCTTGAGCTTGAGGATTATTAGTATTTATGCACCAATTTTCATAATTTTTAGAGCTCGTTTGAGCCTCCAAAATAGCCTTAGAACCTAATTTTTAACTAGGCCGGACACTAGGTCTGGACAGGACCAAAGCTAGTCAAAAACTATAAAAAGAGCTAGAGAGCTCATTTTTGAGGTTAGCTTGTTGTAGATTTGAACTTGTATGAGAACTCTTTGGCAATACAAGTTACTCCATTGTCTCTCTCTTTGTTCTTGCCTTGTGTGCGCGTGTGTGTGTATGTGTGTGCATGTTTGTGTGCTTCTCACTCACACAATTGTGCCATTACTTGTTCGAGGTCTTCATACCATCCTCATGTCTTCCCGGATTGACATTAAAGGAGGTGCTACTCATCACTGAGCTACACGCTCATACCGACAATTATATGAGCATCGGTATTTCCGATGCTCATACCAACGATTATACTAATGCTCATAATGATGCCTATACTGGCACCTATACTGACGCTTTAGTTCTGATGTGCATACTGACACTTACACCAATGTCGGGGAAAAAATGCACCCATTCAATTTCCTTGGTAAAAGCCTCGGTATACGGCCGATCTATTGTAGTGTATGTATGTGTGTATGCATACCTCTCTTGGTGTGTGTATGCATGTGTGTGTGCATGCATGTGTATGTATGTACGCATCTATGTATGTGTATGTGTGTATGTATGTATGCATATGTGTGTGTACACATGTGTGTATGTATGTATGCATGATCGCCTATGTATATATGTATGTGTATTTGTGTTACACACGACTTTTGCCTCCTCCTCTCTCTCTCTCTACCCCCCTTGCCTCTATGTTTGTCTCTATTGGATCTCTCTCTCTCTCTCTCTCTCTCTCATGCTCCTTCCAATGCTCTAGGCAAAAACGTGCTAGGGGAAATCATTTTTTTTATGTTTTATAGATAGCATCTCTTATGCGACACATTTGCATCGCATGCAATTTGCTAGCATCACTTTTTGCATCGTTGTTAGCGACACTCTTTAAGTAGCATCGCGTAAGCGATGTTAACCATCGGTTATGGGATGGTCCTCCCTTTTTTTATGTGTGTAGCTTATGTGATGCTTCATTTTTTAAGCGTTGCATAAGCAAAATTTCCCACTTTTTTTCCATTGGAGGTGCTGCTATACCCCCTAATTTATCATAGTGCATTTTGATTTGGATGACATTCCAAAGGGCTAATTTGGTCACAACATCAAGTTACACAAGTGTTATAGAGAAGGTATCAAAGCTTGGGAAGACTTGTAGGAGGACGGTCAGATAATGAATGTACATGAGATTATTGTTAATGAATGTACATGAGATTATTCTTAGATTGAGCATTATCAAAGGATGTAAATAGCACACCAAGGTAAAATTTAAAAACATTAATGATTTCCTCGTTGCCATCAATAGAAGAACTACAATGAGTCTTTACAAAGTTGTTGATTACATGCATAAGAGTTATGAAGAGCAAGCGGGCGATATGGACGCAATCAAAAGGAAGCTGAAGCCTAAATGACATATACTGTATATGGAGCATCAAGTGGTGGCAATACATGTTTACTTGTATATGGACATCCCTCTTTGGATAATGTGGACGACTAGATATTTGTGGTGTCATCCGTTGGAGGTAGAGGAACCAATCGATTTTTGACAATGCTAAAGATGACTTGCCTCTCGACTCATTTGAGCGGATCAAAAGAAGTGCAACATATGCACTTCAAAGCTTGCAAAATTCAATATATGCACTTCAAAGTATGAAAAAGTATGTGATGATGGTATGAGTGTAATTCAAAAAATGTGTACAACCTTGTAATTGGGGAGAGAGAAAGTGTTCCCTATGTACTCAATTGAGGGATTGAGCACGATTTCTTATTGTTTATGACATTTAGGCCCAATTCACAAAGAATTGACTCCTATCCTTCTTGTAGATGGTTCAAACGAGTATTCTCATCTAACCTTAGGACCGTCCCTTCCTAATTAAAAAAAAAATGGAGGTTCGATCGAGGCCTACTCCTCAAGGCTTTAACTTTGAAATTGCTACCTTTGCGAGGCTTGGCATTATGTATCTTAGTAGTTGCAAAGCATTCAACTTCTACTTTGTGGGATTCAAGGCTCCCATCAGTGCTATGCCCGACCTGTCACAGCCTGTTTTTCTATCCAGCCCTTTTCAGTGCTTGGGGGGTATGCCCTGTGGCGCCAAATTGTGCGCAACTATGAGGGGTACTAGTACTCCTCATACCAAGCTCTCATTGCCTTCTTCAACACGAGTTGCTAATCGAATATAAACGTGTTCTGGCAATCTTCTTGGTGTCCCTTGTGTTGGCTTGTGCATTTTGTGGGTTTGAACGTCTCAAGTGGTATCAGAGCAACGACCCTAGGGGAAGCCTTTGGACGGGCGGACTGTCACACCAGTGCTGGCAGCGCCATCTAATGTCCCGGGCCCATCCGTGGGAAGTTCTTTGATGTCGCAAGAGGTCTTTTGCCCTCCCTCCCTCCCTCAAGCAAGGCAACCCCTTGCCCCCCCCCCCCCCCCCTCAAGCAAGGCACCCCCTTGCCCCCCCCCCATTCAAGCAAGGCCCTCCTTGCCCCCCCCCCACCCTCCCCCCCCCCTTCAAGCAAGGCACCCCCTTGCCCTCCCGCCGTCCCCGCGCTATCCACCGTTGGTGCCACGCTACCCGCCGCCGTCCCCGCGCTATCCGCCGTCCGCCCCCCTTACCCGCCCAGCAACTCCGAACCCCGTTTAACCGGTGAACCTCTCCCCTCGCTGCTAGGTGCCCGCGTGCCCTAGACTCCCTCCTCTTAGTCTCTCTCTCCCTCCCGAGTTGCCGCCGGTTGGCTCCACGCCACCATGGCCAGCGAACACGACGTTGGCACGGCCGGTCTAACTTCGGGGACGGAACGCGCCAAAAACGTGACTGAACGGCGCCGACGTCACAAGGCCCAACGGGCTGCCTTAGAAGAGGAACTCAAGCGCCTTCTCTTGGTGAACGCCGAGCTACATGAACGGCTCCAGGAGGCCGAAATCAACGCCGAGATCCACACCCAACCCGAATCCGACCAAGCTCCACCACGTCCTGATGCTGTCCACGATCGCATAGATAGACTCGAAGACACCCTCTCTAGATTAACTACCCTAGTAGAATCCCATCTCTTAGCCAAAGACCAATCTCAACCCCAACCACAACCGCAATCAAGCACCCAACAGGCACCCCAACCTACCCCGACACATACATCCCAACAACCACCAACTCCTTTAAACCCAACCCCGATCACTCAAATGCAACCGGTGGACATCGACGACCCGGACTCCTTCGGCTTCTTCAAACCTAACCCCCCCGACAAGTACCAAGGCGGCCGAAGCTCCATTGCCGTCAACCGATGGATCGAAGGTATGGAAAGCTATCTCCAGATGCTCCGGGTTGGCCGCAACCATTGGACGCGCATCGCCGGCCAATTCTTACAAGACGAAGCCTCAGCATGGTACATGGTGGAACATAAGAAGCAAGCCTGGCCCTCATGGGATCATTTCACGGCGGCCATCGTCGAATACTTTGTACCTCGCAATGAAGCGTTCCAAGCACGTGACGAATGGCACAACCTCCGTCAAGACAAGTTCATCGGGCCTTATGTATCACAATATCGCAGGCTCATGCTTCGCATCAACGACATGGCTGAAATTGATCGCCTACACGGCTTCCTTTATGGGTGCTCCCCGTACTACTGCAAAGAAGTGGAGAAGCAAGACCCCCAAACTTGGGAGGACGCAGTGCGCATCGCCGAACGACTCAATGACGCTTACTCCAACCGGCTGGCTCGTTCAACCGACGGAAGCCAAGCTACCCGCAAAGACTCAACCTCCAACAAAGAGCAAACCTCCACATACCGAAGATCATCCGAACAACAACGTGGTCAAAGTTACAAAGCCCTCCCGGCCCCACCAGATAAGCGTTCAGGATCCCCTAACCGAAGCAACCAAACCCTACGTGACCCCCGGCCGGTGTGCAAACAGTGCCAAGGCAGTCACCCCACTGAGAAATGCTGGCGGAAACGAACCGACACTAGAGTGCAAGCAACGAAGACCGAAGAGGCATCCACCTCCGGCCCGAAAATCACCGAGATTCACAACGACGAATCAGACGACTCCTCCCCCCGCGGACCGTCCACATCAAAGGGCAAGGCTCAGTGCCATTCAGTTGCATTACCCATCATACACCAAGTGTTCATTATGGGAGAAGTCACAGGCGAACGCATGCCGGTGATGCTCGACACGGGTGCAACCCACAACTTCATGACTCCGCAGTGTGCTCAACGCCTTGGACTAAAGCTCAGTAAACGGCTCTGCATGTCCGTGGTCTTTGCTCAGGGCAAAGCCAGTCATGTGCGTTACGCGGACGGTGTCCCGGTCATGTTAGGCCAATGGTTTGGTCACCTGAACTTCCTGATTATACCGATGGAAACATTCGAAGTCATTCTCGGCCTCGAGTTTATGGATAAACACATGATCTCCTTTTTTGGCAAAGGGGTAGACAAAGTACTTCTTGATCAGAGTGGGCAGGCCATCGTCGTCGACTGCAATCGAGTCCAGGCTCCTCGTACGGACGAGCCTTCTGATAGTGAACCAAGGGAATCTAAGCAGAAACAGACAAGCAAAGAGAAAGCACAAGCTCGAACGTCAACCTCCACACACACGCCATCACCATTATCACACAAGCAATTTCGACGGGCAGTCTATCAAGGCGGGTTCGCACACTTATGCGTTCTCAGACCGGTCGCAGAGGAGACGGGACCACGACCGATTGACGTCTCAAAGATTGGGCACCCAAGTTTCCAGATGCTAATGGAAGAATTTTCAGATGTTCTCACGGATACTCTTCCACCCGGTCTTCCCCCTTTACATAATGTCCAACATCGGATCGACACGCTCCCGGACCACCCACCACCGTCGCGAGCGCCATACAGGATGAATGAGGCCGACCTTCAGGAGCTGAAGAGGCAATTACATGAACTTGAAGTGCAAGGATACATCCAACCAAGTAGCTCCCCATATGGAGCCCCGGTCCTATTTGTGAAGAAGAAAGACGGCTCCCTCCGCCTATGCATCGACTACCGAGCACTCAACAAAGGCACAATCAAGAGCAAATACCCCGTGCCCGTGATGGAGGAACTTCTAGATCGCCTGGGCAAGGCACGATACTTCACGCGCATAGACCTCCGATCCGGGTACCATCAAATCCGGGTGGCACAGGAACACATCGAGAAGACGGCCTTCCGCACACGCTACGGCAGCTATGAGTGGCTCGTCATGCCATTCGGGCTTACAGGTGCACCGGCTACTTTCTGTAGAGAGATGAATGATGGCTTCCGGGACATGCTCGACCTCTTCCTCATCATCTACATTGATGACCTACTGATCTATAGCCGAACATTAGAGGATCATTATGAGCACGTTCGGGCGGTCTTGTCACGACTACGGCAACGTCGGCTCTTCGCCAAACCAAGCAAGTGCGAGTTCTGCATGAAGAAGGTGGAATTCTTGGGGTTCATCGTTTCAGAACTAGGCCTCCATGCCGACCCCCAGAAAGTAGAAGCAGTACTCAAGTGGGCACCCCCGAAGACCATCAAAGAGGTGCGAGAATTCATCGGCTTTTGCCAATTTCTCCGCCGTTTCATCCAAGGTTTTAGCAAGATCGCGGCCCCGCTCTTGGAGTTGGTCAAAGAAAAGGAACCATTCAAGTGGGGAGCAGACGAAGAAGACGCCTTCGAAGCATTGAAGGTCGCTATGTGCAATGCCCCGGTTCTCAAACTTCCAGAGTTTGACAAACCTTTTGAAGTTCACACAGATGCATCAGGCTCAGCCATCGGCGGCGTCCTCTTACAAGACGGACAACCCATTGCATACGAGTCGCATAAACTCACCGGCCCCGAGCTCAGATGGAGCACACATGAGCAAGAAATGTTAGCCGTTATCCACTGCCTACGCAAGTGGCGGCACTACATTCTGGACAAGCACACAAAGGTCTTCATGGACAACATCTCCTTGAAGTACTTCACATCTCAACCCAAGTTAAGTCCAAAGCAAGCAAGATGGCAGGATTTTCTTGCCGAATTTGATATCGAAATCATTCACAAGCTGGGCAAACAGAACGTGATGCCAGATGCACTTAGTCGAAGACCCGAGCTCCAGGCGATATCCACCGTATCTTCAGATCTCAGAGGCAGAATTCAACAAGCACAAGCACAGGATGCCCAAGTTCAAGAAATACTTCAGGAAATGCAAACGGCTCAAGCCCCGTAGCGCTATACACTACAAGAAGGCATTCTCCACCGCAAAGGAAAAATTTATGTCCCGAACGACTTAGAGCTACGCAAAGAGCTACTGTGGGAGGCACATGATTGCAAAGTGGCCGGCCATGGAGGTCAAAACTGCAGCTATGAGACGCTCCACAAACACTTTTATTGGCCCCGCATGAAGGCACAGGTCCAGGAATATGTAGAAACATGCCCAACATGTCAGTTAGTCCGTCAAGATCGGGTAAACCCCGCTGGCCTTCTGCAACCACTCCCGATTCCCAACCGACCGTGGGATATGATTAGCATGGACTTCATCACTGAACTCCCACCGTCTTTGGGGTTCAACACCATCTTCGTTGTGGTGGACTACTTCACCAAACAAGCACACTTTATCCCGGCCAAACCCCCGCTCAACGCCAAGGCCGTGTGTTGGAAGGAGTGATTTTGAAGGAGCATTTTTGATGAAAAAATTAGTAAAAAGTCAAAAAAAATTGTAAAATATTTATACAATGATTGTAAAAATAAGGAAGAGTCTTCCTTATGTGGTTGAGGACCTTCTGTAATTTTTGTAGAATTTTTAGAAACTCTTAGATAGCATTTTTTAGAAAATTAGAGAAAAAGACCTAATTTCAAGTGTGAAAAGGGACACTTGAAAATGTATATAAGTCAATTTTCTCTATTTTGGAGAGGTTGGTTAGCCATTTGCTCAAGCTATCAATAGAGAAGAAAGAGTTTCTGCAAAATCGTGTTTTCTCTTGTTGTGTGTATTTCTTTTGATGTGTGAGCTTGTCTCTTGTCTAAGCATGGAGATTTGTGAGTCTTAATTGTGTATTACTGAGTAAGTTGTATGAAGGGAGAGACCTATTGCTGTAAATGAGTGGAAAGGACTGCAGGAAGTTTCAAAATTGTGAAAATCGTCTGTTGGTACAGAATCGCGATTGTCTCGTCTTGGTGATACAGGTGATATTTTTCAGTTTTGAGTTCATATTTGTATTCTGCTAATGAAATGGCATGGTTTTGACATAAAGAACATAGAAAATGATGGAGATTTGCCTTAGTTATGGTAATCTCAAGATTTTCTCTTCATCTTCAATTTCTCTCAGCAATCCAGCCATCAATCTCTTATTTCCTTGAATCTGTTATCTTGAAGGGGCTGTGGTCTTGTGGATATTCCTAGGATTGACAAAATAAAGATGATTTGTTGATTCTTTGTTACTTCATGATTGGAGAGGACAACTTGGAGTCCAAAACAAAACATTTTTTGGCGCCGTTGCCGGGGAATATTCCAAGAACTTCTTTGAAGTTGGACCTTTGCTGGATCTTCAGTTGATGATGGTAAACAAGGTAAAGCTCATCAATAAGGAAAAGTGCACATAAATAGGTAGATATCATTGTTTGTCTTTAGGGAAGAAGAAAGCAATGGATGTCTTGTAGAAGTGGAAGTGCTGAAATTTTTGTAGATTGATAGTTGCTCATCATTTTGGTAAAGTAAAAGTGCAGGTGTGTGGAGGAATTGAGCCAAGAAGCTGAAGATGGAGGTAACTTGAATATATTCTTGCATTTCTAGATTTCTTTTTGCCCAAGTACTGGACACCATGGGTGATCTTGGGAAGATAACATGGTGATACTAAGGAAAGGACAGTTAAAGTAGCTAGATGTGGGAATGAGGGATTCAGTTGTTGACCAAGTCTGAGCATTAAATCTTGAGTTGTGCTGCATTTTGAAAAAAATCATATGATTGAGTTTATCTTTACAAAAATTTGATTGCCTTTCATAACACTTTTTCATTGGAGAACCTTTCTTTGGTACTTTAGTGATAGCTAAGGACATAGAAACTCATAACCAATCAAGAACCATAGGATCAGTTGATTTCCAAAACCAGAAACCCTAAGTAAAGTGTTCACCTTTATTTGTAGGGCAAAAATACCAAACAAATTCATAAAACTCATCAAAAACAATCAAACAAATTTCTTTTCTTGATAAGAAGTTGAAGTGAGGTGTTGTGGATAGGAGTGATTGTGAAAAACTGGAAAAGAAAGCAAAAAATGATCAAAAAACCAGAAAACTGAAAAACACGATTCTCTGCACAGAATCGCGACTTTCTGAAAAAAGTAATTGATTTTGAAATATCATTGTGAGAGAAGGTTTAATTGAAGTTGTTGAAGGGTTTTGAGGGTTTTGAAGGTAATCAAGAAGAAAAGGCTACTCAAAGTGGCATAAAATCAAAAATAGAGAAAAACACGATTTTCTGCACAAAGTCGCGATTTTCTGAGGGAGATTGTGATTTTGGTGCAAAAAAATTCAGGAGTAAAGTCAATTCTAAAGAGAAGAAGAAATTGAAGCCAAACAAAGAGAAAGAAAGCTTAAAAAATAAAAAAAAATTATCAAAAAAAAACCAGAAAATTAGAAAACACGATTCTCTGAACAGAATCGCGATTTTCTGTAAAAAGTGTTGTTTTGAAATAACTTTTCAGGGGACTCATGAATTGAAGTGTGAAGAATATTGAGAGAAGGCAAGGACAAAGAATACTCAAAATTTGCACAAGAAAAGATCTACAGAAAAAACACGATTCTCTATACAAAATCGCGATTTTCTGTAAAGAAAATTTTTTTTTTGGAAAATATGGTATATTTGGGTACTTGATACAAGAAAGTGTAGAGGAAGTCATAAAAATTGAGTAAAGTGAAGTCAGATAAGTGAAAGAGTGTGAAAAACTGAAATTTGAACAAAATCGCGACTTTCTGAGTACAAAATCGTGATTTTTTGAGCACTATATAAACAGATAATTGAAGAAAAAACTCATTTGAGAGTGAGAGTGAGTGAGAGAGAGAGTGAGCAGAGCTGCCAGAATCGCGATTTCCAGCAAACAGTGAACTTTGGAACATTTGCACCCAAGGAAGAAAGGTAAGAATCCTAACTTCATATTTGAATACATAATTTTTGTTTTTGAGTGAAAAATAACACCAAAAAATAGAAAAATCAGAGGAGGACAGAATCGCGATTTTCTGAATTTTTGAGTTTTTACTAAGGAATCAGTAATTTTTGCTTTGGTTGTTTCATTGCATGTTAAAAATTTGATAAGGCGATTCTATAGGTGAAAAAACATTGAAAAAATTAATAAGTTGAAATTCTGCCAAAAATTGAACAAAATCGCGATTCTGAGTCTTACTCAAAATCGCGATTCTGTGAAAAAGTGCCAACAAAATCGCGATTCCCAGAACGCGATTTTCATAAGAAAATCGTGTTTTTACAATCTGTGAGCAATCACGATTGTCTGGGAACAAAATCGTGGAATAACACGATTTTGACACAAAATCGCGAAAAACACGATTCTGTGAACAAAATCGTGAAAAACGCGATTTTCACTCAAAATCGTGAAAAACACGATTTTGACACAAGATCGTGAAAAACACGATTTTGACACAAAATCGTGAAAAACACGATTCTGTGAACAAAATCGTGAAAAACACGATTTTGACACAAAATCGTGAAAAACACGATTTTGAACACAAAATCGTGAAAAACGCGATTTTCACTCAAAATCGTGGAAAACTCGATTTTGAACACAAGATCGTGAAAAACGCGATTTTCACTCAAAATCGTGGAAAACTCGATTTTGAACACAAAATCGTGAAAAACACGATTTTGACACAAAATCGTGAAAAACACGATTTTGAACACAAAATCGTGAGAAACACGATTTTCACTCAAAGTCGTGGAAAAACACGATTTTCACTCAAAATCGTGGAAAACTCGATTTTCAACAGAAAATCGTGAAAAACACGATTTTCAACAGAAAATCGTGAAAAACACGATTTTCAACAGAAAATCGTGAAAAACACGATTTTCAACAGAAAATCGTGAAAAACTCACAAGTAAGTAGAAAATCGTGAAAAACACGATTTTCAACAGAAAATTGTAAAAAAACTCACAGGTAGGCTCAAAATTGTGAAAAAACCTAAATCCAACAGAAAATCGTGAAAAAGTCCAAATGCATCATAAAATCGTGAAAAACACGATTTTCATCTGAAAATCGTGAAAAAACACTACTGGCAGTAGAAAATCGTGAAAAACCCTAATTTCATTAAAAAGTGGTGAAAAGCACAAAACATAGAAAGAAAATTAAAACACACACAATTTTGAACAGAAAATTGTGGAAAACCAATGCATTGGTTAGGAAACTGTGACAAACACTCCTTTGAGCATTGGAAAGTTGTCAAAAATAGTTGAATGATACTAAGGTCTGGAAATAAAATAAATTCACTTTCTAAGCAAGACCTAACAAGAAAGGGAAAAGAGCCAGGAAGTGATAAAAGATCAGGAAGAAGTTTAAGCCAAGAAAATAACATGGAAAACCTAAATGAAACAAATGAGTCAATAGAAACTGGGGATTTTAGAAACATCCTTAAATACATGTATACAAATAGATTTGGAACCTATGTCTACCAGGATGGAATGCATAAATTCCTCATTAGACTGAGAAATTTAGAAATTCCCCTGAATATAACTCCAGTAGCCCAATTCAAAGATGGAAGATATGAAGACAGGCAAGGATGTGTATACATCTTCTCTCAAGACCCAGAAAATTCAAATGATCTAGGGCAATGTGCTGACAAAGGACCTTGGGAACATAACATGGGACAACCAGACATACCTAGACCAAATGAAAACTACACTAATAATGAGCAAAATTATGGGAGAAGGACACATGCTTCACCAAATCCCTTTGACAGAGAACCAGAAGGAAACAATGACTTCCCACTCAGAAGAAGAACTCATTGGCAACCTCAGGGTAGGATGCTTAGACCATATCAAGTAGCCAAATGCATGAAAAACCAATATGAAGGGTATTCAGATCCTCATGCTCATGCAGCAGAATTTAGACAACTGATTAGAGCAGAGGAAGTAGAAGATTACAAGGTACAATTTGAAGCATTTGGTCTAACCCTAACAGGGCCAGCCTTATCATGGTTCATTCCTTTGAGAAAAGAAATGTACCTAGACATTGAATCTTTCTTAGAAGCTTTCATTGGTGAATTCTCTAAGACTGGAATCAAACATAGTACAGCCACATTGATACACAGCTTCAAACAACAAAAGGAGGAAAATGTTAGGGAAGCAGCCAGAAGGTTTAAGCAGTACATTGATAGATGCCCAAGAGAAGAAGTACCTTCCATGGCAAAACAAGTATCCTTATTCATTGAGGGATTGAGAAGTGCTCAATTAAGGACCCTAGTGTACTATAGGAGATGTCCTGATTTAGCAGCCTGTGTTAAGGAAGCAATAGATTTGGAGGACAACAGAGGTCAAGATTTGTTAGCATTTGATCAACCCAGATCTTATGAAGACAAAATTCCTCCAGCAGAAGAGTTGGCTCAGGCTATTGCTAAAGCCCTAGAGGTAAGCACTAAAACTAATCTGATAAACTCTAGGATGAACACAAACAAGAAATGTTATATTTGTGGAGAAAATCATCTGGCACAACAATGCCCTTATCAGAAACCACAACACTTACAAGATAGGAAGACACTCAAGTATTGTACACTAGAGAGAAAATGGACAAACCATACCAGGGAGGATTGCTTCTATAACAAACAACCTGTCAAGGAAAGAGACTATATGACTCAAAGGGAATCAGGTTATACTGAGCAACCAAGACCAGTATTGGGACAACAACCTCCCATTCCAACCAATGTGGTACCAGTCAAATATACACCCATTGATGAAGGAAATTCAAGATTCAGATCACCTTATAAGGAAGAGTATCAATGGAGTGAGGGACATCAAGAAGAATGGGAAGATTATGAAATAAGGGAACCTGAGCTTAAAGCCCTAGATCTGGGAAATGGAAAAATTGAAATGGACACAGCAACATTCATGTACATTACTAACAACTACATGTCCAATCAAAAACCTCAATTCAAAGGGGGACCAAAGATAACATGTTATAGGTGTGGGGGAGAACATTTCATTAGAGATTGTCCACAACCTCCAACATTCAGGATAGAGGGAGCATATTGTAAGGATTGTGGTAGAGAACATCTGATCAAGGACTGTCCAAAAAATCCCCAAAAACAACAGAACACACCTAATAACATACCTTTAAAAACAGTCAAAATTGTGGAACAAGAGGAATTGAGTGACAATGATCAAATTGAACTTAATGTTATAACAAGGGCACAAGCCAAACAACAAGGAATAATTAAAGAACAAAATGAGGGTTCCACATCAAAAGGGAAGAAAAATAGACAAAGAGGGAAATGGGAAAAGAAAAGAAAAGTGGGCAAAAGTCTGGAAGAAGACAGTCAGGAACAAACAAATTCAAAACATACTTCTCATCAAAAGACCCAGAATCTGTCTGAAGTAGGAAATTCTCAGAGCCTAGACACCCTAATCAAAGCCTATAAAGGAAGGATTCAAGAGGGACCAAGCCCTGCAGATCATGCAATGGCTTATCCCATACCAGATTTAGAGCATGAAAGGATGCTAAAATGCAAACAAATTATCCAGGAAACACAACTCAGGTTAGGGGAAGAAGACAGCTCTCGGAGAACATGTGATCAGCATGAGAAAACAAAAACCAAGGAAGATGATAAAAAAGGCAATCCACACATAACATTCCAAATGAGTTTAGGTGAACATTGTAGTATTACATGTCATACAACATGGGAAAATTTGTTGAAACAAAATCCTCACCTACAAAACAAGATGAACCAGGAAGAAACAATATCTGGAAACCTTCATTCACCAACACAAGAATTAGAGGAGTTATGGTATATTCCTATTGACAAAATAGGAGGATATTGTGAAGGAGAAGAAGGGAATTCAACCTTAAAATTACAATATGAAAAACATTCAGCAAAAGCCATTTTGGATAGTGGATCAGGAGTGGCTATAATGACTAAACAAACCTGGGAGAAATGGGGAAGAAAGGAATTATTACCCACTAAAATGAGATTACAACTTGCAGATGGACATATAGAAAAGCCCCTAGGAATTTGGGAAAAAGTGATTGTGGACATATGTGGCATAGAAATAGAGCATACTTTTGCTATAGTAGAATTTCCACAATCCACATCTTATGAAATTATCCTAGGAAGACCCTTCATGAGACAAATGCAAATTGTACAAGATTGGGGTAATGATTGTTTATATCTTCAGAACCAGGGGAGAATAACAAGAGTAAACTTAAGAAATGGCCACTATTGTGACATATCTCCTAGAGAATGGTATAAAATACATCAAAATCAACAAGAAAGTGAAGAATCAGAGAGGGAGGATCAGGAAGAAGGTGAATCAGCAGTTTGGAAGTGTAACATATTAAGAAACATCACAAATAGGAAAAGGAAGTTAAGGAGAGAAGATTGTGTGGAAGAAAGAGAAATACAAGAGGAAAATTATGTGCCTCAACAATTCAAAGATGAAGAGTTTGAGCCTTATGGATGGAATCAAATCTTAGCTACCATGGATTTGGCCAGTGAGGAATATGTGGGAATGGAATTTCAAAATGAGGAAGGATTTGACATCTTCCACATTGGCATACACATGATAGGAGTATCACAAAGAGAAGAGGATCAAAATCAAGAAATGATATTAACACAAGGAAAATCACAATATTTGGAAACAGTAAAAGCTGAGGATGCAATCAAAGACAAAATCTCAGGCAAATACAAGGAACATAAACACAAAGAAACAGAAAGAGACCAGGAAAAGGAAAAGAAAGAGAAAGAGATAACCAGAGATCAATACTTTGATGTACCAGCAAACTTTAAAACTTATGAAGTAGAAGACAGACTACTTCTGAGAATGAAACCAAAAAGAGAGAAGAAAAAAGGGGAAGCATATGATAATGAAGAACAAACAAAGAAAATTGTAATTACACAGGAAGAGGGAGAAGAGAGACAAATAGTAATAGCTGATGACATGACATCACAAGAAGAAGAAGCATTAAGGAACCTAGCAAAGAACTATAGGGATGTATTTGCTTACAGTTATAAAGATTTGAAAGGAATTGATCCAAAAATTTGTGAGCATAAGATTCCTATGACACCTGATGCAAAACCAAGCAAACAGAGACATTATACATTTAATGACAAATACTCTGCCAAAATAAAGGAAGAAATTGACAAGCTGTTGGCTGCTAATTTCATTTATGAAATAGAGTACACTGAATGGATATCACCTATAGTTGTGGTGCCAAAAAAGAATGGGAAACTTAGGGTATGCATTAACTTGAAGAAGGTAAATGCAGCAACTATAAGGGATAGTTATCCACTGCCAATAACAGATCATCTTCTTGAGAGAGTTGCAGGAAAGGAAGTCTATAGTTTTCTAGATGGCTTCTCTGGATACAATCAAGTACCAATAGCTTTAGAGGACCAACATAAGACTGCCTTTTCTACAGAATGGGGGGTTTATGCTTTTAGGGTTATGCCCTTTGGATTGACCAATGCCCCAGCAACTTTTCAAAGGTTGATGTGTCATATTTTCAAAGAATTCCTGAGAAATGTGATGGAAATCTATGTAGATGACTTATGCACTTTTTCTTTAAAAAGACAAGATCATTTACAAGATTTAGAAAGAATATTCAGGAAGTGCAGGACATATAGAGTATGCCTAAATCCAGAAAAGTGTGTATTCTATGTCAGACAAGGAAGAATGTTGGGTCACATAGTGTCAAAAAATGGAATTTCTACTGATGAGAAGAAAATAAAAGCCATAATAGAGCTTCCTAGACCGACAAATGTGAAGGAACTCCAAACTTTTATGGGACATTGTGGGTACTACAGAAAATTTGTATACAAATTTGCTGATATAGCCAAGCCCTTATATGCCCTCATCACAAAGTTTGAGTGGACTGAAGAATGTGACCAAGCATTTGAAACATTAAAAACTTGTTTGGTGACAGCACCAATCTTGAAAACACCTCAGTGGGATAAAATCTTTCATGTACATGTTGATGCTTCAAATTATGCTCTGGGATGTGTGTTAGCACAACCTATAGAAGGAAGCAAATTAGATTTCCCAGTAGCATATGCAAGTAGACAATTAAACATTGCAGAAAAAAACTACACAACTACTGAGAGAGAAGGATTGGGAATGATCTTTGCTGTCAAAAAATACAGACATTATCTATTGGCCAACAAGTTTAAATTCTTTGTGGATCACCAAGCTCTACTCTATTTAGTAAATAAACCATGTCATACAGGAAGAATAGTAAGATGGTTTCTTTTACTAATGGAATTTGAGTTTGAGGTGGTGGTTAGACAAGGAAAAACACACTTGAGAGCAGATCATTTATCAAGAATTCAGTCAAAAGAACCTAGTTCACCTATAGATGATGATTTGCCAGATACATACTTATTCAAGGTGGAAAGTGTTCCTGAATGGTCGATGTCATTAATTCCCTTGCTAACCATGGGACCTTGTAGGTCATTAGCAAATAATACACATCTGGTGTTACAAAGCAGGAATTTCATGTTGTTAGCTGGACATTTGTATCACCTCAATCAGTCAGGTATACTGGAATATTGTACTCCAGAAGAGGAGCAACATGAATATGTAAGAAAAGCTCATTGCTGGAATCCATGTACTCATGCTTCTACAATTGTTACTCTTAGTAACCTTAATAGGATGGGAGTACATTGGCCAAATAAGATTCAAGATGTGGAGAGATATATTGATAATTGTCAAAAATGTCAAACATGGCAGAAAACAGAATTAATAACTCTATATTGGTTTCAGAAAAACCCTGAATGGAGTGAAAATATTGTTGAGAAGTTGAAGAGAAAGGAGAAAGGGGAACAAGTAATAGCTGGTGCTGATTCAAGAAATCTACAAGTAATCTCAGAGGAATATCAACTCATAGGAGAGCAATTATACAAGAGAGGAATGGATGGATATCTGAGAATCTGTGTTCCAGAAGAAAAGTATTTAGAGATGTTGGAAATGGCACACTCAGGAGTAGCTGGAGGACATTTCTCAAGTGATAGAACAGCCAAACTCATCTTATATTCTGGCTTTTGGTGGCCAACCCTATTTCCTGATGCTAGAACTTATGTGAAAAAATGTGATGTCTGTCAAAGGGTAAGCCAACCAAACAAAAGAGATAACATGCCATTAATTCCTTTAATTTCAGCCAGAGCTTTTAGTAAATGGGGATTGGACTTTATTGGACCAATATATCCTCCAGCCAGACAATCTCATGCAGAATACATACTAGTAGCTACAGATTATTTGACAAAATGGGCTGAGGCCAAAGCTACTAAAAGAAATGATGCTCACACCACTGCTAGATTTTTGTATGAAAACATTATCACTAGATTTGGACTACCAATTGAATTGGTAAGTGATAGGGGGACTCATTTTTTGAATCAGATCATAGAAAACATGACTAATTATTTCATGATTAGTCACAATAAGTCAGCCCCATATCACCCACAAGCCAATGGGTTAGCAGAAAGTACTAATAAAGTACTTTGCAATGTATTGTCCAAATTAGTCAACACAAACAGAAATGACTGGGATTATCAATTGAATCATGTTCTTTGGGCTTATAGAGTGGCATACAAAACAGCTTTAGGGACTACACCATTTAATTTGGTGTATGGCCAGAATGCAGTTTTACCCATGGAATTTCTTATTCCAACACTGAAGGTGGGTAGTCAATACAATTGGACAGGACATGAATTATCTGAGAGAGTCATAGACTTAGAAAAACTGGGAGCATCGAGACTCCAAGCAGTGATGAGTATATACACAAACAAGAAAAGACAAAAAGCTTATCATGATGTTCACATAAAAGACAAAGATCTACAAGAAGGAGACCTGGTCTTAGCTTACACAATCAAAGAACATCAGAAAAAGTTTCAGAAAAAAGGTCATGGGCCATATATCATACATCAGATAAGCAAAAGTGGAGCTATTCAGTTAGCCAATATTGATGGGGAAATCATGCCAAATTTCATAAGTGGATGTAGAGTAAAGAGGTATGAGTGCCCATTAACTACTGAGGAATGGAGAAGGTTGCAAAAGGCCCAAAATAGGAAAAAAGAAGAGGAAAGTATTAGAAAGGAGGCTCAACTGGAAGCCAAAGAGAGAATTAGGAAATTGAAACAAGTGTGCTTATGTGAAAACACTTTAAAGCAAAAAGAACATTTGCCTGTGATTATGATGAATTACCAGAATGAAAACATAAGGGTTTTGATAGATTCGGGAGCTCAAGTGAATCTAATTAGCTCAGCCTTGATCAATAAGTTTAATCTTAAGAGAGCTGAAAGCAGAATTTTGATCAAAACCCTGGGAGGGAAAAACATTCAAAGCATATCTTCACTTTCTATTAAAATTAAATTTAATAATGAATATATGGAGATGGATTGTGAAGAATGGCCAGACCATTTAATGACTGAAAAGCTGATTTTAGGGCAACCATGGCTCAAACAAGGTAAAGTCATCTTAAATTTTGAAAAAATGAAGCTTAATTTGACCATCAAGGACAAAAAGTTTTTAATGTTCTTTCTGAGTAATGAAGAGCAGGTAGATCATATGGATGTTCATGACCCACATCTCGAAGGATTTGCTTTCTCAATGAAGGACAGGAACATTATGACAATACAAAGTGATCAAGCTTCATACACTCAAGATCAGCAAAAGACTGAAGAGGTGAAGGTTGAGGAGGAGACAAAACAGAGAAAACTATTATGGCCAAAGTTGCAATATCAACAAAACAGAACAAAAAGAATATGGAAACAGGTCATGCACAATTATGGCTTACCAAAACAGGAAATAAAAACAAAATGGATATGGAAGCCAAAAAATGTCAAAAAATGTTCATCCACAGAGCATGGTTATTTCCATAACAGAAGGACAGATGGAATAAAATATTACTGGGTAAAAAAATCAGAATTAGGTCAATGGAAGAGAGATAATCCACAATGGACCTATTCTGGGAATTTTGGAAAAGACAAAAAAATATTTCCTTCTTTCCCCGTAGAAGAAAATTAGGAGGGGAAGGAAAGAAGGTAGAAAAAAAAAAAAAAAAAAAAAAAGAAAAAAAAAAAAAAAAAAAAAAAAAATGAAGAAGAAAAAACCCCAGAAAAATATATTTTATTTTCTTGAGTTTCTTTCTAAAAATAAAAGAACACAAAGCAAGATATAGGGAGAGAAAGAGTAATTTATTATGGAAAAAAGTTGTTTTGTTTTAGTGATTTTTAATTTTTTGTGATCATTTTTCTTTTTTACCATTACTTTTTCAAGTTTCTTCATTAATCATCTTTTCTAGCATCATCCTTTTAATTCAGGAATTGTTTTTTTTTGAGTAAAGAAGTGACAATTGGAGAGAGCACAATAGATGTCTTGCTACACCTGTGTTGCTCACTTAAAATTGAGTCTTGAAAAAAAAAGCAAAGCAAAAATTGCTGGGAACTTGTTTTTCTTATTTTTTATATGTCAGAACATTCCAGAATAATATAGTATTTTCTTATGAAATCTTGTGACTCATGTGGGTGGAGTATTTTCTTTTCTGTCATATATAAATACAGGATGGTGAATACAAAGGAATTGGCCATTCATGACTTCAAAGCTGACTCAGTAACCTTGTCAAGAGGACATTGGTTCTTGGACAGTGAGAGCACAGTGGAGCAGGTGGACCTGGAATCAGATGAAGATACGGAAATTCCAGAAGCAGGAAAAGTAGTAAAAGAACTGAAGGAAATTCTGGGAGTAATAGGTCAGCACATCTTCACAGTAGCAGTAGGAGGTTATAAATACACCATGTTGTGTCAGGAATTCTATAGGTTTCAAAGAACTACTGTCAACTTGAAAAGATGGAAAGCTGTGGGATTGCATAAACTATTGGAGGAACCAATCTTCTTCATTGACTTTGAAAGGGTAGCACAGGTAATGAACAGTTTGGAAGAAGTTGGAACAAAGAATGATGCTTATTTCAGGTGCAAAGTGAAGAACAAAGATGATCAGGAGGTGCGTATTACCATTAAGGCAGAACATATTAGAGCTGCTTTACAATTTTTTCCAATGGGCACCAAACTGGATCAAAGCTTTGTAAAAAAGAATAAGGATACTTATACAGGATATGGGAAGTTCACGGATTTTAAAGGAAAAGAGAATGAAGAATATGCTATAAGAATGTTCTTGCAGTTCTTTTGTTTTCCTAAATTACCAAGGTACACCATGCCTCACAAATCAGTAACTCTGCTGATGTTCAACAACAAAGATAGAACAAAGCCATTTGGGGTGATGGATGTCTCACCTTATATCCATGAACAGCTGAAGGAAGCAGCAAAGCACTGGGAGCAGAAGAAATTCATGAATGGAGCACAGTTTTTGACAAGAATTATTTATCATATCTTGGGTATGGAAGAACAATTGAAATTAGCTCCAGAAGCCCAGTACTTCAGAAATTTGATGTCAGGAATCAAAAGTCCCCCAAAGAAGGCACTTGGAAGAGAATCAGAAGGACAAACTCGCATGAGGGGAACAGGAATGAAGAGAAAAATAATATCTGAGGAAGTGATTCCAGTAAAGAAAAGAAGGTTGGACCCCAGAAAAGTAGAGTTAGAACAGACGGAAGAGACAAGAGAGGAACAGGTGGCAGCACAGAAAAAGGTGCAATCCTCCAGTGAACCTCATCCTCCGCAGACAAGCAAAGAACAACTTTACACTTATCTCACTCAAGGAAACAGCAAAAGAGCCATATACGAGGCACAATATCAAAAAATGCTGGAAGATTTTTCATGTAAAGCTACTGATTGGATCCAAGAAGAAGTGGAGCACTATGAAGCATTGCATGAAGAAATGATGGCAGCAGAAACAGAAGAGATATTTGTAAAAAAGGAGGTAGAATTGCTGGCATACTTCAAGGAGTTGCAAGGACCTCCAGAGGCCAGAACTACAGTGATAGTAAAAAAGAAGATGCCAAGGAAACCTGTTCAAAAGAAGAAGATGATAAAGAAAGGGAAAGGAAAGATGGCAGATGAACCTGTGATAAAAGAAATGAGACAGGTAACTACCAAAGAAACACAAAAGCTAACCTCAGAGATGGAAGTGTCAAAGCCTATAGAACAAGAAGTGGGAGGATCTTCAAGATTCTCATCTGATTCAGACAGTGACATTGAGAGTTTTTTGCTAAAAAGTTTAAATCTGTCAATACCCAACACTCCCAATATAGCTGTACAGGCTGTGGATAAAGTAAAGACACCTGAGGATTCAGGTAAGAAACCTCAAGAGAAGCAGACACAGGAGGAAAGAGTTCCACAGATGAGTGCTGAAGAAAAAAGGAGGCAGTTAAAAGGAAAGGCAAGGATGACAGAAGAGGAAGACCAGAAGAGAAATGAAGATAATTCTGGAATAACGAATGTTGACCAAAATTCAATATGGACCAACCCATCACAGACACAGTTCAATTTAAATGCAAGATTGACTGCAAATTTGGAGGAACTAGCAAGGAAAGTATTCGGCAGTGTACTTAGCCCAAATAATCAGCAGAAGGATGTATTCAAAGAACAGGAAAGCAAGGAGTTAGAATCAGAAAAGAATGCTCAAGAGATCTTTGGACAAGTAATAGAAGAAGGAATTGTTCAAAGTATAAAAGAAGTGTTGCAGGATATCAAAAGCAATGAGGAATTTACATCTAAGAATGATCAAGAACAGGAAGTGGAAGCAGACCTTATGGATATGGAGGAGCAAGATCAGGAATGCATAAAAGAGAAAACTAATGACCAGGTTGCTGGTACAAAAGAAATTGAATCAGTTGAAGTCCAGAAAAAGCAGGAACAGGAAGACCAACTCAGGAAAGTTCAACAAATTCTTGATGAAAAGGACTCAAATAAAAGTCAGGAAACCCTAACACAAGAGAAGGAGATACTAATTAAGGGAGACCAGCTCTTCACAGAAAAGCAACAAGTATTAGAAGAAAAGAAGCCATTAGAAAAGAAAGAAGTTTCGGATTTCTCAGAGCAAAAGGGTGCAAATGACAGAGCACTAGTTTATGAGGAGGAAGATAACAATCAGGATACAGAAAACTATGATCACAGTGATGAAGAACAAGATATGCAGGACATAGAAGATGAAACAGCAGCCGAAGAAGATGATGTGGAGAGAGAAGATAAGCAAATTGAAGTAAGACAGACAGAAATAGAAGTAGGGTTGGAGAGAATACCCAAAAATATAAGATCAGTTTGTCAAATGATTATGAGCAACATTGAACAATTCAGACCATCTAGCAGGAATATGATTATATCAGGAATGGTGGCTGAATCAGAATTTGAAAAAGGCAGTTTAATTATCAAAGAACATAAGAAAGAAAAAGAGCAGATGACAGAGCAATTAAGGTTGATAAAGGAAAGGAATGAAGAATATCTCAATAGAATCATTGCTTTGGAAGAAGCTGAGGTTCAGAAGCAGAATAGGATACAATATTTGGAAGAAAAGAGTGTAAAGTTATCAGAGCAGAATGCCAAAATGGATATGGAATTAAAAACCATTGGAGGAAGATACAGAACTTTACAAACATCTTATCAAATTCTGACTAGAGCACATGAAGAGATTAACAAAGTATTGTTAGAAGAAGGTCAACTACAAGGTGGAAGCAAATCTGTTCAATTGACAGAGGAAGAAAAGGAAGAGCTGCATAAAGAGATTCAAAGACTTCAAACAGAACTAAAAGAGGCCAAAGAAATGGAGAAACAGGCAAACACTCATGCTGCCACATCAATGAGAGGATATCATCAATTACATTTGGAGGTAGAGAAGGAAAGAAGTGAATGGCAAGCAAAGATGGAGGAAGAAAGAAATGAGTGGAGGAAGGAAAAGGAGTTATGGGCAGCTCAGAACAAAAGTTCAATGATGACTATAGAAGAACTACAGAAACAGTTGGAGAAATCAAAAGTTCCAGAAGAAATTCAAGATCAAGTACAGGCAGAAGATACAGACAACAGAGAATATGAAACAGGGGATTTTGACAAGGAACAAGAGAACAAGGAGTCAGCAGCCAAAGAAACAGAGGAAGAATCTTCTGAAGATTTTGTACAAAAGTTATTGACCAGTAGAGAAGCAAGAATGGGTTTTATTAGACAAATGCATAATGAGTATGAAGATCAAATAGTTAAGTTTGCTCTAAATAAAGGCATTAATCCAGATCAGCATCATTGGGCTGCAGATGGATTGGGAATACCTTTCTGCATGATTTTGGAGAGTATAAAGAATTATCAATTAGCCAGAGTAGGGCTACCTCCGAACAAATACCTTGAGTATGAGGAAGATATTAATGTCACGAAAGAATTATTTGAAAGAGCAAATCCTAAATGGAGGAATAAGTGGTTGGATGCCAATAAGGAATGCAGGAAAATCTGGAAAGAGGCACCTTTGAATTTAAAGATAAACCCAGCCTATTGTCCAGTTGCCAGAAGAAGAGAATGGACTGTTTTTTGGGAAAGGAGGAAAACAGGACAGATTCCAGCAAAGTGGCTGAATTTTCCAAAAATAGCAGGTCCAAAGGCAGGTACTTGGCCTACAAAAAATTACATGGTGAATGCTGCTGAGTCAATTTTAACAACATATAAAGATGTTAATGATCCAGCCTGTATATTACTTGTCAGAATAATGAGATTGATTCTAGCTTGTATAGAGACCTACACTGATACAGATATCAGAATTTTGAACTACATAGGTTTTAATTCACCAACCGATGCTCTTTTGTTTGATTTAAGTGAGACGCCAGACAGGATCTGCTTAATGGCCTACTACAGCAGAATTATATTTTTGGGTAGCCATTACTTACAGATTTTTGAGGATGCTTTCGATTATGGATTTTTTGAGAGGGAATCAGAGATTTTTGGAAACCTATCAGTTGTTACAAAAGCAAGACTTACTGCCTATGAAGTTGCCTACACAGAATATTTGAAGAAGGACGTTATAGACAAGCCTGAAGCTGCAGTACAATGGAGGAAAGCTTTATTTGAAATGGTCAATAATTTGAATGTCACAGAAAGGAAGAGCCATGACTTGGTGTCACAAGTGTATCAAAGGAAGAAGAAATAAAGCTGAGTTCACATAAAGAAAAACTTTCGTCAGGAGCCGAAAGGTTTAGGAGGGGAAGGATGTTGGAAGGAGTGATTTTGAAGGAGCATTTTTGATGAAAAAATTAGTAAAAAGTCAAAAAAAATTGTAAAATATTTATACAATGATTGTAAAAATAAGGAAGAGTCTTCCTTATGTGGTTGAGGACCTTCTGTAATTTTTGTAGAATTTTTAGAAACTCTTAGATAGCATTTTTTAGAAAATTAGAGAAAAAGACCTAATTTCAAGTGTGAAAAGGGACACTTGAAAATGTATATAAGTCAATTTTCTCTATTTTGGAGAGGTTGGTTAGCCATTTGCTCAAGCTATCAATAGAGAAGAAAGAGTTTCTGCAAAATCGTGTTTTCTCTTGTTGTGTGTATTTCTTTTGATGTGTGAGCTTGTCTCTTGTCTAAGCATGGAGATTTGTGAGTCTTAATTGTGTATTACTGAGTAAGTTGTATGAAGGGAGAGACCTATTGCTGTAAATGAGTGGAAAGGACTGCAGGAAGTTTCAAAATTGTGAAAATCGTCTGTTGGTACAGAATCGCGATTGTCTCGTCTTGGTGATACAGGTGATATTTTTCAGTTTTGAGTTCATATTTGTATTCTGCTAATGAAATGGCATGGTTTTGACATAAAGAACATAGAAAATGATGGAGATTTGCCTTAGTTATGGTAATCTCAAGATTTTCTCTTCATCTTCAATTTCTCTCAGCAATCCAGCCATCAATCTCTTATTTCCTTGAATCTGTTATCTTGAAGGGGCTGTGGTCTTGTGGATATTCCTAGGATTGACAAAATAAAGATGATTTGTTGATTCTTTGTTACTTCATGATTGGAGAGGACAACTTGGAGTCCAAAACAAAACACCGTGGCTCAGCTTTTCTTCACTCACATCGTGAAGTATCACGGGTTGCCTCTCGCCATAGTATCAGACCGGGACGGCCGTTTCCTAAGTTGGCTATGGACCGAGCTTTTCCGCATCTTGGGGACGCAACTTAGGTTCTCCTCATCATATCACCCACAAACAGATGGGCAAACCGAACGGGTCAACCAGACGATCGAAGATTACATCCGGAACTATGTTAGAACGGACCAAAAGGATTGGGCGAAGCACTTAGACATTCTAGAGTTTCACTACAATGCCACTCAAGCACGAAGATGACCCCATTCGAGTTGGTGACCGGCAAAGAGGTAATCACGCCCTTGGCTCTCACGCAAGACTCCACACTTGCAACAAACGACCCCGATTGCGGCGCCTTCTTGGATCAGTGGAAGACAAAGTTAGAAGAAGCAAAATCCAGCTTGCAAAGAAGCAAAGAACGCATGGCTCGCTATGCAAACAAGAAACGACGGCCCGGCGAAGAATTTCAAGTCGGCGACCTTGTCCTCGTCAGCGCACGAAATATCACTCTCCCAAAGAACATCACGTAGAAGTTCAACCATCGCTACTACGGACCATACAAAGTGGAGAAGCGGATCAATGAAGTCACTTATAGCTTGGAGCTTCCCGACAACGTGCAATTTCACAACGCCTTTCACGTCAGCCTCCTGAAGCGGTTCAAACCCGACTCCAAGTACGGACGCGAGATCCTGGTGCTGCACGACGGAGAGAACCAGTTCGAGGCAAAAGCTATCTTACGGGACCGGATCACTCGCGATGGTCCCCAGTTCCTCACCCTTAGTCGATTCGGATTGGCTTCCGGCCAACACCTTTGGGCCCGACCATCCATTAGTTCGAAAGTATTATAGCCACACTTAAGCCCCTTTTGGCTATGAGCCCCATGTAATGTTCCCAAATTTTGTAATCATACCAACTTTTGTAAGACCTGAACCCGCTTGTTGAGGACACCAAGCTCTTCAAGCCGGGGGAGGATGTCACAACCTGTTTTTCTATCGAGCCCTTTTCAGTGCTTGGGGGGTATGCCCTGTGGCGCCAAATTGTGCGCCCCTATGAGGGGTACTAGTACTCCTCATACCAAGCTCTCATTGCCTTCTTCAACATGAGTTGCTAATCGAATATAAACGTGTTCTGGCAATCTTCTTGGTGTCCCTTGTGTTGGCTTGTGCATTTTGTGGGTTTGAACGTCTCACGACCTTCATAGTACGAACTTCATAGCACTCTCAAATTAATTCAAGCTATGAGAAAAAATAGATCTCAATACTCGAACTTTCTGGAAAAAAAAACAAGAAAAAAACCCAACAAAAGCTGCTCGACTATATTTGCGTCCTTTCCTCTTCTCTTGTCTTGGTCGAAAAAAAATAGCAAATGAACGGTTTGTGGCGTTGGAAATACTAAAAGTCCTGTTGAGTACCCGAGGTGGTTCATGGTGTGTCTTCGCTTTCTTTCCAATGCCGCCTTCTTGGCGCCTCTTGGAACCCTCTCATGTCTCTCGTCCTCTTTCTCTTTCTTCTCTCCCTCTCTCTCTAGGTGACAGTTTCTTCGCCCCCGCACCTGCCGAGAACATGTTATGTGTCTCTCGTCCTCTGTTTGCTCGCTCTAGCTTTTAGTTATTTTTTCCTGTGTTCATTGCGTATACACACCTATGGATTGGTACGTCCCCAGCGATGCCTGGCCAGCGCTCTGCACAGCGCAAGCTGGCCATGAAATCTGTGCGTTGAAATGGAATTCACTGGACGATTGAAGGTGGTTGACGAAGAATTCCGTGTCTGATTCTTTGTGGGGAGAAAAATGGGCTTCGAGAGAGACGTTGCCGAGGGGCCCGACCTGATGGAGTTGGTTGGCTCACGTGCAGAGTCTACGGAGCAGAAGATAGAAGCCTCCTTAGTAGATGGGGGGTTAGATATAAATAAAACAGAGGTACTTCAAGCGCAGAAGCAGGAACAAGTGAAGCCCGAAGGACACGACGACGACGACGACGACGCTGAGGCTGCCGATGTATGTACCGCTATGGCTTCCACGGGCCTCAGTGTGCGAGTGCATGTCCCCAGAGACAATCCCCGTTGCACATTCTATCCAAGAGAGTCGAAGAAGCCGATGCATGACCAAGTCACAAGACTGAGGATGGAAGACCAGCAGGCGATGGAGGACGTCTGCACCGATGCCTGTGGGTCTGGATGCATGTGCGGGGGCTGCGGAGGCGGAATGACGTCGCCCTGCCGGCGGCGAGTTTTACATCATATCCACCATGAGTGTTTCCGCCCTACACCTCATTGTGATAGCCCATTCATCAGTGACAGCGATGAGAGCAGTCAGCGCCGGAGCAGTGGGAGCGGAAGTAGCAGCCATAGCCACAGCAGCGCCGGAGGCTGTGGAATTGCGAGTAACGGGAGTACTCCGCGTGCTTCAACCCCCTCTCCGCTGGGCATCCGCACTCGGAGTTGGTCAACAGCGGCTGCGGATGCTGCATGGGACTCAGCGGCCTCCATCGCCAGGACCATCAGCAGCAGCTTCTAGCGGCATACAATCCTCTATATTATCACCATCACCATTATCATCTCCGTCGTCATCAGCAACCGCGTACAGGACAATCCATTCCCCATCGTCACTTTCGTCTAAGCTCCTCATATTTGTTATCACGATGATCGCCGCTTCACCATCATCAGCAAGGAACAGCGAGACTCCAGCTCAGTAAGTGCGTTCCATGAAAACTGATCCAGTTCAGTAAGGGCGTTCCATAGAAACAGCTATCCGTAAGCTGCAGCTTGTGGCTTGTCAATTGGGTTCTTGGCACGCTGTAACCTGCTGTCTCAAGGGACAGATATCCACCAACATCAGGTAACTATGTACTAATCCAGCATGAAGCATACATATATTATACTGGCACTCGATTTCACATAGATCTTGAAGTAGATCTCGTTTTGTATAGAATGACAAATAGTTAATGTACTTTGTGGCTTTAGCTCTCTCTCTCTCTCTCTCTCTCTCTCTCTCTCTCTCTCTCACACACACACACACACACAAACAGACACACACAAATGACCGGAAACCCAATTTTACATCGCAAATTTTGAAGATTTTGTCATTTCGCTTGTGCCTGAATTGCAGATGTGTATTACCCAAACGAAAAAGTACACTAAATTTTATGGTCTCTTTCTGTTTCTTTCTCTCATAACATTCAAATCTTTATTAATTCATGCTTGGGAGGCTTCAAACGAACTTCCTCTTTAAAAAAAAACCATTCACATCTAGCATGGGGTGCAGCTCTCTCTCTCACTCTCTCTCATATGTCATTCACATCTAGCATACACACATGACATGGGGTACATGGCAGTACCCCATGCCTTGTTGGAGTTGGCACAGAATAGTCTACTAAGGCTCTTCAGTTTTGTGATGTTGCACCAACATAACTTAATGGTGTCCTCAAGAGAATTTTTAAACTTCAATTCTTTCAGACGTTTCATTAGACATGCACAGCAAGGAATTTACTTTACGCACATTCTGGTTTCGGTCCATCTAAGATTAACGTACATCATAATGTGCTACTTCTTTCTTCAATGGGCAACATCCAAGATTTATAATCTTCATGTGCTATAAAGAAGATTAATGCACATGTTACCCATTGAGGAAAGAAGTAGCACTTTGAGAAATCCAAGTATAAAAAGCGCTTGAAAAATGTCTAATCGATAATGAAATGGATCACTTTTTAAGTTGTAGATCTCTTCTTGAACTTGCATCATACTATCTTGTGGTTTTGGTGAATTGTAGCGTCTCCCATCCCAATTTCTGGAATTGTGGATTATGTCCTCAACCTGGAGAACTTGTAGCTATGCATTGGATGTAGGTAGATCTATTCATGTCTTGTGCTCTTCTATTCATGTATGCTTTTGTGTTAGAAAATGTGTAACCAAACAGATAGATATATTCATGTCTTGTGCTCTTCTATTCATGTCTCATGCTTTTCAAATAGATCTAGTGTTTCATGTATTATAGAGCGCGTTGAAGTGTCAGACTTAAATGTGATGTGTCGTTTCGCACATGTAATTAAGACATAGAGAGAGAGAGAGAGCGAGAGGGAGAGAGAGACTTGCGACTAGACCTTCTACACTGTGATTGTGTGGGATCTTGCTTAGAGGAGAAGATAAGACTGGATTTTCAAGCTATGAAAAATTATGATTCGCTATTAAGGGGGACACCATGTTTAGTTTCTTCTTTTTTCTTTCCTTACAAGAATCAGGATTAAGGACTAAACATCAACGATCCCAAGTGATTTTGTTTTTTAGATGGAAAATTTGGTAAAGAGTTGAAAATCGTAATTTCCTTTGTCAACAAGAAATCATGTTTCTATAAAAATCATGATTAATTCCCTTGTCGTAAAAAAGATCACGTTTTTTATGAGTTGGAGAATCACGATTAAGTATTCCTTGGGTGCCTTCTCATGTGTTCTTGTTTATTTATTTTGGCTTTATGGTTAGGAAAAATCGATATATAGGTACCATCCAAGTAAAATGAGAAGGGATTTGATATACAAGAACTTCGTTCCCTTATCCACTTGTGACTGGAAAAGAAGTAGGCCAAAAACATAGTCATCTAAGTCCTATCTCGTTAGAGGAGAGTGCGACTTAAACACAATAAAAACACCACAATATATAGGTACTCTACATATGTTTGACATAACCAAGAAGACATGATGATATTTACTCACATGTGGATACCCACATTAGATGTGATTTCCAATGCATTAGATCTAATTCTTTTTAGATGTAATTCTCTTTAGATGCATTAGTACTCACATGAAGATATGATGCCCAATGCTTTAGATGTAATTCTCTTTAGTATGGGTATACCAATGCATTAGAAGTGATGATGAACTTCGATGGTCCCATAAGGAGCCTTATCAATTCAATAAACCATCAAGTGTTACTCCCTATTAAAGATCAAAACTTAGATGAATAAGTGACACGTACATCCTCAATGATCTTTTAATAATCCATCATCAAGTGTTACTCCCAAGTAATTGAATTCTATTAGAGGTCAATACTTAGATGAACAAGTGGCGTGTAAATCCTCAATGATCTTTCTAAGAAAACAAACAATTAAACAAGGTTGTTACTAAAAAAGGATTCGAGGAAAAAGAGAAAGAAATACACCCCTTGGAAAATATATATTGTCATGTGTTTTATGATTGGACATGTTTCCCTATGACAAAAAAAAACTCATAAATCATTATGTGATCAAGGGAAATGATCAAGCGTCTTTGAGCGGATGGAAGGAAAAGGACCATATCCTATCACAATCTATCAAATAAAATAACAATCTATCAAACCGACCTACTTGTATAAGACTCGTAGAAAAGTTTGTCCTCTATATGAAAATAGAAAAATGAAATACACATAATTTGGGCAATTAGTTCTCTCGATAAGAAATGGAGACAAATAGCAAAGAGCATGAGAAACAACAATGAAAATGGATGAACATGAACCTAATCCTTCATAGTAAACCCCAATCCTCAAATGGAAAATTTTAATAGACCACTTGAATTTGGAGAGGTGTTATGAAAATTTTAATAGACCACTTGAATTTCGAAGGGGTGTTATGAATTTGGCCTCTTAGCCATACAATCATGTGGTGGAGTTCAAGCAAGTCCTTTATGAAAAGAAAAACATGATTTCTTTGCTTAGTATCAAGACTTTGGGCTCATTTATGAATGAAATAACGCAAATCTGGTTTCAAACATCACATTAAACCTCTTTGATAAATGTAAATGAATTCTTAAATGTTGGCCACCATTGCATTGACCTAGAGCTCAAAATAGTGCAATATTGATAATTTAAGCCTTGCAACACAAAAATTTAGTTAATATCTAGATTGATTTAAAGGAAAGGAAGTTTCCTTCTCGAGAAAAGAAGATCTTCTTGTTCTGCAAAAACTCACTAGTAGACAGTAAAGATAATTGTTCTACATAAAGAGACTTAAAAGTATATATGTATTCTTGAAAGATGCATAGATTTGAGGACAACCACAAGCTAGTTTTTAACATTTACCACAAGATAGTTTTTAACATAAGCATGATGTAGTATAATTTCTCAATCTATATTCCTACATTATTCATTATCCAAGAATTTTCTTATTCATAAATAATTATTGAACTCTATGAAGACCCCCTATTAGTCAATTGAATTATTTGATGACACATCACCATGCTCAGTGAATCTCAAACACCTCTTGCAAGGGATTTTTGATGGAAGGCTCCTTCGATTTAAAAATAAAATAAACTCTCAAACAAACGGTTTTAAACTAGAAATTCTTTCTATAGAAAACAAATTTTAATTACGAATTGTAGTATACTAGAAAACGATGTTGAGCAACTTGGGAAGTCTTGCTTGGAGAGCATGCATGAGTAACTCTAGCATCCAACAACTTGTTGAAAGAGAAAAGCATCAAATGCATCTCTACCATCATGAAGACTCAATCGTAGACCTGTTTTTATGGGAATGGCAAAAGGTTTGCAAATTTCAAGGCCAAAATGTTGTAATAATGTGTCAATATATTTCATTTGACACAAAGCTATTCCCCCATCAACTTGCATAAATTGAATTCCCAAATAAATGCCCCAAATTTGACATCGCAAAAGAGGCGTGCAAATCAGCAATAGGCTTCTCATTAGGACCAATGAGCAACATATAATCAATATATCCAACAATGATCTTAAGTACATCATCTACATGCTTAACATATAAGGTGATTTTAGTTGGACTATTCTCAAATCCATTTGCTAGCAACTAGGCACGTATCTTTTCATACCAAACACATGGTGCTTGCTTGAAGCCATATAATGCCTTTTCCAACCTGCACACTTTTGTTTCATGCCCTTTTTGCATAAGGCCAGGAGGTTGAAATACATATGCTTCTTCTTGTAAATCACCATTCAAAAATATAGTTTTAATGTGTAACTAATGTACATTCAGACCATAATGAGTTACAATTGCACAAATGCTAAACACTATGGTCATTCCGCATGTTGGAGCAAAGGTTTTTGTCAAAATCAATAACTTTCTCTTGAGCATAACCTTTGGAAACAAGCCTAGCCTTATATTTATTGATTGTTCCTTAAGGCTTACGTTTCAGATTGTATATCCAATTAGTGCCAATGGGCTTTTTTCTTGGAGATGCATAACATAAATGTCATGTACATTCTTTGTAATAACATCATATTCTAATATCATTGTCACCATCTACTTTTTTGAATTTTGTGCTTCATCAAAAGAAAAAGGCTCATTCTCATCACAAAGACATACTGTAGAGAACCATTGCGCAACAATGTGATGCAAAAGAAGCATTAGGAGAGCCTCAAAAATTACAATATGATGAATGTGTATCTAACTTGCTATCTCTTAAAGCGAGCATTATCCATTTAGGAATAGTTTTTTCCTCTTCTATGTCAACCTCTTGTATGTCATCTCCTCATCCATAGCTTTTTCCCAATCTGTATTTGCAGTTGCAACTTCAAAACAAGAAGGTTCTGCATCTTGTATTACCTTGTTCATGTAGGCACAATGACAACCAATGTAGCTATCATATGTTGATCGTTGCATTGGATTTTGCATCCTTCCAGATCTCCTTAGTCCTTGGTCACTTCTTCTTGTTGTATCACTTGCATATGTCTTTCTTAGTCCTTGAGTCTTCATAGAGGGTAATCCAATTTCCTCGTTAAGGCTCTTCTCTAAACTGCTTGATTATTCATCAGTGTCTTCAAGACCTATAGATGTTTTATTCTTAGCACAAATTTTTTCTTTACCTTTCTTGGATGTAGTCGATGAAGGTTGACCTAGGATCATATTTATCTTGTACCTAACTTTTAAAAAGAGAAGTTAGTTTTATCTTTTTGTTTACACGTTATCTTCCATAAGTGATTAGGATCTACATATAGAGTAATCAGGGCTTATATGAGTACGTTTGACTTCATTCCATTTGAGTATGGTCAATTAATGGCCATTCAATTCTCTCCTAAGTATTCAAAAGCTTAAAAACCCCAAGCCATAGAAATGCAGGGATTGGCTCTGTAAAAAGTTTGTAGGCCTAAATCCAACATTTCTGTGGCTGAGGTTTTTTTGCTTTTATGAGCCTAGGGAAGTCTAGAATTGTAGTTTAATGAAGCTAAACCAAGCTCTGAATAAGTCTAAGCTCACATTAGAAATAAGGGTTTACATGTAGATTTCCTTGGGTTTATTTGAGTCCTTTTTGTCTCATTCTCTTTAGATATGGACTCCCTATGAGTCTAGAAACCCTAGACAGTCTTCACAATGCCAAAAACGCACCATTCACAAAAATGCAGTATTTAGTCCTGCAAAATTCTTGCAAGGTTGAATCTTGCATTTTTGTGGTTGGGGCTATTTTAGCATATATAGGCCTTGTAGAGGCATTGACATGGATCTTAGAAAGCTCTTTTAGATACAAATTGTGGTGGCCTGTATAAAGCTAAATCAAAATTGCAACAAATCTAGGCTTACATTACTATTAAGGGTTTACATATATACCACCTATGATTCATATGCGTACTTGTTGGACTTATTCTCTTAACATATGGAAGGCTAGTGACTCTAGAACCCTTGAATAGTTATCACAATGCAAAAAAAAGCCTTAGCCACACAAACACGGGATTCAAAATTTTTCTAGCTAGATTCCTGCGTTTCCATGGCTGGGGCTTTTTTAGCACAAATAGGCCTTGTAGAGGCATCGATATGAAGATAAGAAAGCTCTAGATTACAAACAAAGTGTGGTGGCTTGCATAAGTTGAAATGATTCTACACATATGTTAGTAATAGACCAAAAGAGATTTGCAAAGTCCTCACAGTCATAGGAAATAAAATTTGCATCGTTCAAACATTTCCAAGCTTACAATGGATTATACAACATGTGAAAAAGACATATTTATTGATTCAAAATATTACATAAGTTCTTGATTGCCTTCAATTTCGCAACGATAATCTTTCTCCTATGGAGAGATTGTGGTACCTGGTAGGTTAATATAGATTTCGAAGTTACATTGGGTTCTTGCATTCCATGACCCATGGAAATACCTATTTCTCCTAGTACCTTTTCTCTAAAGTTAATTCCGAGAGTAGTTACAACTACAAATTTTCTAACCAAAATCACACAATTAGTGCCTTGGGCAATGGTAGGCAAACCCAAAACTTTGTCTAATGCCTTTAAGCACCAAGTCGTGAAGTGCTCATCAGGACTGTAATCTTTATGAACTATGAAATTATCCTTTGGCAACTTTCCAATGTAGTTTGCCAAGGATGAGCCACTGTCACGAGAAGATCGATCCCCAGTAGACCTTATAACAAATTGGTCCACTTCAACAAATTCCCGTTAAACAAGAAAACGATAATTCAAGAACAGTATAGGGATGGGGGACCTCCCGAGAAGTATCAGGAATCTCTATCTTCCTTGATCATTGAGGTCCTCCCTCCCATGCAGCCAATGGTGCCAATGGTGACTTCGGTGACTTGGATGACAAGGTATGCCAAGGTCTATGCCTTGGTCACCATCTTAGCCATAAGCCTTGGAGAAAGCCTTGGGTGGGTGGGTGGGTGCTCGCTTCGCTTGCACAAAAGGAACAAAGCTTTTTCGTGAAAATGCTTTGATACTAGTGAAGCGTTTGATGGCAATGCACCACAGTGTGCTCTCCTTCTCAAGAGCTCCACGATGATATCCTCGGAGTAGAGGACCAAGCTCCAAGCACCACACATGGTACCCTGCATAGAGGTTGCAAAATATGCAGAAAAAACACAGTACACAAGGGGGCACAAACACAGACTTCTTAGGTGTCCCAAATGTGGATAAACTTATAGTTTGTCGCTGACCAAGCCACTATATGTTTTATTAAAGAACATATACAAAGAAGTGCATGGTGGCCATTTGGCCTTTCGCATGGACACTAATGGTAACACACGACTACTAAGCTAGCATCTTTTGAGGTGATGCCAACTTAGTAGTCTTGTACCTCTGCCTAGGTAGATTGAGCATGCCATCAACCTATACCTTGCTAGTGAAACATATTTGAGAGCACCCTATAGATTTAACATAGATGAATTAAAGAAGCTCAAGATTCAATTATAGATCTCTTGAAGAAAGGCTTAATAAGACCACATGTTTCACCTTGGGAAGTACTTGTTTTATTTCAAAAGAAGAAAGATTGCTCTTATAGATTATGTATTGACTATAGGGGGTTGAATAAAAGAATGATAAAAAATAAGTATCCAATCCCTCATATAGATGAATTGTTGAGTCAGTTGAGTGGATCTAATGTATTCACCAAAATGAACTTTAGATCGGGATATCACCATATTAGGATCAAATTAGATGACATACCCAAAATAGCTTTTCTAACATGTTATGGACATCACAAGTTCATAGTTTTACTTCTTGGATTAATAAATGCTCTTGCCACATTCATGTGCTTGATGAACAATAGTTTTCATGATTATGTAGAAGAATTCATCTTAGTATTTCTTGATTATATATTTGTATAGTCTAAACATGATGGTGAGCATGTTGTACATCTCAAGAAAGCTTTACAAACACTTAGAGAACACAAATTGTATGGAAAGAAGAGCAAGTGTTTTTTTTCCAAGGATAAATGTGTATCTAGGAAGAGGCATATCTAAAGAGGTGATTCATATAAACCAAGATAAAGTAAAAAGAATATTTGATTGGCCAATTCCTCAGACTCTGAGGGATGCTAGATGTTTTTTAGGATTGGTGTAATATGCCAGAGCACATATCAAGGATTTCTCTAAGATATCTAATTTCATTGAATAAAAAGAATGCATGACTTGTGTGTGTAGTGATGCCTATCAGAATTCATTTGAATTCATTTGAATCATTGAAACAAAACGTCACTGAAATTTGTTTTTCAAAAATGACAAAAGCAAGAAAAACCGTTGTGGCTTCATGTGATGCAAGTGGTAATCAAATAGAATGCGTTCTTTCACAAGATGGTAGGGTGGTTGCATATGAATCTAGAAATTTACAAAAACATGAAATTAATTATCTTACTCATGATCTAGAAGTGTTTGTTGTGGTCTGTGCACTTAAGCATTGGAGCCATCTACTATTAGGGGTTAAGTTTGAACTGAATACAGATCATTTGAGTCTAAATCACATTTTCAATCAACCATTTTTTAACAATATACAAAAGTCTTGGATTGAATTATTGAGTGAGTATGATTTTGAGATTAAGTATTTGGATGGTAAGGAAAATAATATCATTGATGCATTGAGTCAAAAACCTCTATCTAATCTCATTTTTATAATACATTCTGATTTTCTCAATAAAATTCTAGAAGAATTGAAGCATGATTCCTTTTATGCACCTATTTTTAGTTTTCAACATGCAAAGAGGGGATTGATGCATTAAGACAAATTCCATTTGCGAATGGATATTAACAACTCCATGATATGACATATTCAAGATTTGGATACATCAAAGAAGGTGTGGGTGTGCTTAGAGAGATTGTCCTCCAATTCCAGAAAAGCTATGAAAATTAAGCTCAATAGTGAGCTAAAGAATCTCAAGAGAATCCCTTCTCAAGTTATTAATTATTACATATTGAAGGGAAGATGCACTAAGGTCAATCAATTTGCCTGGATGATGATGCTCTTGAACCCAAACCCTAAACGGACTAAGGGATGATGAAAAATGGAGGGATTTCACAACTTCACTATATGTAAGGGAATATTTTCTTTATTTTGATCAAATATTTACTCTCATGGTGATAAAAGGGATGAACCTTGGTGGTATTCATGCCAAGGACAACCGAGAGCAATTGTTGTATGCAGGTAGAGGAAGAGGAAGACAATCAAAGTGCTACAAGAGGACAAGGAAGGTATCAAAGCAACCATGGAGGTCAAGCACAACAAGAAATGAAGGTCAAAGAGGTGGAAGAGCAATGTATAGAGGAAGGGGTGGAAGATTTCGTGGATGAAACAACACTCTTCACATGGATGCTTTGTATGTGCTAAACAGGCTCATGTTGCAAATGAATGCTATCATAGAGTTGAAATACCAGGGAATCAAAGAAACAACAACAATTATATAGGACAAGATAACTATGCAAACACATCATCCAACCAAGAGAATGATTATTTACTTGCCATGATGTATAGTGAGATATAAATCAAGCTGCTGAAGATGTATGGTATATAGACAATGGATCTAGCAATCATATGTCATATTCAAAGGATCTTTTTAGTAATTTGTAGTTCCCAAAGAATTAATGACATGTGGAAATAGGTGAGAACTCAAATCATACCATTCAACATGTTGGTAGATGTCACTTTGGAAGGGTATCAAAGGGCAAAGTTCTTATTAGAGGTATTATATGTCCCAACTATTACCAAAAACCTGATTTTGGTAGGCATAATGGTAGAGAAGGCCACCAAGCTAGGTTCAATGAAAGAGTATGTTTTCTTGAGGATCCAAATGAAGGTTTAAAGTTCATAGAAAAGCAAAAAAGTAAGGGAGAATGTTGTGTGAGCTCCATAGCTTCCACAACAAAACCAACTAAGTACCTAAGATAAATAACTAGCCAAGCCCACACTAGAGAGAAAGATGCACCTTTCATCGAATCAACCCCTCCAATATATATAGCTCCAAGACCAAGGGTGTAAGTCCCTCTCAAGGGGGCATGTGTACCTTCCATCACATGGGTTCCTAAGGTAGTCACATGGTTTCCAAGCTTAGGAAATCACATAAAAAACCATGGCTTTTAAAAGAAGGCTCTCCAAGCTCTCACATACAAATATCAAGTGGCTATGAGAAGCTTCCAATCAAGCCTAAGGTACGCAACCTTAGAGAATCAGCCCTAATCTTCAAGATCCATCTAAAAGGGATGAATAAATCATAAATCCCAAGGGTTTCACACCTAGAAACCCAAAGGTTCTACTCCTCAGACCCATATAATTATACAACATCCTCTCACCCTTAAAAGCATCTCTGTCCTTAGAAATGAGTGGAGATATATAGCTTGGGTTATTCCCTCATCCCCCATGATCATTTTTTTTAATCATTGTCTTATTCTCTCTAATTTGGCCTCTTAATTAAGAAGGGAATTTTTTCTCAAATGAATCTTAAAAGAGGAGAATCCATGTGTGGTTTGATCCTTGCTTTGATTACTCAAAGTTCCATTTGGTTTTGCACATGAAAAACTAAATCAAAGTGCAAAGTATGGAAATAGTGATAAGGGTGGAACATAACATCCCTACCTAATTCTTTTTTAAGCTATGTGCAATTTAGACTTCATAGTTCAAACATGTGAATTAGGTGGATCCAAAGTTTCTTCAACTAAATTGCTATCTTTGTTCATCTCTATGCATCACTTGTACATGAACCTAGCGAAATAGATTAATACTACTTAAGGCTTCCTTATGACCTCTCAAGTCAGAATCCAACTTGTTCTGAAAGGAAGATGAATGTTTCATAATGCTTGCCCAAATCATTTCCTCATAGATTTACACATACTCTATATCTTTAGTGAAATGGGTGGATTTCTTGTTTGCAATTTGCCTCCAATAAATAAATAAATCTTAATAGATGGAAATCTATTTTATAATCCCTTCCCAACTAGCAGAATGGTATAGGTGGATTATTTATCTAGAGGATATAACATCCTCTTCACTTTGGAGAGAATTTGAAGTGGGTTCAATATTCTTTCATAAATTTATGTAGTTTTGAGAATCCACTTTAAGGGACTAGAACCCATAGGGATCAATCTAAATTATTGAAAACTTTGGTCGGTTGAAATCTATTTTACTTGTTCTTCCAAAAATGTTAAGATCTTTATAACTACATCCCAAGATGGGAACTTATAGTGTAATACATTGTGTTATCTTTAATGTTGCAAGTACGAATTAGACTATTCCAGCCATTTCTTCAATCCTGATGGATCTTTAGCTAGATCTCAAACCCAAAAAGTTTTTCTTGTGTTGGAGTTAGACGTCTGTGGAAGCACGCGAACAACACAAGGAAGAAGAGGAAGCTTGGAGCTCAAAACACAAAACTGAACCTATCACCACTAGAATGTACAAAGATATGTAGCCCATTAGGGTAATAGGCGTATATATAAGCCGGGGGAAAAAACCTCCTAAAGAGGGAAAAAAGTTCCCTGAAGGTCCTAGAGTGTTCACTCACATCACTACCTAAATATTTCAACAAATCCCCCTTGGGAGTGGTGCGGTGAACAACTAGCTGGCACTCATGTATAAGGAAGTGCCAAGCTATGTGGAAATCACTCCACAAAAGGAAGTAAGCCCAAAGCTTTGCAGAAAGCTTCAAACTTCTCCCGAGGCAGAGCCTTCTTGAAAAGGTCTACAATGTTCTCCTGCATGGGCATATATGCCAAGCTTATCTCCCCAGCACAGAACCTCTCTCTGACATAATGATAATGCAACTAAATGTGCTTAGTGCGAGCATGGAACACAGGGTTCCTCGCAATTGCCAATGCGCTTTGACTGTCAGTGAAGATGGTGGTGGAAGAAGACTGACCAACACCCAAATCAGCCATAAGGCATCTTAGCCACACACACCGCTCTGAAAGCTGCCCTATACTCAGCCTCACAACTGGAAGTGGCCATAGTAGGCTGCTTCTTGCTCAACCAAGATATACATGAGCTATCAAGCATGAAGCAAAAGCCACTAGTGGACATAGGAGTGTCATAGCAACTAGCCCAGTTTGCATCAGAAAAAGCATGCAAATTTGGCGGTAGTGATCCCCCCTTGGGATAAAACAACCCAAGTAGCTGAGTACCACTCAAGTAGCGAAAGATGCACTTAACCACCTACCAATGCTTGATACCTCGGCAATGCATAAACCTGCTCATCTATGAGACAACAAACTGAATATCTGGCCGAGTGATCCATAAGTAAATCTGGCATCCAACAGCCTGCTGATAGAGAACAACATCAAATGCATCTCCAGCATCATGAAGACTCAATTCTAAACCTGTCTCCATAGGAGTGGCAATAGGTTTACAGTCTTCAAGGCCAAAACATTGCAATAATGTGTCAATATATTTTGTTTGACACAAAGCCATTCAACCATCAACCTGCATAAATTGAATGCCCAAATAGTGATGCAAATGCCCCAAATCAGACATCTCAAATGAAGCATGCAAATCAGCCTTAAAATCAGCAATATGCTTCTCAATAGGACGAGTGAGCAGCATGTCATCAACATAGACAACAATGATCACAAGCACATCATTAGCACGCTTAACATATAAGGTGTTTTCAGTTGGAGTGTTCTCAAAACCATGCGCAATCAGATAGGCATGTATCTTCTCATACCAAGCATGTGGTGCTTGCTTTAAACCATATAATGCCTTCTTTAACCTGCACACCTGGTTTTCATGCCCTTTTTGCACAAAGCCATGGGGCTGAAAAACATACACTTCTTCATGCAAGTCACCATTCAGAAATGTTGTCTTAATGTCCAATTGATGTACATTCCAAGGATGGTGAGGTGCAAGTGCATAGATGCCACAAACAGTAGTCATTCGACAAGTAGGAGCAAATGTTTCATCAAAATAAATGCCTCTTTCCTATGCATAACCCTTTGCAACAAGCCTAGCCTTATACCTGTCAACTGTACCATCAGGTTTATGCTTCAGCTTCTTAGTGCCAATGGACTTCTTACCAGGAGGCAAGTCACATAAAGACCAAGTACCATTCTTCATTATTGCATCATATCTAGACTGCATAGCAGCCATCCAATTTTTTGAATTTTGTGCTTCATCAAATGAAACAGGCTCATTCTCATCACAGAGACTAGATGCAGCCAAAGCATAGCAATGTGATGCAAAAGAGGCACTATGAGAGCCTGATCGAGAACGATGTGATAGAGGTGCATCTAATTGCTGTCACGCAAAGTCTACACGAGCCATTTTGGCATAGTTTTTGCCTCCTCAATGTCAGCTCTCTCATCAACAAGTGCATCATGTAAATCTACATCAGAAATGGGATGATCTGCATCATCACATGAAACATGCAAAGGTTGAGAAGTTGCCTCATTAGGACCAGCACTAGACTGTCCACCTGTAAAAAGAGGAAGCAAAGTATCATACATGTCTTTGGAGCTAACAGATGTCTCCTTAGTACATGAAAGCAATGGCTGAATAGCATCTTCCACAAAAACAACATCACGGCTAACCAGAATGCATTTAGTATGTGGATGATACAGACGATAGCCTTTACTTTCAGAACTATATCCAACAAAAATACATTTTACTCCTTTATCATCCAATTTTTTGCGATGTTGTTTAGGCACTAATGCATATGCCAAACAACCAAAACATGCAGATGAACAACAGATGGCTTGGGATCATGTAAAGCCTCATATGGAGTGATAGACTACAGCGCTTTAGTGGGACACCTGTTAAGTACATATGCTGCACACATGACAGCCTCAAGCCAGAAACTATGTGGTAAAGCCTGACTCTTGACCATACACCTCACCATCTCCATGAGTGACATGTTCTTTTGTTCAGCATCTCCATTCTGTTGAGGTGTGTACATCACTGTACACTAGTGTTTTATCCCACATTCAGCTAGAAATGCATTAAAATAAGAAGACATATATCCCCCCCCCCCCTCGATCAGAACAGAGGGTGCCCATTTTACATGCTGACAGATTTTCAGCCAAAACCAAAAACTGTTTGAAGCACATGAACACTTCAGACTTTGCCTTCAATGGATATACCCATGCATGCCTGGAAAAATCATCGATGAAAGTCATGAAGTAAAGATAATTTCCAAAACAAGGTGTCTGCATAGGACCACGTACATCACTATGTACAAGCTGCAATTTCTAAGTAGCCCAAACTAAAACATCTTTTGGAAAGGAGGAATGCTGCATTTTGCCCAAAATACAGCCTTCATAAACATGTTTTCCGGGTGCCTCAAGTTTGGGCAAAGAGGACACCATTTCAGATTTCTGCAGGGATAGCAAACTAGCAAAACTCAGATGACCAAAGCGTGCATGCCAAAGCTTTGTATGTGACATAGCCTGAGAATCATGTACTGCACATGCCAAATCATTTACAGATCTTTCATAGTCTATGAGCTTATACAACCCATGACATAAACAGCCTGAAGCAATAATCACATCACCATTTGATAGATCATGAACTGTACATCTGTCATCAACAAATTTCACAACCAAGCCAATCTTGGCTAATGCAGAAACTGAAACAGGTTTTTCTTGATCTCTGCACAAACAAAGCATCTGACAAAGTGAAAGAACTACCATCAGTAGTAGTCGAAATGATCTTACCAACTCCCATAACAGGATAAGAGGAGTTGTTGGCGCATGTAACAATATTCCCTGTAGGGGTAGGCTCGAGTGAAGAGACGAAACTGCGCTGCGAGGTAATATGTTTGGTCACCCCACTGTCAAAGTACCAAACATCTGAGTCTACTGCAGACATGCACACCTCATGAGAAGTTGGGTCAAAGCTGCAAACAATAGTAAACACCCATTCTCCTTCCTGTAGAAGATTCGCAGACTCTGTTTTTGGTGTAGAGGCTTCTACAACAACCATTCCAGCCTCTTTTTTCTTTGCCTCTTTAGCAGCCAGTTTTGGACAGTTCTTTATGATATGATTATTTCCTTTACAGTACTTGCAAAACAATTTCTGTTTTTCTAATTTCTTTTCATCTTAGTCTTCCCTCTTCGATTGTGCAAAATTAGCAGATTTCTGCCTACTACTTGAAGAGCTCCATTTTCCTTTGCCCTTTTGACTAGCCAGGAAAGCTTGATCTGCAACACACATAATGGACCTTTTCTGCCTAGACTGATCTTCCTGCAACATAATAGAGACTAACTCCTCAAATGATAAGGCATTTGGATTGCCTTTCATCATCAATCGAAGAGTAGAAGCAAAACTCTGATATGAATCAGGAAGACCATTCAGAACGGTCTGCACAAGAGAGCTATCTGGTATAACCTCATCAGCAGAAATCAAATGTTCCTTCAAGTCTTTGATCTTTGTTAGAAAATTGTCCATAGAATCACCTTCATTCATATGCTCAATCTCCAAGTGTTTTCGGAGGTAAGCAACACGAGCTTCATTCCTATCTTGGTACAATGTGGTAAGTGTATCCCAAGCATCCTTAGCTATTCTGCAAGAGCAAATGTGAGGAATAATGGTACGTTTGACAGACAAAGCTATCAATGCATGTGCCTGGGCATCTCTGCCATCCTAACAAATTTGCTCTACAGTAGGTGCAACAAAAACCACAGCACGAATAGGAATATGCAGAATATCATCATCTTTGACACCTTCTGCATCAGCTTCAATACCTGCAGTTGTAACAAATGCAGGTGTGATGGGATGTTTTTCAACACCCTGCACAATGTTCCACAGTCCTTTTGCAACCAATAGATGTCCCATCATATAAGACCACAATGGGTAGTTGGTACCATCCAAATTATCCTCAACAGCCAACATACAAAATACATCACTGCTTTCAGCCATGGCCGGTGACTAAAATATCTTGATGTAGAAAATTGATTGTATCTCAAAAAGTTGAACGGAACTACACAAATGAGTTCTGCTAAACCTGTAGTAGACCTCGAGACGCTTATACTAGCGAATGGAAATAGGTATATACCTTTGGCACAAAAAGACGAAATAGCTTGCACAAGCACTGTGATAGTGCATTCGGAGGTCGAAACGAGCTCAGATCGCGATTTCGGCACAACAGAGCGAAGCCGTTTTGATCTCTGAAAATCCTGAGTATGCTCGCCAAATTTCGTGTGAATCTGAGATTGCAACCAGAAAGGTGTCGATGACACCCTAAATGAAGTGACGACCTGCTCTGATACCAATTGTTGGAGTTAGACGTCTACGGAAGCATGCGAATAGCACATGGAAGAAGAAGAAGCTTGGAGCTCAACTCACAATACTGAATGTATTAGCACTAGAATGTACAAAGATACGTAGCCCGCTAGGGCAATAGGCAAATATACAAGCCGGGGGAAAAAACCTCCTAAAGAGGGAAAGAAGTTCCCCGACGGTCCTAGAGTGTTCACTCACATCACTGCCTAAATATATCAACATCTTGATCCTTCTAGAATTCTCTAATTTTATATTCTAGATATGTTTTAAGATGTGCTATGTTGACATCATAACTACATCTTTCTTATTCTTCTTGTTGACATGAGTTATCAAGTATTCAAAAAGATGATCTTTCTTAGTTTTCTTTCAAGCTTGGCCTAAGATCATCTTTATGTTCCTTGAATTTCAAGTTTTACTTTTGGATGAAGTTTTTAAAGTTTTATCTTTTGGAGTTTACCTTCAAACTCCAAGAAGTTGATCCTCTCTTTATTTCTAACTCTCTATGAAATTTATCAAGAGATAGGAACTTAAGTATCTTCTCTGAAGAGTTCTCCTTCCCCTTGATAGAATAATTGAAGAAGATGCCTATTCCTATGCGTTATCTTCTTCTGGCCATCAAGAGAAAGTACTCAAGGGGATTCAATACCCACCATCCCACACCAGTGGGTTCTATACTTTCTCACCTTCTCTTTCCTTTTTAATTGTCTCTATCTACTACAAAATATGGTACCAAATTATGAGAGCAAGAACTAAGGTTCTTGGATACACCACAATTAATCTTGCTTAATCTTCAAAAATATTTGGTCAATTATTTAATGTGGTGTGGTTGAACTTATGAAACTTCAATGTTTGACTTGATCTTTGACTCTACTTTGGGATTTTGGTTTTTCTTCTCTTATGTAACCAAATTAAAGATAAGACTATGTCTTTCTCAATTATATCCCTTTTTCTCATCTCAAGTTCAATGTTTTACCCATGGGTTTTATTTGGGGATGTAAATGTTATGCTTCACCTAGGAAACTGTTTTCCTTCGGTCTATATTATTGAAATCTATAAGTAGGTTATGTTTTCCCAAGAATCATCAAGATACCTTTAGGATATATTCTATATTTCTTCCACTTCTTTTCCTAACCCACTTAGGATTTATACAATCCTTATGGTTTATGAAAGTTTTCTATTACATCGGGATTCACTGAGAACTCTCAATTCTTGAAGACTTTCATCTAGGTTGCAAGATGTAATAAAAGAATTGAAGTACTTGAATACAAGAAGTATTTCACTTTGTCTATTTTTTATATCTTGTACCTTGAAATACCTTATGTGGTCTTTTTTAAGAGCTTCCACAAAAAAACCAAGTAACTAATTAAGAGGAATAACTAGCCAAGCCCACACTAGGGAGAGAGATGCTTCCACCCAACCAACCCCTCCACTATATAACTCCAAGAATAAGGGGGTAAGTCTCTTTCAAGGGGACATGTGTACCTTCCATCACATGGGTCCCTAACGTAGTCACATGGTTTTCAAGCCAAGGAAATCATGTGAAATATCATGGCTTATAAAAGAAGACTCTCCAAGATCTCACATACAAATCAAGTGGTTAGGAGAAGCTTTCAATCAAGCCTAAGTTCAACCTTAGAGAATTAGCCCTAAGGTTCAAGAACCATCTAAAAGGGGTGAATAAATCATAAATCTTAAGGGTTTCACACCTTAAAACCCAAGGATTCTACCCCTTAGACACATGTAATTATACAACATAGTATGCTCATAATGGACCTAAATCCGCCATACCATTCAATGTATGTCACATATGGAGATAAGAAGATAGTAGATTTTGACCTATGGTATAATTTGAATAGGTCACATCAACCTAAAAAATCTAAAGAAAATGCAAAGGAGGATTTTGTTAAGAGGCCTACCAAATTTTACATCTAAAGTGTTGCAGTGAAAATTTTTGTAGCTTGCCAACAAGGAAAACAATCAAGGCTCCCCTTCAAAAATAGTACCTATGTAAGTGCAGATGTTTTAAATTTCATTCATACGTGTTGGTATTCTAAGGTCTAGATACCAAATGTTAGAAGTGGAGTGGGCCACAATAACAATAAATCACAGGTTTACAGGATCTTCCAACAGATGAATCTTAACATACACACCTTAATATTCAAAAGGAACATGAGTGAGAGATAGAGAGAGAATAGATGAGATTTTCAAGTGTAACAGTAAGCTATGAGGCTCACCTACACTATATATATTCCAATGTCAAATTACAATGTGTCTATATGATACAAATTGACAATATCTTAATCTAGGAAAAAATAGGAACTAGATACAAGAAATTGTGTGCCTAAGAGATATGAAGAGTGTGTGTGTGAGAATACGGAGAATACAAACAGTTTAGAAATGTTTTACAACAAACCTAAATTCTAATCAAACTAAATAAAAAATGAATGACCTTGCAAGTAAGTAAGAAAATAGACTTGCTACTCATAGTAAATCAACAACGGATGTTGATGGTAAGCTGGCAAAATCTCCTCCAGATAATCACCAAGATGTAGAACACAACTCCCCAAGAGTGAGAACTCGTCCTCCAAGATGGCCTCCAAGATCTCCTCCTTGCTCCTTGAGAGTGAGAATATATCTCCTTGATCATCAAGTGTAGATCCTCGAGCTCCTTGAGAGATACTCACATAATGAGCCAATACTCTCCTTATATAGTTTTAGAGCATAGCTAAAAAACTATGATCAACTTATAAAAAGAAACTACGCCTAACTACAATCACAAAAATAAAGCATTTGTTGCTAGAAATTCTGCCAATGATTTTTCGTAAAACTAATAGGCCAAAAAATCTTTTGCGGTATAAATGTATGTGAAGTTTTGGCACCAGCGAGGTCTTGAACCTAGATGGGTTTGATCGAAGGCAATTGCTCTAGCCATCATGCCCAATTGCTTTTGTTTGAATGAATTCTATAAAGAAGATTTCTTATGGCTACTAAAGTAAGAGTAATGGACCACTTTGACATTGCTTCCAAGAATCCCCCTTTTCAATTTCATAATGGTACAAGGTTCAATAATCGACAAAATTTTGATGTCTTCAAATATCTCTTAACTGATTTCCACTGAATCTTGAGTTGACTATGCATGAATCTGGATACTTGAGAAACTGCAAATGGAATGTCCTGACATGTATTACATGGATATATCACACAACCAACTGGTTGGTAATCTACTTCTGAGTGTAATGACACATTGACATCCATAGGTTGTCCAAACCAAAGATATATTAAAATTAGAAAAAGAGAATCTCCAACAACAGAGAGATAAAAGAATAAAGATAGATCGAGAAAAGATGATACCTTATACATATGAAATTGGTCCTCAAGAACTTTCAAAAATACTTGAAGAGAATAGATGGACACTACAAGAAATAGGGGGCATAGCGACGCCCCCAAATTGAAAAAAAACGGGAACCGTCACTTATGCGACGGTAGCGTTGCATAAGCGACGACCTTGTTTTTTTTTAAGGGTTGTCGTCGCGTAAGTGATGTTCACGTCGCTTATGCGACACTAAAACTATGCATCGCAAATAGCATCGCTAATTAGCAACGCTATTTGCGGCATTGGCAAACTTGCTGCAATGCTTTAGCGTCGCATAAGCGATGTCCTGTGTTGGAGAGCGTCGCATAAGCGATGCTATGGAATGTTTAAAAAAAAATCGATATCTCCCGGCACATTTGTGCCAGGATTTGGATGCACATAGAGAGAGAGAGAGAGAGATCGACACACAGTGTCAAGTACACACACACACACATACATATGCATACACACACACATATACACACATAGACACACACACATACACATAGACACACACACATATACACACTAATTTACATACACACATACACATGCATACACACATACACATGCATACACATACATATATACACACATAAACACATGCATACACACATAGACACACACACACACATACACACATAGACACACACACATACACATACACACACATATAGACACAAACACATAGACACATACACACTTATGCACACACACACACACACATCGACACACATTTACACACACACATACACATGCATAGAGACACATATATATAGATACACACGTATATACACAAATAGACACACACATACACACATAGACACACACACATACACACATAGACACACACACACATATATACACACACATACACACATACACACGCATACACACATACACATACACACATATATATGCATACACACACATACACACGTAAAGAGACATACACACACATACACATACGATTATACATATGCATACATACATGCATACACACACATACACATGCATGCACACATACACATACACACACATATATATGCATATTCAACATATTGGTCACTCATATATTGAGTTATTGGAGTCATATAAAAAGGTGAACCAGATCTTGGTCTTGCAACAAATCTTTGAAGGAAATCCCTATAAATGTATACACCGAATCTATTTGTGAACTTATATTTCAATATGTTTCTATAGTCACCCTTGTTTGAACACTCTCCTTGCATCATGTTTTCTAGTTCCTTGTGAGGTCATGCTTTGTCTAGAGGAGTTGGTTAGATTTAGTTCTTCTAATGGCGAATTACTTGGATTTAGGTCAAATTATTTTTTCCTAACACTTGTTTAAGAGTGTTATGGAAAATAAAAACTTTCCAAAAAAAAAAAAGTTTTATTTTTGGTCAAATAATCAAGATTTTTTCAGTGTCTCAAAGTTGCAATTTTTTTAAGTCCATTTGTTTTCAATCAAAAATTCATGATGTTTTGCCCATTTTTTCTTTTATGAAATCCCTTACTATTCAAATAAATATCTTTGGCTAAGAATTCCAAAATTTATGACTTTTTCTCTTGTTTTTGAAAAAGTCATAATTTTATGCGCTAAAAATTTGGTTGAAGTTCACGATGTTTTGGAAATGTATACTCCAAAAGGTCCTAATTTTCTTTATTTCATAGAATCATGATTTCTTCCAATTTAGTAAAAAAATTCACGATTTTTTGTAGTATTTTGCACTTTGAAGAACATAAAATATCACAAATTTTTAACTCAAAAAGTCATGATTTTTTTAACACTCTTCTTATGAAAGAGTCATTAATTTCTTATTTTAATCTTTATATATTTTACTCAGATAAAAAAGTCATAAATTTCTTATTTTCTTGTAAAATTCTCAATTTTTTACTTTACAAAGATAGAGTTGTGATTATTTGTTTACCCATATTATTTTTGTTATTTTTTCAAAAATTTATGATTTTCTACTTTTGTAAAGTCAAGTCAGTAAGTATGGATTGTCTTTCCTCTCACTCCTCTTGAATGTTTTTGCATTTCTTTTTATTTCAAATAAGAATGCCCTTTCAATGTTATCATGAAATCAAAAAAAGAGAAAAGATGACAACCAAAAAGGAAGCTCTATTCTCAATAGTAAGAAAGTATTTCCTTCATCTCCCTCACAAGATTCTTTAATTTTGTCTATGCAGATTTCCTTGATGCATAATCTTGTTTTGGTTGAAGTGGTGTCTTGGTTCTTCTTCTCCATGTGGCTTCAGCTGATATACTAGCTTCTTCCAAAGACGAGGCTGAATTTGCAATAATTCATCCAATGTGATGGTAAATTTGACTTCAAATCTCCCAAGTTATTCAAATTTTGATGCTTGATGTTCTTTTCCCATATTTTTCTTTCTTCTTAAGGTAGTTTCTCTCTCGTACTACATTTTAACCTCATAATATTTCATGCAATTATAAAGTGTTAAAAGTTTCAAGGTTTCCTCATTAGAAAGGTTAAAGTTTTGAGCATTGTCATAAAAGGATCCATAAAAGGATCTCAGAGATAGATGGACCAAATTGTTGTTTCTTCCCACTACAAGGAATACAGCAACGGTTAAGACGACACAATTCGTCGCTATAAAATTACAAAATGCATCGCAAGAAGCATCAAGCGCGGACCATCGATTAAACGAGAAGCCAAATGACGTTTTTTTCAACGTGTGGCATGACGGGATGTGTGATGCTCGCATAGAGCATTGCTAACGCGATGATTTAAAAAAGTGTTGCTTAAGCGATGCTTTTTTGTATCACATAAGCGACGCAAATAAGTGTCGCTTATATGATGCCAATTCTAGTGGTTTTTATGATGCATTACCATGCAAAAAAGCATCGCTTATACGACGCCAATTCCAGTGGTTTTTTATGATGTGTTACTATCGCTTACACGACGGTTTGTTGACGGAAAAAAATTAAAATGTTGGAGGCTCTTTGATCGGCATGTTCACGCATTTGATCGAAGAGCTCTCCAACGTTCGCAATTGTGCTACGCTTATGAGCTAAAACAAGTATATGCAAAATTGTTGTTTCGCCTAAGCTCTATCATATTGTCTCTCTTTGTCTCTGTTTCTCTCTTTCTACATCTTTCTCTCTTTGAATTCTCTCTCTCTCTCTCTCTCTCTCTCTCTCTCTCTTCTCTCTCTCTCTCTCTTTATTGTAGGTTATTCAAGAAGCTAGCCAAGCAAAAAGTATGGCTAACTATTGTAAGTACAATTTCCATTCTTTGTATATCATTTGAATTGTGTTGTTTTCATTAGTTAGCATACTCAAACTTATTGATATGCACATATACACTTATACATGATGAAGATGCACGTTCACACATATACACATATACAAATGAACATACACACACATATATACACACACATACATGTGCACATACACTTACACGTACACACACATACACTTGCATATGCACAAACATTTCTACAACCACATAAAAAGACTTACATGCATTCATTATTGCATATATATATATATATATATATATATATATATATATATATATATATATATATATATATATATATATATATATATATATATATATATATATATATATATATATATACACACATTAACATATACTTAAATACATGTATATGCACATCCACATGCATGCACATTCACATGCATGCACATGGATGCAAATGTAAATGCATCCACATGCACATGCATGTTTCATACATATACACATGCATATACATACATTTGTATATGTTTATACACATACACATACATATGCACATATGTATATATACACACACATACACATATATATGCACATACGTACACACACATATACACATGCACACACACGTGCACATACATACATATACACATACATGCACATACACACATATAGACATACACTTACACATATATATGCACATACATATACACACACATACACATGCACATGCACATACTTATATACACACATATACACTTCCACATGCACATGCACATACATACATATACACACATACACATGCACATGCACATACACATACATACACATATACAGTTACACATGCACATGCACATACATGCATATACACATATACATATGTACATACATTCATATAGACACACATATTACACACACATACATGCACATACGTACACACACATATACATGCACATATGTACACACATATGAATGAATTATATAATTAAAATACTAAAACACATGCTTAATATAAACAATAATAACAATCAATAGAAAAGAGCTTTTCATTACTTAATACCATACACACAATTCAAAACATAATTGAAATGAAAAATATATAGATTATACATATATATATACACATATAATCCAATGTCATAATCAAGAATCCTAATCATTATCATCATGATCACCCTATGATGATCGAGATCGTCCCTCCTGTGTCTGTCTGTCCACCTCATCCATATCTGCCTCTCCATTATACTCTTATATTACATATTAAAAACATAAATAAGTAAAACAATTAAAACATCCATAAAAATAAAATGATTATATAAAATTTAATAATACTCATAAAGGCATCTAGATGATCTTGCATATACTCGCTCAAATGCCAATATCCAAAATGTGTTGCATACTGGATCTCATGTTTTGTAGGATATCGGCCATAATCCTTTCGCTGCATTGAAACAAATAAAAAAGATTAGTTTCTTGCATTTTAACTAAAATAAAAAATATACTCACAATAACACATATACTCACAAATGTAGCTACAAAACCATGATGGCCTATTTGGCTTAGGTGCGATGTGTGGCCCGACTCAACTCTCTTCTTTGCAGCATCCTGTTTATTTAAGAAAAAAGAAATACATAAATTACATGTAAAAAATTACTAAAATATATGAAAATTATAAATATAAACTATTAATTTGTACACCTTTTGCTACAAAGGCTATCGCCTCTGTAATCCATAGACTAAACACATTTTGGTTAGCCGTGATGTTTTTTTTGTGGAAGGTTCTATTCAACCATTACTTTCATGTACTAAGGAGACATCGGTTAGCTCCAAAGAAATGTATGTCACTTTGCTACCTCTTTTTATAGGTGGACAGTCTAGTGTTGGTCCTAATGAGGCAACTTCTCAACCTTTGCAGGTTTCATGTGATGATGCAGATCATTGCATTTTTTATTTAGACTTGCATGATGCACTTGTTGATGAGGCAATTGATATTGAGGAGGCAAAAACTATGCTAAAATGCTTGGTGCAGACTTTGTGTGATAGCAAATTAGATGCACCTTTGTCATATTGTACTCCTTCTGACTCTCAATTTCTTCTTTTGCATCAGATTGCTATCCTATGGGTGCCTGTAGTCTCTGTGATGAGAATGAGTTGTTTCATTTGATGAAGCACAAAATTCAGAGAATTGGATGGCTTCTATGCAATCTGAATATGATGCTATAATGAAGAATATTACTTGGTCTTTATGTGAGTTGCCTCCTAGCAAGAAGGCCATTGGCACTAAGTGGGTATACAAGCTGAAGCATAAGCTTGATTGAACAATTGATAGGTATAAGGCTATGCTTGTTGTAGGGTTATGCTCAGGAAAGAGGCATTGATTTAGATGAGACCTTTGCTCCTACTTGCCAAATGACTACTATTCATAGCATCTATGTACTTGCAGCTCATCGTGGTTGGAATGTATATCAGTTAGACATTAAAACTGCATTTTTGAATGGTGACTTGCATGAAAAAGTGTATGTTTTTCAGCCCCATGGCTTTGTGGAGAAAGGGCATGAAAATAAAGTTGTAGGTTGAAAAGGGCATTATATGATTTGAAATAATCACCACATGCTTGGTATGAAAAGATACATGCCTATCTGATTGCACATGGTTTTGAGAACAGTCCTTGTTGATGTGCTTCTAATCATTGTTGTCTATGTTGATGTGTAACTTGGTGTAGAGTGGCAATCAGAGTTCTATTCATGATTTAAAAAGCAATGTGCACAACTTCTCCCCAATAACAATGAGGCATATTCTTCTCAACCATCTAGGCTCTTACTATTTCTATAATATATCTATTTTTGCATTCAACAATGCAATTCTATTATGGTATGTACTTGCATGAAAACTACCATTGAATTCCATGTCTTTTTAGAAAGCTATTGAACTCATTTGACATGTATTCACCTCCTCCATCAAATCTTAATGTTTGATTATACTTCCTTTTCTGCTTTTCCAACATAGCCATGAAATTTTAAAAGTGAGTAAACACTTCACTCTTCTCTTTCATGAAGTAAACCTATACTTTTTGTATATGGTCATCAATGAAAGTGACATAAAACCTACATCCTCCCATAGATGTGGTCTTTGTTGTTGGAGTTAGACGTGTGCGGAAGCACGCGGACATCACGAGGAAGAAGAAGAAGCTTGGAGCACAACACACAAGACTGAATATTAATAGAATATACAAAGATAAGTTACCCATTAGGGTTATAGGACTATATACAAGCCGGGGGGGAAAAAACCTCTTAAAGAGGGAAAAAAGTGCCTCGACGGTCCTAGTGTGTTCACACATATCACTACCAAAATATATCAACAAATCCCCCTTGGGAGTGATGCAGTGAGCAAGGAGTTGGCACTCATGTATAAGGAAGTGCCAAGCTATGTGGAATCAATCCACAAAAGGAAGTAAGCCTAAAGCTTTGCGAAAAGCTTTAAACTTATCCTTAGGTAGAGCGTTCGTGAAAAGGTCTACAATGTTCTCCTGTGTGGGCACATATGCCAAGCTGATCTCTCTGGCAAAGAACCTCTCCTTGACATAATGATAATGCACCTCAATGTGCTTAGTGCGAGCATAGAACAAAGGGTTCCTCGCAACTGCCAATGTGCAACCAGCCTAGTAACTATGAGAAAAAGCATGCAAATTTGGTGGTAGTGATCCCTTCTTGGGATAAATCAATCCATGTAGTCGGGTATCACTCAAGTAGCGAAAGATGCGCTTAACCACCTGCCAATGCTTGACACTTGGGCAATGCATAAACCTGCTCATTTGTGAGATAGAAAATTGAATATCTGGTCGAGTAATGCATGAGTAAATCAAGCATGCAACAACCTGCTGATGGAGGACAGCATCAAATGCATCTCCACCATCATGAAGACTCAATCATAAACATGTCTCCGTAGGAGTGGCAATAGGCTTACAATCTTCAAGGCCAAAATGGTGCAATAATATGTCAATATATTTTGTTTGACACAAAGGCATTCCACCATCAACTTGCATAAACTGAATGCCCAAATAATGATGCAAATGCCCCAAATCAAACATCTCAAATGAAGCATGTAAATAAGCCTCAAAATCAGCAATATGCTTCTCAATAGGACCAATGAGCAGCATGTCATCAAGATAGACAACAATCAGAAGCATATCATTAGCACGCTTAACATATAAGGTTCTTTTAGTTGGACTGTTCTCAAAACCATGTGCAATCAGATAGGCATGTATCTTTTCATACCAAGCGCATGGTGCTTGCATTAAACCATATAATGCCTTCTTTAACTTGCAAACCTGGTTTTCGTGCCCTTTTTGCACAAAGCCACGGGGATGAAAAAAGGTTGAGAAGTAGCCTCATTAGGAGCAGCACTAGATTGTCCACCTGTAAAAAGAGGAAGCAAAGTATCATGCATGTATTTGGAGCTAACAAATGTCTCCTTAGTACATGAAAGTAAGGGCTGAATAGCATTTCCACAAAAACAACATCACAGCTAACCAGAATGTGTTTAGTCTATGGGTGATATAGAGGATTGCCTTTGCTTTCAGAACTGTACCCAAAAAAAATACATTTTATTGCTTTATCATCCAATTTTTTGTGATGTTGTTCAAGCACTAATGCATATGTCAAACAACCAAAAACATGTAGATGAGCACCATATGGCTTGCGACCATGCCAAGCCTCATATGGAGTGATAGATTGCAGCGATTTAGTAGGACACATGTTAAGTACATATGTTGCACACATAATAGCCTCAAGCCAGAAACTATCATTGTATTGGCATGTATTGCTATTAGTTTTTGGCATGTGTATTTTCCATTATCTTTGATTGGATCAGTGATAGGTGGTGATAAGTTACTCATTGTTCTTTTGCTAATGGTTATCTTGTTTTATTGCTCAACTTACAGAGGATACACTGCTTAATTTTTTCCAGGATTTTTTCACATCTACTTGATCACTTTGGAGACTTAGTGAGCAGGCTTATGCTCATGGTTTTATATGCATGCTAGATGCATGGTTATGTGATAGGTGGTTCACATGGTTTCTTCTCTAGCGAGTCATTTATGATGTGAGTTATGCATATGGATATGCAACTTTTATCCAATTGGTGATAGAGTATTGTTTCGAGTCTCTTATTACATTGCTAGTCTCTTAGATTGCCAGCATGATATCTTCTTGATTTGATGTCACTGCCTTTTCGAGATAGAAAGATCAGATATGGCATAATTTGGTTTTACAGGGTTATACATGTATGTGCATAGATATGTGCAGAGGCCTCGTGACATGGCTGACCATGTATGGATGGACATGGATGCATTCGCTAGCTCCGCTATCCGATTACAGCTTGTGGATTCTATATATGAGTCTGTTATGTATGAGGAGATGGGTAGTACATTATGGCAGAGACTACTTAATATGTATATGTTTACTCTTTAAACCCAAGGGAAAAGACTTACGCAAACTTACATTTCGCTCAATTTCCTTGGAATTTGTCAACCCGTATTGCTTGGAGACCACAATTTGTACCTCAAATTGGAGACTTCACGGTCTCACCCACGTACACCTACTCTCATGTATTCACACTCATTGACCTGCAAGCACTAACACACTCCTTCCCCTTTCTTGATCCGTCAATTTTTCCTTTTTATCTAGCTTTCCATTTTTCTCCTTTCTTTTGCACTTGCTTCCTACTTCTCTTCCCCTCCCTCCCACCCACTCACATACTCCTATGCCCACATACACACATATCCCACTTCTTTTCTTTCTCTCTTTCACTCAAACCCATGTTATCCCTTCCTCGCTTACTCTCACATACATTCACGCCCACATGCACAACTCCACATGTACACCATCACTTTCTCGTATACATACCCTGCTCTCTCACACTATCATTTCCCTCTCACACTCTTGTTTCCCCCCGTTTCCTCTTTTATTTCCTTTCTCCTTTATACGCACATACACATCTACATGGTCACACCCAACTTCACTTCCTCTCTCCAACAGCTAGGCTTGCGATCCTGATTCAATTTATGATCTCACTCCTTATAATTCCATATTGGTGCACATAAATTCGTGCCTAACTTGCATAGTTGGATCCGGAGTCTCCTTATGTAGATATGCATAGTGCTCACTCGCATTCAATTGCAACAGTCATGCACATGATGAGTATGTATGGTGCACCTACACCTAAATCATATATTCTCAAATTACATATTCACTCGCAGGTTGTTGTTGATATTAAACCAAATGTACATACAGAGGAATATGCAATATGTGCATTAGTGCTTGATGTCATGAGAGGGATCCGAAAGATCTCCTTATCCTTGAGATATGAGAACATGGTCCAAACAAAAATTAGATAACAGCAATTGAAACGGAAGTCCCCTTCCACATATTTATGCAAAATGGCGCTAGTGAATCATCGCTCGAGCTTACTACAGGGCATGCATTGCTACATTAAAACGTGGCTGAACAACAAGGCATTGGGAAATATGTACCATATGATAGTCTTGTGACTAAAACAACTATGTTTTGTTACTTCTATTATCCATGACAATGACCAATGTGTCTTTTAACATGTCAATATAGTTTCTCAATACGTACAACGAGAACAATAACCAACATCCCCAACACTTGCAGAGTTAAAGTTTCAGTCTGCATGTTAGGTCCATACATGCATCATGATAGAATGTAATTCTTGAGTGAAATCCGAGCTCATGAGGAAATGGTTCATCTTCCACACAAGCAGGCAATCTCCGCTCTCTAAAATATGTAGATACGAGCCTCAAATTCTATCGGTGTAAATGTGAATTCTATTACTAAAACTCCTTAAAATCCTTCCAGAGCAACTATATCCTTATGGCTTCGCTTACTGCAACTCTTGAGAATTTTACTTAGTAGGCCTCATCTAGATTTACGCTATGTAGCTAAATCCTCTGGGGGTACAACCAATGTATCTTCGAACCCATGACCCCTTGCATTGTGTAGGTAGTCGCTCTGTCATCCTACCAAGCCTTTCCTTTTTTGAGCTCCACAAGCCTCCAATGCCGCTTTATTTCTTTAAGTCCATGCCAGGCTATTCTGCAGGTCTAGAATTTATTCTATTGCTTTCTAAGGAATACCATAATGATGTTTTCTCCTTCTAATCAGCCCCTTCACTTCTTTGTCACATGCGCAGAACTCTATTTCCTCAAGGAATGGAGTTCTATTCCCTATATCAAAGAATTGCACACGAAATAAAAATGATAAAGTGTACCAAGAAAGCCCTCCAGGACCACAGCAAATATGTCCTTGATCAGCCTCGCTCGCTTTTCCCCCAGAGATCAAGCCCTTCCGCTTCTATTTCCAGAGAACTTGCTTCTGTACCAAATGTATTGTCCTTCTTCTCATCGTCTCCCCCAACAATGATCCCTATTCGTCCTCTTTAGCTTCTGGCTGCTCTCCTTTTCATTAATCCGACATACTAGAATGAGCGCTGCTCTCCCCTATCATGCCCCCCTTGAGAAGGCACCGAGCAAAATTCCCCTCCTGTCGCTATTACAAAAGGAAAGAACCGATGTCCCCTTGCAAACCTGCACACCTCCCTCCTTCCTCGTTCACCCGACAGCAGCCCTCCTGTCCTTGCACAAAAACGAAGCAGAGAGAAAAATGAGAGCTCCCCTGCCTAAGAAAATGAAAGGCCCCCCATGCGCATTCCGTAAAGATGTTTCTCTCGTGTGGGCATTTAGATGCCTTCAAACCCCCTTACTAACTTCTGCCAGACGTCTCCACCGTGCAAAATTAAGCCTCCCGTGTGAATGGAATGGCCATCACTCCCCTGCTGTTGCTACCATCTGACAAAAGCCAACGAACTGTCGCCTTCCAAGCATCCTTCACCATCTCTTGAACTATTGCAAATGCATTTCCACATTCATTTTTTTCCTACATATCATCTTTCTACACTTGGTGTACAAATTGATCAATGACTCAAATCCATACACGGTTGGCTTTTTTATTCGTCTGAGTGATATTCAACTCTATTCAAATAAGCCCTTTCATGCCATACGTGACATCATGTGCTCCCAACCCACGCTTCTTGATATAATCTACTTTGCCATATGCCTCACATATTGATTGAACTTGGCTCTCATCTGTGTCATAGATACCTTTAAAGACTCTTACAACACTTGTAACACTGAGTGGTCAACTTCCACAATAGAATAAGTTCTATGAGCTTTCTGCATTTGTTCGACTGCTAGTGCTCCTTCCATGCTCTTTGCTGTCTTGAATTGGACATAGACATTCAGTCTCTTGCCAGCCACATTTGGTCGAATGTATCACCACCAAAATCATCTCCCCTTTGAAAAACACCTGAATCAATCATACACTATGCAAAAGGAAGCTTGTTAGTGCACGAAATAGCAACCACTTATATAGCTAACATGCTCCCCCCTTCTGCTTGCGAAGTCATCCCTGACGAGCCAATTAGCACCTGCACTCAAATGATTCAAGTCATTGGCAATACATCAATGCACATTTACATACCTCATATTTATTCTATCTCTTTCCACTGGCGTACCTACAACCACACTAAATCAACATCCATTAGTCATCAAAAATACGTCACTTCACTTACCAGCTTTGTATGTTGTTTCGCATCTTCACCTATCATGTCCACCTGTCTACAAACTCACCAAAACATTAGAAGCTTTCTTCATCAAATCACAATAACATCTACAACCATAATGGAAAGAGCAAACACAAATCAGGAAATCACATCACACATTGTTGTCGCACATGCAAGCTCGTCACAACCCATATGCATACAAGCAGAAGCCCATCCACATTACCTCTCATCACTCTTCGACTATTCGTTCAACACGTCACAAATCTCTATTCCAGATCCGCTTTCCTGATTCCTTCTTCTTATTTCTAACCGAGTTCTCTCGCCGATTTTGCATTCCCCCTTCTACCTAGGGTTTCCACTACCTGCTTTTGTTTTCATCGACTCTTTGTCTTTTTTTTTTTCTTTTCAATTTTCAACTAAATTCCATGCTAGGTCACCACCACACCTCTCTAACTTGATGAATATACGACAAAGACCTCTCAAGTCTAACGTCGGGTCACCTCGACAAGACAGCTCGTCATCAACGTGCTTCAGGACATCGCAAGTAGTTGCACAACCTAAGAACCAAAATGAGCACCTCCCAAGAGCTCGCAGACGAACAAAGTCACTAGCATGCTTGGATCCCTCGAGTCCAAGTCTTCCACAAACACTTCGCAGGCAAAATCCTAGCCGAGCTTAAGCATCGATTTGACATGCCTCATCAAAAGTCCACACATGACCTGAATCCCCACAACACATACACACATTCCCATCCGAGCATCATGCTCTCTTGCCTCTCTTCTGTCCCCCCTCGAGAGAGGAATTTTCTTTTTCTTTGTTTTTCTTTTTTTTTCCTTTTATTTATTTATTTACGCACGATGCACAATGCTAGCCCTATGCGAAACCGACGTCACCTTGTGGCTTTGACCACCTGACCAAAGTGACTCCACCCACCTATCGGCCCACATAGGCACATAGCCACATATAGGTCGGGCCTACAGCGAAACTAGCGTCAGCTCGTGGCCTCAATCACCCGATCAAGGTTGTTCCACCCGCCTACTAGCCCACTGCAGCGCACCGACAACACACACACATATACACAATTATTTCTTTCTTGTTTTTTTTTCCTTTTTCAATTCCAAAGTCTCGAGAATTAGGAGACAGAAGAAAGGCCCTTTCCCCAACCCAACCAATCACAACACACATACATATATCCCCCCGTGGACATCCCGATGAGACACATCTCTTCTTTGCCGTTACTCAAGCCAAAATCCGACCGCTAATGCCATGGTCAACGTTTCCTCTCGAAACCCGCACATACTAACCACCTCATCGACCTGAAACCTCAAAAAGTGCCACTTCAGTCCTAAACGTACAATAGACTTGGTCCATCCGTCCTCACATCTCTGACTCGCAATCCGCAAAGCAAACCCTAGTCAAACTCAAGCCGTCCTCACCCACATCCATCGCCTCGTCTATTTCTTTTTCATCTTCAACCTCTGCCTCGCAGAGCTTCCACCTGACCTGACAAATGACCTGGAAAATTACCATTGCTCGTTGTGCTCCTTAATGATTCAAGCCTCGCCACTAAGTTCCTTAATCCTTGTTTGTTGTAATCAATATCGCTCCGGTATTGGAACAGGTCACAATCGATGCTTCGAAACCGATTCCATATTTGCTCCATCTTTTCGTCTAAATCTCTCATCCTATTTTCAGATCCAAGGGGAATATCCTCCCTCTTCTCAACTCGAACGCTCAACTTCTCGACTTCCTCTCTAATCGATCTTTCCTCCCAAATCCTACTCATATTTTCTTCATCCAGATCATCTACCTGTTGGTGCAGACCAATCACCAATTGAAGGCTTGGAAGATCAAATGATGAAGGAAGAATCAATTCCTAAAGTGTGGAAGAAGATTACATTCAGAGGACAAGAGAAGTGTACACATATGTACATTAGCATAGTCATAGATGACTTAGATTTTTTGTTCAGTAAGAATCATGTACAAATTATCTATAAATACTTTGAGAAAAGTCGGGGCATGTATGAGAGCATATGTGACAATAGGTAGAAGTCAAGAATGAGGGAGATAGAAGTCATGAGATAGAGAAAAAGTTAGTTGAGTTAGCTCTCATCACTCAGTTGTATTTCTTCTGAGTAAATGAAAATTTTTGCGCCCGATGTTTCTGCGTGTTCTCCTTCTACAGTAGATCAATTGTGAAATGCTTTTGTACAAGTCTAAGTTGAGAGTTGCTTGACCTCTGTGCAAAGTTTTAGCGTCCAATTGTAATCAGGCTGAGTGAATTAAGTGTAGGAACATTCATATGTGAAGTATGTTCACTGGTTCCTAAAACAGGCGCAGATTTTGAAGTTAATGTTTTGATCATTTCTCCTAGCACAGTTTAAAGTTTTGCATGAGTGAGGGCTTAATCTTTAAGTTGGAACATAAGCTACTCATGTCTAGAAGCATTTTGTAAAACGGGTTCTATTCAAGGAGAATCAAGTCTTAAAAGTTACAGGTGTAAAGTCGACTGTTCTAGATGACAGTTTCTGACATAGGTAACTTGAGAAGTTGATTTCTCAAGTTATACTTAATCTTTTGAAGAGATTCAACTTGGAGTAGATGCGCAATCTCTAGGAGATACTTCATACAAAGTTTCATCAAAAACTTTACACGTTTGATAAGTCAATGTGGAGAAATAGTGCAGCAGACTTTTCTGTGTTTCATCTTCTTCACAGATTTGTTAATCTTTTGATAATTAGCAATTGATCCTCTAAATTAGTGGAGTGTTTGACTTACTCTTGGTATAGAGGTGTTCTAATCACAAGAGTAAGTTGTTCTTTTGGAGATTAACATTCTCCATCAGTGGTATCAGAGCAGGAGACATCAATTTGAAGAAAGGAGGATCCCAACTGTTGCAGATTCAAGAAATTCAACACTTGAAGGACTAAGAAGTGAAAGCTTGGAGTCAAAGCTTGAGGAGAAGACTATTTGACATCAAGAAAGGCAAAAGGAGTCCAATTCGAAGTAAAGGTACATACATTGTTTGTAAAGCTTGAAGATTTCAATACACAGGTGGATACAAGATGGGAGAAAGCTTGCAGATTGATAAGCTAGATAGGGAGAACTATCCAGCATGGTCCATGAGGATGGAAGCACACCTCATGAGCAAAGATCTTATATCATTTATTACAGGAGATGAAGAAAAACCTGAGTTTGCAGATCCAAGTATTCCTACTAGGGAAGAGCTTGCAATGTTGAAGACTTGGATGAGAAAGGATGCTCAAGCAAGGAGTATCATCTACATGGCTGTAAATGATTACCTTCTACCTCATATCAGAGGTTTGGAAAGTGCCACAGATGTTTGGAATGCCTTGGAAGAGCATTTCCAAAATACAACTAAGTCAAGGAAGTCCTCACTATGGGCTGAGTTCACAACCTTCAAGAAGAAGAGCTCACAATCAATTTCAGATTATGTGGCAAGGATGAAAGATATTGCAGATAGCTTGGGAGCAGTGGATGAAGATATTGAAGAAGAAAAGTTGGTAAGACAAATACTTACAGGTTTGAGAGGAGATGAGAAGTGGAAGCCTTTTATATTGTCTATAGAGTTGTCACTTGATCACTTTACTCCTGACCTTAATCAATTGCTAGGACACATGCTAACCTTTGAGCAGGATCTTAAAGGAGACAATGATAGAAGTACAAGTCAAGCTATGTACTCTAAGGACAAGAAAAAGAATGGCAAGGGAAAGCAATCAAATGATGATGAAGGGAATTCAAATCAAGCTAACTTCACAAAAGGGAAGACAAATTTCAGAGGTAAAGGAAGAGGAGGTAAGAACAAAGATAATGCTAAAGCTTGTTGGATTTGTGGCAGAACAAATCATTTGGCAAATGATTGTTGGTATAACAATCAAAATGGTGGAAGCAATAATCAGAATTATAGTCAAAGAGGTAGAGGAGGCAGAAACCAAAGAGGCAACTTCAGAGGAAGAGGTGGTAGGACATCATATGGTAGAGGAGGTGGAAGAAACTTCCAATCTCAGTCCTACAACAATAATTATTACAATTATGCATCAGATCAGAAGGATGACATGACTCTTCTCTTGAATGCAACTCATGAATCAATGGGAGAAGATCAAAGAGTGTTTTATATTGACTCAGGGTGCAGCAACCATCTGAGTGGGAATCTATCTTTGATGACTGATATGGAAGCAAGGATAAATGGACATACAGTTCAGACAGGTGACAATACCAAACATAAAGTGGAGAGCATTGGATCAGTGAAGACAAAGAGTGGAAGTACACTTCTGAGCAAGGTACTTTATGTTCCTACTATTCCTAAAAATCTGATAAGTGTAGGGCAAATTGTGGAGAAAGGATATGAGGTAAGATTCACAAATGATGGTGTTTATGTACAAGATCCAAATCAGGGATATAGAAACATAATTGCAGGTAAAAAGGAAGGAAGATTGTTTACTCTCAAAGTCCAAGGTAATGTGGGACATGCATTATTTACCTATGGAAGTCAAAAGGTATCTGAATTAGACCTATGGCATAAAAGGCTAGGTCATTTCAATGAGAGAGCTATAAAGGAGATGTCGAAGAATCAGGTGGTGCTTGGATTGCCAAATATTGAAGGGCAACATATGGTGTACAAGTGTGAAGCTTGTCAATTAGGTAAAGCACATAAGAGTTCTTATAACAAATCAGGGTACAAGTATTCAAATATGCTTGAATTGGTTCATACAGATGTATGGGGTCCCTCAAGGGACTATAGCATAAATGGATCCAGATATTATGTGTTGTTTGTTGATGATGCAACCAGGTGGATTACTTTGTATGTAATCAAGGATAAATCAGAAGTTTTCAAGACATTCAAACATTTTCATGTCTATGCAGAAAGGATCACAGGACAAAAGCTAAAGAGGTTAAGATCAGATGGAGGGGGAGAGTATTTCTCAAAAGAGTTTGATGATTATTTGTGGAATGCAGGTATCAAAAGAGAAGTGACTTGCAGGTACTCCCCTCAACAAAATGGAGTAGCAGAAAGGAGGAATAGGACTCTTGTAGAGTTTGCAAGAGCCATGATGAAGGAAAAGAATTGTCCAAATTACTTATGGGCAGAAGCTATTAACACTGCAACATACCTTGTGAATAGGTTGCCTTGCAAAGCTTTGGATGGAGGAACCCCTTATGAAGCATGGTGGGGTAAGAAGCCTAGTCTTGATCATTGTAAAGTATTTGGATGTATTGCATATGCTTATGTTCCTTCACAATTAAGACATAAGCTAGAACTAAAAGCAGAGAAGTATGTGTTTATTGGATATGATGATAGACAGATGGGTTACAGGTTGTGGAGTCCATCCACAAAGCAATTTCTTGTTACTAAAGATGTGACATTTGATGAGCAAAATATGTGGTATACAGGATCATCAAATGAGTATACAGGTGTTGAAGAAATACAAAGGAAAGGAAAGGCAAAGGTAAAAGTTTGTGAAGAAATTGTTGATGAAGTTGACTCTAGATGTAGAGTGCAGGATCATGTAGAAGAAGGGCCAAGATTTGATCCAGAATCAAATGAGGCTGAAACTTCAAGAAGTGCAGAAATCAGAAGATCTACAAGGGAAAGGAAAGAACCTATAAGGTATAGTTATGATACATCTTTCCTAACAACAAAAGATTATGCCTACATTGTGAAAACAGAAGAAGATCCAACCACTTATGAAGAAGCCAAAGGTAAACAGAATTGGGAGAAGGCAATGCAGGAAGAGTATGATGCTCTACTTGAAAATGAAACTTGGGAACTAGTACCAAGACCAAAGAATCAGAAGGTCATTGGATGTAAGTGGGTATATAAAACAAAGAGGTTTGCAGATGGTAAGGTGTCTAGATATAAGGCTAGACTTGTGGTCAAAGGTTATGCCCAAACTTATGGGGTAGATTATGATGAAACCTTTAGTCCTGTTGCTAAGATGTCTACAATTAGGACATTGATTGCTATTGCTACTTGCAAGGGATGGAAATTATCACAATTGGATGTGAAAAATGCATTTCTAAATGGATACATTGCAGATGAAGTATATATGGAGCAACCAGAAGGCTTCATGGAATCAATTGGATCAGATTATGTGTGTAAGCTCAAGAGAGCTTTATATGGGTTGAAGCAAGCCCCAAGAGCTTGGAATTACAGATTGGTTAAGTTCTTGAATGAATGTGGATTTCAAGCATCAAAGGCAGATAGTAGCTTGCTAATGAAGGCAAGTGAAAATGGATACATTTACATGTGCATTTATGTTGATGATATTATTGTTACAGGAACAGATGCTCAAGGAATCAATGAACTCAAAAGACAAATAGAGAAGGAGTTTAAGATAAGTGATTTGGGAAACTTATCTTATTTTCTAGGAATGCAGATTGTGTATACTCAACATGGAGTATATGTTTCACAAGAGAGATACTTGAAGAATCTTCTAGTCAAGTTTAACATGGAAGATTGCAGGACCTCAACTACACCATTGGAGGTAAATCATAAATTAAGCAGGTATGGAGGTGAAGAGTTCAAAGACATGAAGAAATATCAGAGTTTGGTAGGTAGTCTAATCTATGCTACCTTAACAAGGCCAGATCTATCATATGCAGTAGGTGTGTTGTCACAATTTATGCATTGTCCAAAGAAGACTCATTGGATTGCAGCCCAAAGGGTACTCAGATATATCAAAGGAACCCTAAGTGAAGGTTTGTATTATGGTTTCACTTCTGACACAAGAATCAAAGTATTTAGTGATGCAGATTGGGCAGGTGACTCAGATGATAGAAGGTCTACTCATGGGTATCTCTGTTATGTTGGAGATAAGCTAGTTTCTTGGTGTTCAAAGAAGCAACATACAGTTGCTTTATCATCCACAGAAGCTGAGTATAAGGGAATGGTAGAAGCTGCAAAGGAAGTGATATGGTTGAAGACCTTGATGAAAAGTTTTGAGTTTGATCATAGTACTCCAATAATTTTTGGAGACAATATGAGTTCTTTGTATTTGGCAGCTAACCCTGTTTTTCATGCCAGGACTAAGCATATAGAGATTCAGTATCATTTCTTGAGGGAAAAGGTACTAGATAAAGAGATTGAAGTGATGTACACTCCAACAAAAGAACAAGTGGCAGATATGATGACAAAGAGTCTGGATGGACCTAAGTTACAAAGGTTCAAAGACATGGCAAGTATAAAGAAGACAGAGAAAACCTCAATTGATGATTGAGGGGGAGTTGTTGGTGCAGACCAATCACCAATTGAAGGCTTGGAAGATCAAATGATGAAGGAAGAATCAATTCCTAAAGTGTGGAAGAAGATTACATTCAGAGGACAAGAGAAGTGTACACATATGTACATTAGCATAGTCATAGATGACTTAGATTTTTTGTTCAGTAAGAATCATGTACAAATTATCTATAAATACTTTGAGAAAAGTCGGGGCATGTATGAGAGCATATGTGACAATAGGTAGAAGTCAAGAATGAGGGAGATAGAAGTCATGAGATAGAGAAAAAGTTAGTTGAGTTAGCTCTCATCACTCAGTTGTATTTCTTCTGAGTAAATGAAAATTTTTGCGCCCGATGTTTCTGCGTGTTCTCCTTCTACAGTAGATCAATTGTGAAATGCTTTTGTACAAGTCTAAGTTGAGAGTTGCTTGACCTCTGTGCAAAGTTTTAGCGTCCAATTGTAATCAGGCTGAGTGAATTAAGTGTAGGAACATTCATATGTGAAGTATGTTCACTGGTTCCTAAAACAGGCGCAGATTTCGAAGTTAATGTTTTGATCATTTCTCCTAGCACAGTTTAAAGTTTTGCATGAGTGAGGGCTTAATCTTTAAGTTGGAAGATAAGCTACTCATGTCTAGAAGCATTTTGTAAAACGGGTTCTATTCAAGGAGAATCAAGTCTTAAAAGTTATAGGTGTAAAGTCGACTGTTCTAGATGACAGTTTCTGACATAGGTAACTTGAGAAGTTGATTTCTCAAGTTATACTTAATCTTTTGAAGAGATTCAACTTGGAGTAGATGCGCAATCTCTAGGAGATACTTCATACAAAGTTTCATCAAAAACTTTACACGTTTGATAAGTCAATGTGGAGAAATAGTGCAGCAGACTTTTCTGTGTTTCATCTTCTTCACAGATTTGTTAATCTTTTGATAATTAGCAATTGATCCTCTAAATTAGTGGAGTGTTTGACTTACTCTTGGTATAGAGGTGTTCTAATCACAAGAGTAAGTTGTTCTTTTGGAGATTAACATTCTCCGTCACTACCTTCTTCGACAATTCATTCTTTGTTCTTTCTAACTCCGTTCCGAACGCATCCAACCTATCCAACACTGCTTTCAACTCTTCCTCCATTTTTCCTAATTTCGGGTCCTCTACCTGTCCTCCCGTCTCGTCCTCTTTCCGATTCATCCACCTATTGAGCTTGCAACGCAACCTTGCATTCTCTTTCTCTACTCGTCTCATTTTCTCATCACTCTCTCCTTGAGCACTCTTCATCCCTTCTAGTTCTAGGTGGAACTCTTCGCTACCTTACCTACTTGGTCATCATATCTACACGTCATCTCTTGCAATTTCTCGATTTCCTTTTCCATTCGATCGACTCTCTATGCCAAGTCATCATCATATTTAGGGGAATCCTCCTCGATCACAACACTATGGCAATCGGCTATCATCAAGCCGGTTCTTAGGTCTAAGACCATGTTTTCATGTTCACATCTCGCAAGGCCTTCCCTCAAGCTTTTGTTTGCTTTCAATTCCTTGTTTCTATTCTCCACAACTTGCAACTGTTCTACACATTTCGTGACAACCTCTCCTAACCTCGCTTGACTTTCCTCAAGCTTTTCTACCTTGGTCCTCTCGCTATCCCGCTCTACCCGAAGCAAATTGACTTGACATTCCAAGCTCTTTACGAGGTCCATCAAAGCTTGATTCTTGGATTCTCTATCCGTGTCTCCATTCACTCTTGTGGTCTCCGTTGGCGAAGCGACTCCACTCATGTCAACTTCCACATACAAAGAAGACAGACACCTATCCGATTCATTCATTGTGATCTTTATGTTAGTCACCTCTTTTGAGCCACACACGTGCTCGCATAGCCTCTTTTTCCCGCATTCTACGCATTTAGGGACAAAGTCCAATGGACTTGACACACGAGGGAAAAACTTTGCAATGTGCCCAACTTTCTCGCAGCACCAACACCTAACGAGGTTTGAAATTGGGCCCATCTGGCCACATTCGTATACACGATTCCTCATCGGGTGTCCAAACCCGCTTCGATTTCTAGTCCATCCAAGATTCATCAACCTCGGGCCGACCTTTTGAAAGTCCCCGACTTGCAGACTTTGCGACATCTCTTTACCAAGGCCAAAGCAACCAATCTGGGGCTTGGCTCTGCCACACAATTCGAGCACCAAGCGAGCTCGTAGCAATCTTTATGAGATGTGCTAAGCCAATTTCCGGCAAACGCACCAAAATGTTTAGTCTTTAAACCCAAGGGAAAATACTTACGCAAACTTACATTTCGCTCAATTTCCTTGGAACTTGTCAACCTGTATTGCTTGGAGACCACAATTTGTACCTCAAATTGGAGACTTCACGCTCTCACCCACGTACACCTACTCTCATGTATTCACACTCATTGACCCGCAAGCACTAACACACTCCTTCCCCTTTCTTGATCCGTCAATTTTTCCTTTTTATCTAGCTTTCCATTTTTCTCCTTTCTTTTGCACTTGATTCCTACTTGTCTTCCCCTCCCTCCCACTCACTCACATACTCCTATGCCCACATACACACATATCCCACTTCTTTTCTTTCTCTCTTTCACTCAAACCCATGTTATCCCTTCCTCGCTTACTCTCACATACATTCATGCCCACATGCACACATCCACATGTACACCGTCACTTTCTCACATACATACCCTGCTCTCTCACACTATCATTTCCCTCTCACACTCTCGTTTCCCCCCGTTTCCTCTTTTCTTTCCTTCTCCTTTATACGCACATACACATCTACATGGTCACATCCAACTTCACTTCCTCTCTCCAACAGCTAGGCTTGCGATCGTGATTCAATTTACGATCTCACTCCTTATAATTCCATATTGGTGCACAAAAATTTGTGCCTAACTTGCATATTTGGATCCGGAGTCTCCTTATGTGGATATGCATAGCGCTCACTTGCATTCAATTGCAACAGTCATGCACATGATGAGTATGTAAGGTGCACCTACACCTAAATCATATATTCTCAGATATACATATTCACTCGCAGGTTGCTGTTGATATTAAACCAAATGTACATACACAAGAATATGCAATATGTGCATTAGTGCTTGATGTCATGAGAGGGATCCGAAAGATCTCCTTATCCTTGATATATGAGAACATGGTCCAAACAAAAATTAGATAACAGCAATTGAAACGGAAGTCCCCTTCCGCATATTTATGCGAAATGGCACTAGTGAATCATCGCTCGAGCTTACTACAGGGCATGCGTTGCTACATTAAAACGTGGCTGAACAACAAGGCATTCGGAAATATGTACCATATGATAGTCTTGTGACTAAAAAAACTATGTTTTGTTACTTCTATTATCCACAACAATGATCAATGTGTCTTTTAACATGTCAATATAGTTTCTCAATACGTACAACGAGACCAATAACCAACGTCCCCAACACTTGCAGAGTTAAAGTTTCAGTCTGCCTGTTAGGTCCATACATGCATCATGATAGAATGTAATTCTTGAGTGAAATCCGAACTCATGAGGAAATGGTTCATCTTCCACACCAGCAAGCAATCTCCGCTCTCTAAAATATGTAGATACGAGCCTCGAATTCTATCAGCGTAAATGTGAATTCTATTACTGAAACTCCTTAAAATCCTTCCAGAGCAACTATATCCTTATGGCTTCGCTTACTGCAACTCTTGAGAATTTTACTTAGTAGGCCTCATCTAGATTTACGCTATGTAGCTAAATCCTCTGGGGGTACAACCAATGTATCTTCGAACCCATGACCCCTTGCGTTGTGCAGGTAGTCGCTCTGTCATCCTACCAAGCCTTTCCCTTTTTGAGCTCCGCAAGCCTCCAATGCTGCTTTATTTCTTTAAGTCTATGCCAGGCTATTCTGCAGGTCTAGAATTTATTCTATCACTTTCTAAGGAATACCAGAATGATGTTTTCTCCTTATAATCAGCCCCTTCACTTCTCTATCACATGCGCAGAACTCTATTTCCTCAAGGAATGGAGGTCTATTCCCTATATCAAAGAACTGCACACGAAATAAAAATGATAAAGTGTACCAAGAAAGCCCTCCAGGACCACAGTAGATATGTCCTCGATCAGCCTCGCTCGCTTTTCCCCCAGAGATCAAGCCCTTCCGCTTCTATTTCCAGAGAACTTGCTTTTGTACCAAATGTATTGTCCTTCTTCTCATCGTCTCCCCCAACAATGACCCCTATTCGTCCTCTTTAGCTTCTGGCTTCTCTCCTTTTCATTAATCCGACATACCAGAATGAGCACTGCTCTCCCCTATCATGCCCCCCTTGAGAAGGCACCGAGCAAAATTCCCCTACTGTCGCTATTACAAAAGGAAAGAACCGATGTCCCCTTGCAAACCTGCACACCTCCCTCCTTCCTCATTCACCCGACAACAGCCCTCTTGTCCTTGCACAAAAATGAAGCAGAGAGAAAATCAGAGCTCCCCTGCCTAAGAAAATGAAAGGCCCCCCATGCGCATTCCGTAAAAATGTTTCTCTCGTGTGGGCATTTAGATGCCTTCAAACCCCCTTACTAACTTTTGCCAGACGTCTCCACCATGCAAAATTAAGCCTCCCGTGTGAATGGAATGGCCATCACTCCCATGCTGTTGCCACCATCTGACAAAAGCCAATGGACTGCCGCCTTCCAAGCATCCTTCACCATCTCTTGAACTATTGCAAATGCATTTCCACATTCATTTTTTTCCTACATATCATCTTTCTACACTTGATGTACAAATTGATCAATGACTCAAATCCATACACGGTTGGCTTTTTTATTCGTCTGAGTGATATTCAACTCTATTCAAATAAGCCCTTCCATGCCATACGTGACATCATGTGCTCCCAACCCACGCTTCTTGATATAATCTACTTTGCCATATGCCTCACATATTGATTGAACTTGGCTCTCATCTGTGTCATAGATAACTTTAAAGACTCTTACAACACTTGTAACACTGAGTGGTCAAATTCAACAATAGAATAAGTTCTATGAGCTTTCTGCATTCGTCCGACTCTAGTGCTCCTTCCATGCTCTCTGCTGTCTTGAATTGGACATAGACATTCAGTCTCTTGCCAGCCACATTTGGTCGAATGTATCACCACCAAAATCATCTCCCCTTTGAAAAACACCTGAATCAATCATACACTATGCAAAAGGAAGCTTGTTAGTGCACGAAAAAACAACCACTTATATAGCTAACAGTATATGAGTCCATTGAATCATGTGAGACTCATATCATATCGATGACTTCGATGTTGGCATTGTGGTCGTGAGGGCCATATTCGAGGATGTTGCTTCAGGCGGATGTGACGATGATGTTAGAGATATGCACATGATGCAGGTCAGGTAATGATTTCAAGAGAGTCTATGGCAGTTGATTATGCTAGTGATGGTGATATCACTTTCTCGTATGGATCATCTCAGGATTCTGCTTGTTCATTGGAGAGCACACATATAGCTTGGTTGCTTGATGCATTAGCCGGTTTTCATGGTACTCCACATCACGAGTGGTTTTGTTGATTCTCAGGTGAGAGTCGTGGATGTGTGTACATGCCTGATGGTATGATATATGACATTAAGGGTGCAGGAGATGTATGCTTTATGCTACCTAGTGGAGCATCACTTATGCTCAAACATGTATGTTATGTGCCTTCATTCCCTATGAGCTTGATTTTAGTTAGCCAATTATAAGAGAGCAGCTGTTATGCATTCCTTGGTAAGCATCATTTTCAGTTGTAGTTGGGACAACTTATGCTTTTTAAAGGTGCTAAGATTTGGCACATGTATCCACTACAGGTACTTCATGTGAGAGACAGTCTCGTCTCAATGGGAGGTCAGCCTTATGTGCGATGTGAGACTCATCATGTCTCATTTTAACTACATACACATAGGTCTGTTGACATTCATGATGCACACGTATGGCATGATTTAGATGCTCTGATGGATGCACATATAAAGCATACTTTGGATGCTCATGATGCTTATGTAGAGCATGATTTCATTGATCATATGGATGCTCTTGTGGAGCACACTTTGGATGATCGGTTGGATTCTTTAGAGCACGATGTGAATGCTCAGGTATAGCACTATGATGATACTCAGTTAGAGTGTGATCATCACTTTGACCTTGGTGTTGATGTTGTGCAGTTAGCTCATGTGGAGCATGAGGATACACTTTGTGTGGTAGAGCAGGATAGCTCTTATGATACACAGTGTATGCCAGAGCATACTAGCTCTCAGGATGCATAGCTAGACACATCCTTTGCTAAGATGATGACTGATTTAGATGTTCATGAGTCAGTGATCATGTAGTCAATCTTGGATTTGCTCATGCTAGATGTTGATAGGATAGCACATGTTTCGTGAGCATTTGGGAGTTTGATGTACGAGTTGTTATACTCGAGACCAGATGTTGTGGTTGCTATTGGAGCATTTGCACTTGGAGTTGTCAGTCGTTTGATGATTGACATAGGCATAGAGCGAGTGGGAGCTTTGCAAGAACTTCATCAATTCTTGCATCAGTCAAATGTGAGCTCGACTCTTATCGATATGAGTCTAGAGCAGTTTGAGGCGCATGGATATACCTTGTTCGAGGCAGTTGGTGTAGGTTGATCTATATGGGTTGAGATCCGGACTCTTCCTATACCTTACTGTATAGTCCTACATCATCCTTTGTATGTGTTACCACTTATGGTCACATTCACCCTTAAGGGGGAGACTGTTGGGGATGTAAGGATCATGTGACCTTACCCTTATATTCATGTATATACATCATATATAGAGTATTGCCTCAAGGGAGATCATTATGTGGGTTTCGAGGCTCCCACGCATATGTGCATCTCTCTTCTTTCCTCTCTCTTCCTCCATATCCTCCTTGCTCCTCTTGTTAAGCCCTTCAACTGAATCATTCATAGATCTTTCATAGTCTATGAGCTTTTACAACCTATGACATAAAATGCTAGAAGCAATAATCACATTGCCATTTGATAGATCATGAACTGTACACCTGTCATCAACAAATTTCATAACCAAGCCAATCTTGGCTAAAGCCAAAACTGATAACAGTTTCTTCTTGATCCTTGGCACAAATAAAGCATCTAACAATGTGAAAGAACTACCATCAGCAGTAGTCACAATGATCTTACCGACTCCCATGGCAGGATAAGATGAGTTATTGGTGCATGTGAGTATTTCGTGTAGGGGAAGGCTCGAGTGAAGAAAAGAAACTACACTGTGAGGTAATATGTTCGGATGCCCTACTATCAAAGTACCAAACATCTGAGTCTATTACAGACATGCACTGCTCATGAGAAGATGGGTCAAACCTGCAAACTATAGTAAACGCCCATTCTTCATCCTGCACAAGATTAGCATACTATGTTTGCAGTGTAGAGGCCTCTACAATAACCATTATAGCTTCTTTCTTCTTTGCCTCTTTAGCAGCCAGTTTTGAACAACTCTTAATGACATGATCATTTTCTTTATAGTATTTGCAAAACAATTTCTGCTTTTCTGATTTCTTTTTATCTTTGTCTTCCTTCTTTGATTGTGCAGAATTAGCAGATTTTTGCTTACTAGTAGAGGAGATCCATTTTCCTTTGCCCTTCTGACTAGCCAGGAAAACTTGATCTGCAACACAGATAATGGACCTATTTTTCCTAGAATGATCTTCTTGCAACAGAACAGAAACTAACTCTTCAAATGTTAAGGCATTTGGATTGCCTTTCATCATCAAAGGAAGAGTAGAAGCAAAACTCTGTTATGAGTCGGGAAGACCATTTAGAGCAGTCTACACAAGTGAGCTGTCAGGAAGGACTTCATTAGAAAAAATCAATTGTTCCTTCAAATCCTTGATCTTTGTCAAAAAACTGTCTATAGAATCACCTTCATTCATGTTCTCACTCTCCAACTGTGAGGTAAGCAACACAAGCCTCATTCCTAGCTTGGTACAATAAGGTAAGTATATCCCAAGCATTCATTGTTGCTTTGCAAGAGTGAATGTGAGGACTAATGACACATTTGACAGACAAGGCTATCAATGCATGTGTCTGAGCATCTATGCCATCCCAATGAATTTTCTCTACAATAGGTGCACCAAAAATCACAGCATGAATAGGAATCTGTAGAATATCACCATCTTCGACACCATCTAGATCAGCTTCAGTATCTTTATTTGCACTAGATGTATTCTCAGGTGTAATAGGATGTTTTTTTAACACCCTGCACAATATTCTACAATCCTTTTGCAACCAATACATGATGCATCATATAAACCTACAATGGATAATTGGTATCATCGAACTTATCCTCAACAGCCAACATACAGAATACATCACTACTTTCAGCCATGGACACTAACTAAAATACCCTGATGCAAAAAATTGACTGTATCTCAAAAAGCTGAACAAAACTACCATGTCGAGTTATGTTAAACCTATAGCAGACTTTAAGATGCTTATATTGGAAAATTGAAACCTTTATATATCTCGCACAAATAGCCTACACAAGCACTGCGATAATACACTCAGAGGTCGAAATGAGTTCAGATCGCAATTTCGGCAAATTTCATCCGATTTTGAGACTATGACCAGGGAGATGTCGACGATGCCCTAGATGAAGCGGTGACTAGATGAAGCGGTGACTTGTGCTGATACCAATTGTTGCAGTTACACATCTACGGGATCATGCAAATAGCACATGGAAGAAGATGAAGCTTGGATCACAACACATAATACTGATTATATGACCACTAGAATATACAAAGATAAGTAATCATTAGGGTTATAGATGTATATACAAGCCGGGGGAAAAAAACCTCTTAAACAGGGAAAAAAGTACCCCGACGTTCCTAGTGTGTTCACATACATCACTACCAAAATATATCAACATTTGCAAGACCCCAAACATTTGGTATGTACTATTTCTAGCATATTCTTACTAACATGCTTATCACGCAAAAATGATGCCCTTGACTGTTTATGAAATTAACATGGTGCACATACCTTCTGCATTTCTATAACGTGAAATTTGGTAATTCATTGAGAAGCTCCTTCGACTGCATCAATTTCAGCCTCTGCAAATTTGCATGTCCAATTTGCTTGTGCCAAATCTCTATATCAACAATAACACCTACACCTTTTGCATAACTGAATGCATTCATTTCAAGAATTTTCACATTCAAGGTGAACATCCTACCCACTTTGTTTCCTTTGGTGATCAATCTTCCATCCTGATTGTACTCACCTTATCATCATCATCATCATCTACATTCATACCAATAGATGCAAGTGACTCACATATGCTTTTGATTTTTAAGGTGTAGTCACTTACTAACATGCCCCTTTTCTCCATTGTATGTAGCTGATTCTAGAGTTGCAATTTTTGTGCCTTTATATTGGTCCCATACAATGTGACCAAACTGTTTAGAGCCTCTTTCAGAGTCTTGGCATCCTGTATGTGCCCAATCATGCTATCATGTATGCTAACAAATAGCCAATACATTACCTTTTGTACTCCTTGATTTCATTCTTCATATGCTCTTAACTGGTTCAAGTCTGATTCCTCTCTAGTAACTGCGGAGCACTTTCATTCTCTCCTTTGATGTACGTCCAATAGCCTTTTCTAATCAAGAATTTCTTCATTCTCAATCTCTTAGCATGAAAGTTGTTTTTTCCAACTTTTGGCTTATAAGCTGACTCATTCCATTAGTGTTTGCCATTTCTGTAGTAATTCACGACACTACAAAAACACTACAAGTAGCACCTCTACTTGAACACTATCACACTATGATGTGACAATTTGATCTCAAAAAAACAAAGTTTCCGTGTATCAACAATACACATAATCACTTGAAATTCTAGATCTAGAATATTTGAGATGTTTCCAAACATAATGCAAGTTAGAGTTTTGCAAACTAGCTTGGATTTTCTATGGGCTACACCTTGCGGGCTCGAAACAGAGGTTGAGATAGCACCGAAACAAAAATCTAAACAAAATGAGTGACTCTAATGGGATAAATCTTGAAAATGTTTTGATGGCTTCTACCTTCACACCAAATTCCGTAGCAATTTGAGGTCATTTGTGAATCACGCTTTCTCCATGCTTTCTCGCGTACTCTTCACTGTCAGCCCACGAGCTCTCTATACCCACAGTGGTTATGATACCATGTCATGAGAAAGGAGATAAGGAAGAGATCTCAATCACTTACTCTCACACTCAAAGAGGAACACACATAGATTGAGACAAGGAAGAATGAACTTCTTCTTATTCTTCTTCTTCTTCTTCTTCTATTACTTAAAAGGAATATACAAGAATGACCTAAAATAACAATACAACTAGTGCAATATATAAAAAAAAGTACATATGGAAAATCCTAATGTTCGTGAATGAGTGAGCTAGCAAGAAACAAATGTTCCATCACTCTCAATAGATAAATCTAGTAAAGCTCACTAAATTATTCCTGACATATACCGGTGTGGCATCATCAAATGTAACATCCTTTGATACAAGGAATTGTTTTGTGGATGGACTCCACAATCTATATCCCATCTGCTTATCATCATATCCAATGAACACATACTTTTCAGCTTTAGGTTCCAATTTATGCCTCAATTGAGATGGCATATATGCATAAGCCAAACATCCAAATACTTTGCAATGATCTAAGGTAGGTCTCTTACCCCACCATGCCTCATATGGTGTCATACCCTGCAAGGCTTTACATGGTAATCTATTAACCAAATATGTAGCTGTATTTACAGCCTCAGCATACAAGTAATTGGGACAATTTTTCTCCTTCATCATTGATCTTGCAAATTCAACAAGAGTTCTATTCCTTCTTTCTACTACACCATTTTGTTGAGGAGAGTATCTGCAAGTAACTTCCCTTTTTATACATGCATTCCATAAGTAATCACTGAACTCATTAGAGAAATACTCTCCCCCTCCATCTGACCTTAGTGTTTTCAACTTTTGACCTGCGATTCTTTCGGCATACACATGATAATGTTTGAATGTATTTAATACCTCTTATTTCTCTTTGATCACATAGATAGTAATCCACTTGGTAGCATCATCAACATAAATCACATAATATCTTGAACCATTTATATTGAAATCCTTTGATGGTCCCCACACATCTGTGTGTACCAATTCAAGCTTTTCTGAATACATGAAACCATGCTTAAAATAAGATTTCTTATGAGCCCTACCTAATTGACATGCCTCACATCTGTATGTCATATGTTGACCTGCAACATTAGGCAATCCAAGCACTGAACCATTGTTAACCATATCCTTAATACCTCTTTCATTGAAATGTCCAAGCCTTTTATGCCAAAGATCTAACTCAGAGATCTTATGTCCTCCATAAGTGAACAAGGCATGACCAACATTACCTTGAATCTTCAATGTGAAGAGTCTTCCTTCTTTCTTCCCTGAAACAATTTGTTTATACCCATTGCTAGGGTCTTCCACAAAAACTCCATCATTAGTGAACCTTAGTTCATAACCTTTTTCAACAAGTTGTCCTACACTTATCAGATTCTTTGGAATTGTAGGAACATACAAGACCTTACTCAGAAGAGTACTTCCATCCTTGGCTTTCACTGATCCAATTGACTTCACATTGTGCTTTGTATTATCACATGTTTGAACTACATGATTAGTTACCTTATTTTCCAAGTCAGTCATCAAGGCTATATTACCACTCAGATGATTGTCACACCCTGAGTCAATGTAGAAGAATCTTTGATCTTCACTTTGCCTTTCACAAGTTTCATTCATAATCAAGGTTGAATCCTCCTTTTGATCTGAAGATTGTAGTAGGTATTGTTGTAGGATTGACTTTGGAATCCTCTCTCTGCATTTCTTCCAAAGTAGCCTCTACTACCTCTACCTCTAAAATTTCCTCTTTGATTTTTGCCACCTCTTCCTCTTGAATTAAAATTCTGATTATATCCACCATTATTCTGATTATTATGCCAACAATCATGAGCTAAATGATTTGTCTTACCACAAATTCAGCAAGCTTTGACTCCATCTTTATTGCTTTTGCCTCTTCCTCTACCTTTGCCACCTCCTCTTCCTCTTAGGAAGTTGGCTTGGCTAGTTATACCTTCATCTTCATTTGCTTGTTGCTTGCCTTTGCTATTCTTCTTCTTATCCTTTGAATACATTGCTTGACCTGCACTCCTATCACCATCACCTTAGCATGTGTCCTAGCAACTGATTTAAATCAGGAGTGAAATGATCTAGTGACAATTCAATAGACAAAATGAATGGCTTCCATTTCTCATCTCCTCTCCAAACTGTGAGGATTTGCCTTACCAATTTATCCTCCTCAATATCTTCATCAACTGCTCCTAATGCATCTGTGATGTGGTAAACTCTGCCCACAAAGATGCCTTCCTTGAATTTGTAGTGTTTTGCAAATGCTCCTCCAAAGCATTCCATATATCACTTGTACTTTCAAGACCTCTAATATGAGGTAGCAAGTAGTCATTGACTCCCATGTAGATAATGCTCCTTGCTTGAGCATCTCTCTTCATCCAAGTCTTCAAATCTGAAAGTTCATCCCTATTTGGAACACGAGGATCTCAGATTTGTGGTTTTTCTTCTTCACCTATAACGTAACCTATCAAGTCTTTGCTCATGATATGAGCTCCCATCCTCATTGACCATGCTGGATAGTTTTCTCTATCCAATTTCTCTATATGAAGGGAATCTCCCATTTTTTCTTCACCTGTGTATTAAATTCTTCAACCTTTATGAGTAATAAGTGTACCTTTACTTCGAATGAGGTTCCTTTTGATCTTCTTGATAAATTTTGGCCTCCTTCTCAAGCTTTCACTTCAAACTTTCACCTTCTGAACCTTCAAGTGTTGATTTTTGTATGACTGCAGCAGTCGGGGTCCTCCTTTCTTCAATTTTGATGATTCTTGCTTTGATACCACTCATGGAGAGTATTAATCTCCAAAAGAACAAGCTATCCTTGATGTTAGAGAACCTCTATATCAAGAACAACTCAAAACCTTTACCAATTTGGAGGATCAATACTAGATTATCAAAATCTTGAACAAACTATGAAGAGAATTAATACTCAAAAAGTCTTCCACACATAATTCACCTATAGATTGTCACCTATAGATTGTGCACCTTCTCCAAGTTAAATAATTCCAAAAGATTAAGTATATCTTGAGAAATGAATCAAATAGTTCACCTATGTCTAAAACTGTTCTCCTATATAGTAACACATGGTTCTCCCAAATTAGAACCCATTTAAGCAAATGATTTTAGCCATAGATGTTTTACCTTCCAACTTAGATTTTGACTCCTCATTTGTGCAAAACTTTACACTGTGCACTGAGAATTGATCAATTCTTTGACCATCCAGATTGCGTCTGTTTCAGAAGACACTCAACACTTCTTCACATACAAATGTTCCTACACATAATTCTCTCATCCTGTTTACAATTAGGCTCTCAAAATTTAACCATGGACTCATTAACTATGGAATTAGACATTTACAAAAGGATTCTTGAAATGATCAATCACAGAAGGAGAACACAGCAAAATATCGGGCACAACTTTTCTTCTATTCATAAAGCTTTTACATCTGGATGAGAGAGAGATCTTTCTCACTTCAAAAGTGTCTAATGACTTCTAATTCTTCTAATCTCTTCTTCTCTTATATTTTCCTTGACTTTTTACTTGTATATATAGGCATATATGTACAAGCTCATAACCATTACAAAGGTATAAGTGAGCTAACTATATGTTTAATGTACATATGTATACAAGTCTTCATTTCCTAAATGTGTATTATCTTCAAGCTTCATAGGCTAATCTTTTCTTCATTCTTTGACTTCAATCCTTCATTCAAAACATCAACTGGTGGTTGACTTGCACCAACAGTGGTCCTTTATTCCATCCTCCATACCTTCTTCTATCATATGTGTTTACTAGAGAACGATCACAAGCTGGCAATGGATAATCTCCAGCCATTTCAGTCTCTAAGCCAAGAGGTAGAGGATTTCAAGAAAACTCTGCTTGTAATTGATGAACAATAAATTGATTTTGTATATGGTTTTGAAATAAAATAATGATATTAATTTATATAAAAAATACATACCCAAGCATTATCACGTTGAGAAGGTGATGGTGCACACTCAAAAGTACCATACTCTACCTCATGTTCAATACATTCCAATCGTGGTCTTTGATACATGCCATAACAAGAGTTACACCAACATATAATATGCTCTTGATAGTAAAAATTCATCATAGTTCCTATCGGAGGACACATGTGAAGTCGTTGCATGGGTAGGAGGTGGTGGAGTGCCCTTTGATTGATCAAAAAAAAATAAGAAACAAAAAAATATATAAGTTATGTATCCATCAAATATATTTACAATTAAATGTTTGATATATTTACAGTATATAGTCGTTGCACGATGAGGAGACGGTGGTGGAGTTCCATCTGATTGGTCATAATCTATAAATAATGGTATTTGATATTAATAATCTGATTATTTACATACATAAACATTCACTCTGTTCTATAATGCTAAGTCCAATCGTTCAATGGGCAAGTTCAAACTTTAGTGGTTTGGTCCTTACCCTATTGAAGATCAAGTTGGGCCTGCTACGTTTCGGTTATCCACTTTAACTGGTACTCTTCTACCTAAATCCATAAATGGGTCGAAACTTCATCCATGTTCTTCCACACTTTCCTCATCTTGATTTTATTTGTCCGGTTTCTATCGTTGTTGTTGTCTGACTCATCTTTCCATTCCACGCATTCTGGTTGACCGACTGAACGTAAAATTTTTGTTTTATTACGTAACCATAATTAGCCGCCGCACTATGTGTCTAGGATTCCGTTAATGCGTGCATGTCATCATTATGCCTACATATTCCCAACAACCGGTGATGACTATGTTTTCTACCCGCGCTTCCATTCGGTGTTTTTACTTAATCACGTTCTTCTCCCTCTTTCCCGCTATAGTGTTTTTGCACTCTAAGTGTTCTGTGCTATCTTCTACATTCGTGTTGTCTTGCTTGCCATGGAAGCTTTAGCAAATATTGCTACCTTCCGTGTTGGCCTCGCTCTTGAATTGAGCGAGTTTTTTGTGCACCCGCGGGATTTTAGCATTCGCTGAACTGCCATGGCATTCAATCAAATGTCACCCATTCTTTGCCCAGATCATTTTTGCCATAGTTGATACCCTCATGAAAGAAACTTGTTGGCAGGTAACGTGTCTTAACCCGAGCATCGTTTTCACCCTAAACACCATCGCTGAGGGATTCCATCTCCCTCACAAGAGTAGCTTAGACATGCCCCTCTTGCCTATGACGACCATGAAGCAGCTCTTTCCACGTCAATCATCCAATGAATTCACGATTCTCTGTTGGCCTGAACCAGAGTGTTCAGCCCTACAATTCCTAGTGGCTGCACTCAACCTCCAAAAACGCACTTATGGTATTTCCCGACCATTTTACTGTGAAGAGATGGATAAGTATGTGTTTGAAGATGAAGAGGTGTTGCAAAATCCTTGATCTACACCAGCCAAATGAACTCCAGGAGTAGATGGTGGGCCCTTTTAGCTTGCCAATGGATGTATTAGACACCCTATGTACCTTGGAAGATCACTCTCAAAAAGATAGATCAAAACAGATAAGTTGGAGTTAGCTCAGAGGTGAAAACTTGCTATTCTTGGTTCATACACCTGTCCAGTGTTTTACATAATTCTCTGAGCACAGCAGCAATTAGCTTAATTCCTCTTGGGGAAGTCTAGGCAACTTAAAGAGCTAACTTTCAAGAGTAATCTCATCAAAAATAATGAACCACACACTGAGAATGAGTTTTAACAAGTGATGACATCATCCCGATTTTCACGGGCTGCTACAGAAATAGACCAGTGAGCAGAAAAATCACCATAACTCAAAATGTAGAAATCCAATGATTATGAAAATTTGTATGATTATACTAGACAGTAAGCTGAATCCAAGAAGCTTTAAATCACTGAATTTGGATAAGTAACCACTGAGAAAAACCTCTGACAAGATGAGTGAAAAAGTCGGGTACCTGACAGAGAGGTGAAGATGAACAGACCCTGTTGACTTCAAATGAACATAACTGAAGATTGCAACATCCAAATGACATGAAAATTTATGAGCATATAGTAGACTTAAATCACTGAAAATGATGCACCAAGCTTAGAGAAAACATCTCTGCAAGCTGACTGAGAAAACTGAGAGTAATGGTAGTGAGTAGTACACTTCACAAGAACATGGAAAGATGAAACCAAATAATCATGAAAATGAAAGTATATTTCTTGTACAATACAATGACTTACTGATACATATGTGTGCCTTGTAATCACACCTTGATATGGCATAAAGCTCAGCTCTTGGAGGTCTTCACATAGGTCTCTCTAACCACGACTAAAACTGCCATCTATTTATAGTTGAGTTTGGGAGGCTAACTTCCCTCAATCATTCTCCAATCAATCAATGATTGATTTGATTCTCTACCTACCACAAATCACGAATTCGTGGCTCCTCTTTCCATTCTTGATCAAGTGGACTCAACCACTTAAGATTCTCTTACTTTTACATTAAGTAAACTCTTCAAAAGTTACAAGAGGTAGTTCACAAGTGAACTTTACATAGTCTTCTTTTTAAAGCTTTTTCTAAGACTTTGTGAGACTCAAGCCAATACTTAGGCTTGTCATAGACTTGCTCCAACAGCTCCCCCTCAAGCCAAGTATGCTTGAGGTCTTCAATCTTCCAAGATTACCTGCAAACCTATCATAGCCTTGAATTTGCAAAGCTTTGTACCATCCAATGCTTTGGTTAGAATATCTGCACATTGTTGATGAGTGGACACATATGATATTTGAATCTCTTTGCTTAGAACCTTCTCTCGTACATAGTGATAATGAACTTCAATATGTTTAGTCCTTGCATGAAAAATAGGATTAGCAGCCAAGTGAATAGAACTCATATTGTCACCAAAAATAGTTGGAGTTCCAAACTCCAATCCAAGATCTTTGAATAATGTCTTCATCCACATAGCTTCTTGTGTAGCTATGGCAAGACCTCTATATTCAGCTTCAGTAGAAGAGAGAGCAACTGTGGGTTGCTTCTTGGATGACCATGAAATAAGCTTTGAACCTGCAAAGGTAAGATAACCTGAAGTGCTCCTTCTATCTTCCTTGGAGCCAGCCCAATCTGCATCAGAAAATAGCTTCAAACCTAAATCAGATACATAAGGATAATAAAGTCCTTCATTTATGGTTCCTTTGAGATACTTGAGAATCCTTTTGGCAGCATCCATATGTGGTTTCCTTGGTGTGTGCATAAATTGGCTTAGCACACTCACACTGTAACATATATCTACTCTTGTCAATGTGGCATAGTTGAGACTACCCACTAGACTTTGATATGATGTGATGTCCTCTATGAGTTCACCTTCATGTGAGCTCAATTTGTGATTGACCTCCATTGGAGTACCTGCAATCTTACAATCTTGCATCTTGAATTTTGCCAACATGTCCTTAATGTACTTCCTTTGAGTGAGAAACAAACCATGATCTTTGTAGACAACTTCCAAACCTAGGAAGTAGGTAAGTGAACCCAAATCACTTATCTTGAACTCTTCTCTCATCTGATCTTTGATCTTCTTCATACCATCTGCATCATTTCCTGTCAATATAATATCATCTACATATACACATAGGTAGATGACCTCGGAATTACTCTTTTTAATAAAGAGTGAAGGATCTGCCTTGCTTGGTTGAAAGCCTTTGTCCTGCAAGAATGAAACAAGCCTGAAATTCCAAGCTCTTGGAGCTTGCTTGAGACCATACAATGCTTTGTTAAGTTTACACACATAATCAGGATAAACTTGATTCTCAAAACCAGGTGGTTGTGCCATATATATCTCTTCTGTTATCCAACCATTCAAGAATGCATTCTTTACATCTAGTTGAAGTATCTTCCAATTCTTGGAAGAGGCAATACTAAGCAAAACCCTAATAGTAGGCATCTTTGCCACAGGAGAGAAGGTCTCCTCATAATCAATTCCCTGAGTTTGTGCAAAGCCTTTTGCTACAAGCCTTGCCTTATACCTGTTAATTGAACCATCAGAATTCTTCTTGAGTTTATAGACCCATCTTGAGCCTATTACCTTCATGGATGAAGTCTTGGGCACCAAATCCCAAGTGTTGTTTTCCTCAAGTGCTTCAATCTCTTCCTTCATTGCATGCTTCCATTTTGTTTTTGCTTTGGCCTCTTCAAATGATGATGGCTCCTCTTGGTTTATGTTCTGTGCTATGTAGATAGAATGTTTAGTTACTAATGAGGTGTCAAACCCATACCTTTCTGGTTTTTTCTTTTCCCTCATAGATCTTCTTAGGCCATGATGTGATGATTCTGCCTCATGTCCAAGTTCCTGCAATTTTGCTTTACCTTTAGACTTCCATGCTTTGATCTTTTCCATATGAGATTCTTCATCATCCTCTGAGGTGTCTTGTTCTTCAATCTTCGGTTGTTCTCTACCAAGCTTTGGAAAATCTTCTTCAAGATTATATGGTAAATTGACCTTACTGCATGAATCTTCATACCATGAATTGTTCTCATCAAAAACTACATCTCTGCTTACCAAGAATCCTTTGTTGGTAGGGTTGTATAACCTGTAGCCCTTTTGATTGTTGTCATATCCAATAAATACACACCTTTCTGCCTTTGGATCCATCTTGCCTCTAACCTGTGAAGGAACATGAGCAAAAGAAATACATCCAAAAATTTTACAATGATCTAAGCTTGGTCTTCTTCCATTCCAAGCCTCATATGGAGTCATCCCATCAAGGGATTTTGAAGGCAACCTGTTAATCAAGTAAGTGGCTATAGATACAGCCTCAGCCCATAAGTAATTAGGTAAATGCTTTTCATTTAACATAGACCTTGCAGCTTCAACAATTGTCCTATTCCTCCTTTCTGGCACTCCATTTTGCTCAGGAGTGTACCTTGTAGTTACCTCTCTTTTGATTCCTCTTTCTTGAAGAAAAGAATCAAACTCATGGGAGAAGTATTCTCCCCCTCCATCTGACCTTAGCCTTTTTAGTGATTTACCTGTTTGATTCTCCACAAGAGCCAAATATCTTTTGAAACATGAAAAAACTTCATCTTTGTGTTTCATAAAGAATAGGATAGTCCATCTGCTGCAATCATCAATAAAGGAAACATAATACCTTGATCCAGATATTGAAGCTTCCTTGCTAGGTCCCCATACATCTGTATGAACCAACTCCAAGAGATCTCCATGCATATAACCTTTCTTCATGAATGGTAACCTGTGAGACTTTCCAAATTGACATGCACTACACTTATAAATCATATGTTGTTTTGACAAATTAGGAAGTCCAAGTACACTTTGGTCCCTGCAGATTTGCTTTAATGACCTTTCACCAATATGTGCTAACCTTTTGTGCCATACTTCCAATTCTGTGAGTGTCTGACTACCATAATTAAAGAGAGCAATGTTTCTAGTGTCCTGTAATTCAAATGTGAACAATCTACCTGTCTTTTCACCTTTTGCAATTCTTCTCAATCCTTGACTTGGATCTTCAACAAATGCTCCTGCTTTTGTGAACCTGACTTGCAACCCTTTCTCTACTATCTGCCCAACACTTATCAAATTCTTTGTAATGGTAGGGACATAGAGTACCTTACTGAGTAGGTTGATGTTTCCATCAGGTGCTTTGACATTGCCTATTTTCTCCACAGGATGTTTTGTATCATCTCCTGTTTGTACCTCATGCTTATTCCTTGGATCTTCTAAATCTGATAGGAGTGCCACATTTCCTGCCACATGATTTGAACAACCTGAATCTATGTAGAAAACATGCTCATCAGATTTACCTTGTGGCATAGCCATGTTCATGATCAATAATGAATCCTCTTTGTTTGAGTCTTCTGTGTAGTTATTGTAGTCTCTCCTTCCTTTGTAGCCTCCTTGATAGTTTGAATGATTGTAGTTGTTGTAGTTGCCATGGTAGTTGTTGAACCTTCCTCTTGAGTATCCATAACTTCCTCTATTGTATCCTCTGCCTCTTTGATTCCTGGAATTCCTAAAGCAATTTTCAGTTGTATGATTAGTTAATCCACAAATAGAACATGAGTTGGAGTCTTGGGATCTCCCCCTGCCTTGTCTACCTCCTCTTCCTCTACCTCTGCCATGTCTTCCTCTACCTGCATAGTTAGCTTGATATGTACCTGCTTCATCATCCACTTTCTTTGCCTTTCCTTTGTTATCTTTAGACTTGCTTTTATCCGTGTATAAAGTTGAAGATTAATTACCTTTAGAGCTTTCTCCATTTTTGATAAGCTTTTTTTTGCCTCTTGAGTAAGTAGTTGTCCAATGAGTGTGTTGAAATCAGGTACATGCATGTCCATGTACAAATCCATAGCTGTGGTGAATGCTTCCCACTTGTCATCTGCCTTCAAGCCATTGATGACCTGCCTTACAATTTGCTCTTCATCTATTACCTCTCCAATGCTTCCCAATTGATCCGCTATGTCCTTGAGCTTTGTGACAAAATCAGTCACATTTTGTTTGGGAGCCTTCTTGAGAGTTGTGAAATCCAGCCATAGTTGATGCTTCCTAGCTTTGGTACTTGAAGAAAAGAAAGCTTCAAGTGCATCCCACACTTCCTGAGATGTCTTACAACTTCTAATGTGAGGCGACAAAAAATCTGAGATAGAGTTGAGGAGATAAGACCTTGCAAGTGCATCCTTGGAGCACCATGTGCTCAATCTTTCTTGCTCTTCTTGTGTTGGTTGACTTTTGTTCCTGAAACTTGGCATAACTTCATCTCCAGCCACATAACCATATAAACTTCTACCTTGGAGATAAGCTTCCATCCTTAATGACCAAGCTGAGTAATTACCTCTATCCAATTTGTCAATTGATGAAGGAAATCCATCTGCCATGTTGTCCAACCTTGCTCTGATACCACTGTGAAGAGATGGATAAGTATGTGTTTGAAGATGAAGAGGTGTTGCAAAATCCTTGATCTACACCAGCCAAATGAACTCCAGGAGTAGATGGTGGGCCCTTTTAGCTTGCCAATGGATGTATTAGACACCCTATGTACCTTGGAAGATCACTCTCAAAAAGATAGATCAAAACAGATAAGTTGGAGTTAGCTCAGAGGTGAAAACTTGCTATTCTTGGTTCATACACCTATCCAGTGTTTTACATAATTCTCTGAGCACAGCAGCAATTAGCTTAATTCCTCTTGGGGAAGTCTAGGCAACTTAAAGAGCTAACTTTCAAGAGTAATCTCATCAAAAATAATGAACCACACACTGAGAATGAGTTTTAACAAGTGATGACATCATCCCGATTTTCACGGGCTGCTACAGAAATAGACCAGTGAGCAGAAAAATCACCATAACTCAAAATGTAGAGCTCCAATGATTATGAAAATTTGTACGGTTATACTAGACAGTAAGTTGAATCCAACAAGCTTTAAATCACTGAATTTGGATATGTAACCACTGAGAAACACCTCTGACAAGATGAGTGAAAAAGTCAGGTACCTGACAGAGAGGTGAAGATGAACAGACCCTGTTGACTTCAAATGAACATAACTGAAGATTGCAACATCCAAATGACATGAAAATTTATGAGCATATAGTAGACTTATAGAGCTAACTTTACCAAGTTAAATCACTGAAAATGATGCACCAAGCTCAGAGAAAACATCTCTGCAAGCTGACTGAGAAAACTGAGAGTAATGGTAGTGAGTAGTACACTTCACAAGAACATGGAAAGATGAAACCAAATAATCATGAAAATGAAAGTATATTTCTTGTACAATACAATGACTTACTGATACATATGTGTGCCTTGTAATCACACCTTGATATGGCATAAAGCTCAGCTCTTGGAGGTCTTCACATAGGTCTCTCTAACCACGACTAAAACTGCCATCTATTTATACTTGAGTTTGGGAGGCTAACTTCCCTCAATCACTCTCCAATCAATCAATGATTGATTTGATTCTCTACCTACCACAAATCACGAATTCGTGGCTCCTCTTTCCATTCTTGATCAAGTGGACCCAACCACTTAAGATTCTCTTACTTTTACATTAAGTAAACTCTTCAAAAGTTACAAGAGGTAGTTCACAAGTGAACTTTACATAGTCTTCTTTTTAAAGCTTTTTCTGAGACTTTGTGAGACTCAAGCCAATACTTAGGCTTGTCATAGACTTGCTCCAACATTTACTCCATGATCAATGCCGCTGCACGGGAAGCAATTAATTGGGCCCTCTTCTTCTTCCGACAAATTCACCGAGAATGTCAGACGGTTTCCAGACAGCTTGCAAAGGGTGACATCCCTCGCACACGAATCCCTCATCTGCTCTCTTTCCTTCTTCTGATGATTCAACAAGCGCAGCCTCCTCCAATGGATGCTCTTCTCTTCCACGAAGAATATGTGCAGGTAATAGAGGTTGAAGACAATGACAACCTCCTACAGTTTTTTTGGGGAAAGCGCCGCAAATTGAACCCCTTTCAAAGCCAAGTTCAACCTTCCTCAACAGTCCAATTGCAAGATACTGCCTCCTCCGCACCAATCCTCTGTGCTCCACCATCTCTTAAGGATCAAGCCACTTTCGATACTATAATGGAAGACGTCCATCTCGGTGATACGATCATTCAAACACACCCTCACTCTCAGGAGCAAGTGCCCAATACCATCACAGAGGCTGTGAAAGTTGCGGAGCAGGAGCAAGCCGAGGAAATGAAAACCAAAGTACCTTTACCACCTAGCCCTCCTCCTTCACCGTGCCATTCAGTAGCCCTTCCTCTCCTTTCCTCTCCCAATTATTCGCCCCCTTCTTCTTCCGCCATAGTTTCGGTTAATCCCTCTCGGCCCATCTCCACCTTCAGTGTCCCTGGCTCATTGACTCAATTAGCCTAGATAGGAAATTACCTTATTCACCTTTCCAAGCATCTCCCTCACCAAGTCCAAGATGCCCATCGATCCCTACGAATAGAGTATCAATCCAAGGTTGATCTTCTCGAAGCAGACATAGCACCCCTCCAGGAAGAAGTTTTAGCAACGAAAGCAAATGCGAGTCTATTACAGGAATAGCTCCAAAATCTACAAGGCCAGTTGACCGAGAAGGATGCAAACAATGATTGACAAGGAGGATTCTATGTGTGCCTTAGGAAATCAGTTAGATACCGCTCATACTCGGTTCTTTACGGTAGAGCAAGCTTATCAAGCGCTTGCCGATAAAGCATTACAAATAGAGACAGAGTTGAAGATAGTCACTGAAGAATTATTCTAGAAAATCCGGTCTCAGGAAGAGGAAATAGGTCGGACCATTAAACTTAAGAAGGAGGTCCAAGCAATCCAGAAAGAAAGGCAAGATTTCTTCAAAACAATGCAGTTTTAGTCACAAGAGCTTGAAAGACGCGAGAAACAACTTGGTATCCAGCAGGGCGTTTATCTCGCATCGATGCAGAGATTGGAGAAATGAAATTACGCTGTGATGCTGCGCTTGCAAATGATTTCTACATACAAGAAGCCTTTTTGTAGAATCAAGCTGAAGTATTACTCTCAAGTGATTTCTTCCAGCTCTGTGCGGACCGATGCACACCTGGTCGAACCTCAAATTTTGCAAGAGATGTTAGAATCCCTCAAGCAGAAAATCTCCCGTACTTTTAAGTTAGCTAGAACCATGTATATCCAAGGAATCATTGATGATTCTTAACTCTTTTAATTTACCCCGCTAGGTTTGAGTTCACCGTGCGTGCCAATGTTAGGCCGCTGGAATATTATTTAGAAGATTAATTATAATTAGGAAAATTTGCACATTGAAAAGGTGTCATGCAAAATGTTGTAACGATTTCCTGGTTAATAGAGCAATGTGTGGAAGAGAGGATAGATGCGTTGCCAGACTGTCTTGTCTGGGCGATAGGTTGGAGTTGATTCTGTCACAAATTATTCAATTGTGGTGTCATCTATGTTATTAAAGATTCAGTGTTGAAATGAATAAGGTACTGCATTAACATTTTATTGCGTCGTGAGTGAAGTGCAACTATAACAGTGATTTTAACTGAATAGTAGAAGTTCTACGTATGAGGTTATTGTGATTGTTAAGAAGTTGCTATGCGCTGGAAGTAGTAGTTGAATCTATTGTAATTGTCAAAAATTAATAAGTGACTAGGGAAAATACATAAAGGGCCTCTGTATTACAGACCCCTGACCATCCCAAGAACCCACGTATAGATTGGTTAAAAAAATTAACCCGAAAGATTAACACCAAGAGAGGATGGTAGTGTAGATGCAGATTTGTCGACTAACCTTCACGACAAGGTTGTTGTGGTAGAGGCATAGAAAGTGAGAAATTACTCTCTTTCTCTTTCTCTCTTTTGAAGAGTGTGGCACGTGGTGTTGGTAGCTCTTTGGCTTACCTAGAGTGTATTCATTGACCCTCGAACGATCTATCTTCAAAGAGATGTTTTCTCTCTCAAAGAGATGTTCTCTCTCTCTCTCTCTCTCTCTCTCTCTCTCTCTCTCTTTGCGTGAGAGGAGAGTTGAAGAATGTCATGTTGCTGTAGAGGTGCAAAGAGATTAATTTCTCTATCTCTCTTCACATAGAGTTGATGAACATGGCATTGGCTCTCGCTTGACTGCACAACAGAAGCTAGATTTTTCTGCAAGTTAAGGGTGTTCTTTGGTCTTTATTTCACAGAGAGACAGGCAGTTACACTTCTTGGTTGTGCACTCGTTCTATCAAAGAGGGTGCACAAGTTGCTCTGAGTGCAAACGAATTGATCCAAGCATTCCTAGCAATGTGCCTAGAATCTTATCTCATGTCTCCTACTTGCCATCATCATTGCATATTGCATCTCACATAAGCCCAAGCTTTGACTGCCTCCAGGACCGCTTGCATTTCTTCTCTTTGAAAATTGGCTGCAAGTGGGTGATTTTCTCTTGATACAGAGAATGGGTTGCCCATAGAGTTGCTTGAGGTGTGCGGATGAGTTACTGGTCTACATCACTTGCTTGAAGATGTGTTCGGTGTGTGGTTATAGAGAGTACATCTCTCATTGTTTGTTTACAGCTCCTGGTGGAACTCAAAGGAGGAGTGATCGACTGTGTAGCCTAGTGTCACCTGAGATGACAAGAAACAATGATAAAATGAAGCATGGACTATAGTTCTTGCCATGTATCCTACTATAGTAGTGGAAACAAAAACAGGCACTATGTAATCTAGCTTGGATAGAATTAGATCTAATCGTAGCAATGTTAACATGTCCTTCCAATAGAGTTTGTGCTCATTGTATGTACATATGAAAATATTAGCATGCTGCAATGCATAGTGAATTACCAATTGTTGAACAATACAGTAGTGTCCATTTCAACAGTACTAATGAGAGGTGTTTCATGGCCTACGAATGAGCTTATGATCACTTTAAAGGTTCAAAATGTTTCAAGATTGGCAACAAAACATTACGAGACTATATAAACACATTCAAAGATTTTAAGTGCACAATGACTCCATAGAAATATGACAATAATGAAGGAACAACTAAAGCCTGTCACAAAGAGTGTGGGAGGGTGGGAAAATGGGATGACGAGGGGGGTACAAAATGATAAAGAAAATGGGTGGTAGGGTGGGCAAATGGGTGAAATGAAACCCCAAAGAGTAAAATGATGGCAAAATACTTCTCCAAATGAGTGGAGAGCAACACCAACAAACTCAAGCACCACCACCACCAAAATGACATATGCACCAGCAAGACCTCCACCTAGCACTCTGATACCATGAAGAGAGTACATGCATGGAAGCAAAATGAAAAGAAGAGTGTCCTCACAAAAGAAAGAGTGTGAGAGACTTAAAGTGAGTAGACCAAGAAATGGCTAAACTCAGATGGATTAGAAATGAGCTTGCCAAGAGCATGGAGTAGACCCCTCAAGCTTCTAACCAAGTACAAATGGGGGGAGAGACCCTCCTTATATAGATTTGCAAGAGGCTCTCCAAAGTACATCTCATGTGGGATAATTCCCCTCAAAGGACAATGAATACAATGGTAGAAGCAAATGGCAAGTTACCCAAATACAAAGGATATAATATAAAATGGAATGGAAATGGAATAGAAATAGAGTGACTCCAAGATACAAAAGGGAGATGCACTCTCATATTCTCAGCACTTCACACTCAAACTATCTAATTTAGGCTTAGACTCTAAAGGGTGATTTTGAGTGGAGATTGGATCCACATGTTCGACCATTTTTTGCCATAAATGTGGCTTTGCATGTAGTAGTTCCTCTACAATTAACGTACATTTCATCTAGGTTTTTTTCAATACTTCATGTATGGTGTACTCTTTGTTGTTTGGACATAAAAAACTTGATGGAAGTTGCCTTCTTCACTAGTGAATCTCTTTTGTATTCTCCTATCTATTCTGGAAACTCCATGAGATTGTTTTCTTCTTCTTCTTCTTCTTCTTCTTCTTCTTCTTCTTCTACTACTACTACTACTACTACTACTACTACTACTACTACTACTACTACTACTACTACTACTACTACTACTACTACTACTACTACTACTACTACTACTACTACTACTACTACTACTACTACTACTACTACTACGACTACGACTACGACTACGACTACGACTACGACTACGACTACGACTACGACTACGACTACGACTACGACTAGTACTAATCCATGAGATTGTTTTCTTCTTCTTCTTCTTCTTCTTCTTCTTCTTCTTCTTCTTCTTCTTCTTCTGCTACTGCTACTGCTACTGCTACTGCTACTGCTACTGCTACTGCTACTGCTACTGCTACTGCTACTGCTACTGCTACTGCTACTGCTACTGCTACTGTTACTGCTACTACTACTACTACTACTACTACTACTACTACTACTACTACTACTACTACGACTACGACTACGACTACGACTAAGACTACGACTAAGACTACGACTATGACTACGACTACGACTATTACTACTCCATGAGATTGTTTTCTTCTTCTTCTTCTTCTTCTTCTTCTTCTTCTTCTTCTACTACTACTACTACTGCTACTGCTACTGCTACCGCTACTGCTACTGCTACTGCTACTACTACTGCTACTGCTACTGCTACTGCTACTGCTATTGCTACTGCTACTGCTACTGCTACTGCTACTTCTACTGCTACTGCTACTGCTACTGCTACTGCTATTGCTACTCCTACTGCTACTGCTACTGCTACTGCTACTGCTACTGCTACTGCTACTGCTACTGCTACTGCTACTGCTACTGCTACTGCTACTGCTACTGCTACTGCTACTGCTACTGCTACTGCTACTGCTACTGCTACTGCTACTGCTACTGCTACTGCTACTGCTACTGCTACTGCTACTGCTACTGCTACTGCTACTGCTACTGCTACTGCTACTGCTACTGCTACTGCTACTGCTACTGCTACTGCTACTGCTACTGCTACTGCTACTGCTACTGCTACTGCTACTGCTACTGCTACTGCTACTGCTACTGCTACTGCTACTGCTACTACTACTACTACTACTACTACTACTACTACTACTACTATGACTACGACTACGACTATGACTACTACTACTCCTACAACTACTACTACTCCATGAGATTGTTTTCTTCTCTTCTTCTTCTTCTTCTTCTACTACTACTACTACTACTACTACTACTACTACTACTACTACGACTACGACTACGACTACGACTACGACTACGACTACGGTTACTACTACTACTACTACTACTACTACTACTACTACTACTACTACTACTACTACTACTACTACTACTACTACTACTACTACTACTACTACTACTACTACACTACTAAGAGATTGATTATGCACTCTCATTTAAAGGATAGTCAAAAAATGAAACTCATTGAAGTCTTGAACCTCTTTCAGTAGTGGTTCTTCTCCATCTCTTGTCTCTTTCTTCCATTCTTGTTCTTGAACTAGATCCCATAAGTATTCTGACCACTGTTCTTCTACATCAGGGATCATTGAGCTAATCTTTACCTCATCATCCTTTCAATTCTCTAACTCATTAGCAATAGGCTTTAGAGTTAAAGGATTTGATAGAACTTGGTGCAATGCTAATCTCAATGGGGTTTTCCTTTGGCTCTTTTCTTGTGCTAGGTTCTACATTAGACACCTACAGCTCTCAATCCACTAGAAAAGTGAGGATATGATTTTGAACTACAAATCTTTGTGCTTTCTCCCTAAGAAGGCCAACTTCTTCAAGAATTCTTTGTGACAACTCAATGAGTTGTTTGCACATTTGAAGCCTTTCTTTCTCTAACTAGGCTTCAAGGTAACAATGGTGGTGTTTTTTTTTTTTACTTTAAGGCCATTTTTTACTCGATCTTCCTAGGCTTTGAACATCATCTTCTCATAAGTGTCCTTTTTCTTGGATGCTACTAATTTTTCTTGAGAAACCTCTGTGCATGCCTCTTGTAACTCCTTTTCTAAACTTCCTACCTTCTTCTCCCATTTTTGGATAATTTTCTCCTTAGAATGCTTCTAGGTCAAGTTATATTTCTTCATCTTCTTTTCCCTAGATGGCTCTAGATTGAGGGATTTAGGAGGCAAAGAATTTTCTTCCTCATTGAGTTATTCCATCTCATGCTGCTTAGCTTGTTCTTTAGTTTGAGCCCATGTGACTCCTTGTAGAGGCACTCGCCCTTCACAGTCACTACCACTTTCCATGATCTTAACCATTTTCACTTGTATGCGAGCAGCGTTTTGAGAGTTTGGAGAACACTCTTTAATTATGTTCTCTTTTACATAGTTTGCACAAAATCCTTCAATATTCTAGGTAAGTTTCCTAAATGGTTAAGGAAAATCCTTCAAGAAGAGGTCACTGCCACATCTATAGCATGGACCTTTATGAGTAGAACCTTTGTGTGTTGTTGCCTTTTAAAAACTCCTTTCTCTACATAATAAATTCCTACATTAGATTAGTCAATCCAATTTGGATTTTCACTAGCGTTCATAGGTTAATGGGATTCTCTTGAAACCATTTACTTTCAATGTATTTATCGTTAGGATAATCATTTCTACCTTTTGGCTACATCTCTAATCTAGTGCTTTTTTCTATAATAGCTGGTTCTATTGGGAGAGTAGCCCTCTCTGTGTTTTCCTCTAACTGCTTGATTGGAACAACCTTTGGAGGTAGAGGTGGTGGTTGATCCCAAATTGGCCTTGCAAGCTCTTAAGTGCCTTGATTATAATGAGGATGTTAATAGTAAGGTTCTCTACAGTACTATTGTTGATCTCTATGGGGGTTTCCATATGCATACTTAGGAGGATACATAGGCCTAGTTTGGTATTGTTGTCTTTATTCATATTGTTGTTGTTGGTACTGATGTTGAGGTGGTACGTTATAATCCTTTGGTGTGAACCTTAGCGCTCCACTACACAAGCAGGTAGGATGATCCCCATTAATATGGTATCATCTCCTAAGAGGTGGTGTTCTTTGGCCATATGGCACGTTACATTTCTATTTTTCTTGTTTGAATTGAAGTTTCTTTACTATCATATCCACAATTTCTTCAATCAAAGGTTTTGTTGAACCATAGAGGTAAAATATTTAATTCTAGAACTAGATTTTCCTCACAATCCACACATTGTCATATACATTTATTTAAGGTATTTAGCCTCCGAATGTATACTAATTAGGGTAATTGTTTGTTAGTTATCCCGTAAGAAAGAGAGAACATAAAATCTTGTCTGGTGGACTTTCACTAGGTAAACATGTGTCTACATATTGATTAAAGCATCTTGCTTCAACTCACACAATTTCGTAATTGGCTTGCTTGAAGCTATAGATTAAAGAAGTCGGATCATGCTTAACTCCTTGTTTGGAGAACTCTCCAATGAAATCTTCCACAAGTGCTTGCAAGTTTCTCAACATGTTTGTTGTGGATGGCTAAAACCATGACAATGCAATTCCAATGAGAGTTAATCCAAATGCCTCATGTTGAGTGAAAATATCAGTGACTTGTTCCACTCTCAAGACGTACTTGATCTTTGGCCACATGATCATAGGGATCAACAAACCCATCATAACATTTTTTAATGCACTTTGCCACTTAGGATGGTCAAAGGTGACATTTTGGGTCTTGCATTCTAATCATAGTACTTGTTATTTGGGGATTGGCTTGCTAGTTTACTTGTTCTTTAGCTAATGTTGTGTGAACATGCTTCTCTTATACTAGAACTCTCACTTGAAATCCTTCTCAAGGTGCCTCTAGCAAGCTAAAAGACTTCCTCGTGAAGGTTGTCTAATGGAACATCAAAAGGGTTTGTACTCACTCTAGGCCTAAGCTTGTCATTTTCATATTGGATCCTTCACGTCCTAGATTATTGCATGAAAACTAAATATTAGTTTATTCAAAGGATCATTCAGGTTCTTTGATTTCCCAACAAGAGTTGCTTGCCTAATCTCACAAAACATAGTAGGAATGTGCTAGCTATGATACACATAGACTACCACTCTCTTGGTAGGTACAGTTACTACATTATTAGTTCAATATCTCTTTTTTGTACTCCTTTCCATGTAGATGACTTTCCAAGAAGGTTCGTATTTCACAAAGTGGAGTATGCACATGACTGCTACTACATTCCTTCTAGTGGCATGGGCGGAATGTCAAGTGTGTCATCTTCACCCAAGCAGTCTAAACTAACCATTTCTCCCTTCTAATTTCTATACTCAGGGTTGGATGTGAGCATCAAGACAGTTCCTATCTAGGGTATTCAAGGAGTTTGTATGCATGTCCTCTAAAGCTACCATATGATCCCAACTTAACTCATACTGGCTACTTGACGAGAGTTCACACGTGTGGCTAAAGGGTCTATAACTACTTCCTATCAAAGAGATACAACTCTTGACTAATTTTTGTTGGCCTTATGTTTTCCTCGGTCTAAAATGCATGTACAACCAATGAAAATGAACCGGTTTTATATACCTGGGGAGGGGAATGTGCATGTGTGCATGTTTTTCAATAAAAAAAGTATATACATGCTACTTAACCAATCCTTAAAATGGAAATATGATGACTCAATGATGTGTCTTTTTCAGTGCTCACCAAGATTCTCAAGCAAAGAAAAATGGGACATGATCAAATTCAAAAAATTAGAGACACTTTTACTTCCTCTTTCGATGATCTCTGAGACGTGAAGATGTGAAAACTTATTTTATGTATACTTGTATTTCTACTTTGAATGTTTTGTTGGTGTGTGGGCTATGAAGGGTGAAGATCAATAGTGTGGCCCATGCTCTTCTTATACCGAACAAAGGCCTTCTTGTGTGTAATATATGCTAGTTCCCTCAATTACATAAGCAATTATGGTGAGTGTTAATGGCTTTTCTCCAAGAAATGAATAGGAAAAAGAAAAGCCAACACTCACCTTTGATGGTATTTGATAACATCTTCAATGGCCTAATACTTCTGATAAAACCTAGCTTTTGCAATATTTTACTAATTTGTAGATTTTCTTAAAAACTACTCACTCCAAGTCGTATCGCATCAATTCGATAATTCTAGTTCAAGTTATGCACAAAATATTGACAAGGGGTAGAGTGTCTTTTCGATGCAATCATGTGACGAAATACCTATTTTATAGCTTTTTGATGCAAATCAGCTTTTATGATCTTTTACAAACACATCCCAAGTTGAATCGCATCAGTCTAATATTTCTAGCTCACATTATGAGCAAAATATTGATGGAGAATAGAGTTTTTTTTTTTTTAATGCAATCATGCGCTAGAGTGCACTTTTTAATGTCTTTTGATGCAAACCACCTCTTGCAATTTTCTATAAAGTTGTAATTTTTCTTATAAGCGAGTATCATGACCAAAATACTCATCGAAGGTAGAGTGTCTTCTCAATGCAATCGTGCAATAGGGCAAGTTTTTGAAAGCATGCAAATCAGCTCTTACAATCTTCTACAAATTTCTATGTTTTCTTATAAACTACCCACCTAAGTTGAATCGCATCAATCTAATATTTCTGTTATGAACAAAATTGATCGGGGGTAGAGTGTTTGATACAATCATGTGATATAAGCACCTTTTTTATAGGTTTTTGATGCAAGACAACTTTGCAATTTTTAGAAATTTGTAGCTCTTTTTATAAGATACACACCCCAAATAAAATCATATCAATCTGATATTTACAGATCAAGTTATGAGCAAAATATTGGTCGGGGATAGAATATTTTGTCATGCAATCATGAACTTAGTGATACAATCACAAAGCTAGATCTATCACAAGTAATGCAACCACAATTGATGTACCTTTTGTATATTTAGTTAGGATTCCTTGTTGATACAATCCCGAAGATATAATGCCACTTGATGATGTACGCATTCAACTTAGTGATGCAATCGCTAAGATATGAGCATGATGATGCAAAGTGCACTTCTTTGTGATGCAATCACTTTTCAATAATGATGATCCAATCGGTAAAACAAACATGAGAAATCCATCAATTGAATAACCTTGAGCTTCACGATGGTGTCATGTCAAGCACAATCACACAGTTGAGAAGAACATACAATATTAGAGGAGCTTAAACAAAAAACAAAAGAAAAGAAAAGAACTTAAGTGAAAAGAGAAGCCTACTCCCTAACTTATTGACATATAATGTCACAAAGCTATGCATATCACCCACCGATGATGTTGTGTCTTCCTACCCCAAGAGGTAAGAGAGATTGTGTTTTGGCCTCTTATTCAATGAAGAGAAGAGCATCAATGTCACGCAAAGCGATTCAAATCACTTCACTGATGCAATTGCATGATAACGATATCCAGCATGTAAGTTATATAGACAGTATCCATGATCTCCCTAATAATGGTGCTAAAAAGTGTTGAGTCATATTGTGGGGGCTCTCAAACACTTTTAAATCATCAATCTGCAAAGAGTAGACCTCAAGCTATTTGCAATGACCAGCATAAGTAGACTCAATGGAAGGGTTTCAAGTCAACTAATAGAAACACCTCTTCTTGATAACCTCTAGGATGATCCACATGTAATGTAGCTCCACAAGCCCACAAGCAATCGTGATGGTAAGGTGGATGGCGATGTGATCACATGCACGATGCGCCCTAAGTCCAAGAGCACTTGTCCACAATGCAATCATGATGTATCCAACCCAAGTGATCCAAAGCTATCAACAAACTTAGTGATAGTATCACCAATCTTGTTGATGGTGTCACAAAGCTAAATCACAAAATGTTTGTATGTCCCTCGTTATAAGTTGTTTTGATACATAATTTAGCTTGTTTGGAAGCTCTCAATATGTACTACAAATTGCAATAGGCGAAAATATAAGAGAATTAGATACATATCCTATATAGAGCTCACAAATCTATGGAAAAGCTTCCCTCTCTCACTTTAATCACCTATACAAGTGTTAAGTCTAGTCAAAACACTTCAAAAAGATGCAATAAAAGTAGATAACACTTCCACACTCTAAAACTAGTGTCATATACCCAAAATCAAGCAATTCATTCACTCGAAAAGAATGGAAAAGAACAAATACGAATTTCGCAAGAAGCGAGCTCACTTACATTTAACTAAAGGGATCCCCTTACAAATGAGGTCTTGGCCTTCATATAGACTTCTCCCAAGACTATTCCTTTTTCATTTTGAAAAACTTCTAAAAAATAAAAATAAATAACTCCTAGAAAATCTTCTTTCTGATCCACGGAGGGTATGTGGAGGGGAGCGCTCATTCAGAGGACGCACTGCGTGAAGAATGTGGGGTTGTTGGAGTGTATGGAAGCCCAGAAGCAAGTCGCCTTTGTTATCTTGCTCTTCATGCTTTGCAGCACCGAGGTCAAGAAGGGGCAGGCATCGTCACTTCGGACGGGTCCATGCTGCAATCAGAGGTGGGATTAGGGTTGGTGTCTGAGGTTTTCAATAATACAAAATTGGCTAAGCTTGCCGGTAAGTCTGCTATTGGCCATGTACGTTACGCAACAGCAGGTGCATCTGTAGTTGGGAATGTTCAGCCATTCCTGCGGAGCTACCGCTTTGGCTCTCTTGGCGTCGCTCATAATGGGAATCTTGTGAATTACAAGCACCTACGTGCGCAGCTTGAAGATAGTGGCTCCATCTTCAACACGTCATCTGACACAGAGGTCATCTTACACCTTATTGCAAAATCCAAAGAGGAACATCTCCTTGCCAGAATAATTTATGCATGCGAACAGATTGAGGGTGCGTACTCTCTTGTTTTCCTGTCAGAAAATAAGCTCGTAGCTGTCCGTGATCCATATGGATTTTAACCCCTTGTAATGGGCAGATGCAGCAATGGTGCCATTGTTTTTGCCTCTGAGACATGTGCACTGGATCTTATTGAGGCAGAATATCTGAGAGAGGTGAATCCTGGAGAGATTGTTGTTGTAGACAGTGATGGCATCAGCTCTTCATATTTGCTGTCTCAGCGCCAATGTCAGGCCTGCATATTTGAGCATATATACTTCTCTCTTCTTCAGCTTTCAGTGGACATAGGTGCTGGAGAATATACGCCAGGGAGAAATAGGCGTAGCACAGAGAGCTTCTGAGGGCTCTAACATTGGCTAGAGAGGGAAGAACTGTTACAAAGGGAAACACTTTGTGCCTTTTGCTGCTGGGGAAGGTGAGCAGAGACTGAGGAATTCAGAGAATCAGAGCGAGAAGAGGGGGGAAGGCACATCTATCTTGCGTGACACGTCAGTCTTCCGTTTGAGATTGTGGCGAATCTATCGTTCGTGGAGTCTCCAGCTTGTGTGGGCTTTTCCTACGCTAACAGTTCTTCTGAGTATGCGGACTTTGGTGATTCTCTTACCGGTATGTTGATGATCGCAATATTTCTCTCCTGCACATACTAGTAATGGATGCATTGCACCGTAACTTATGCCTGTACGTTCTACATTTTCTATATTATAGAATGCATAAGCTTAAATATGCTGGGGACACGTTCCTTACATATTCTGTATTATAGAATTTATGAGCTTAACATGATGTGGACACTTAGGCACTTGCCCGTGGACCTCATCAAGACAACTGGATGCCATGAGTTGCTGAATATGATACGTGATATTGAATTCTGTACTGTTTTGAACACGAGTTTCGAATGACTAATTTGCAAGGAAGAGGGCAGTTGAATGATAATCCATGGCTCTCAAGTGCAGTTAGCGAATTTAAGTGGGGGAATCGCTACTTGGCAGGGAAGAGTCCAATGTAGTGGCAATCTTTGACTTCATAGCTCGACGAGATAATTTGGATGTCTATTTACTATAGAGTTCTTTCCTCATGTATTAAACAGTGCATCAAGTTTCATTGTTTCTAGAGAGATGGGTTGCTACAAAGCTCAATATGGGCGTCTGCATATGATATTGGGTTTTCATTTTGTCTTTACTATTGTGGTTTTCAATTACTGGGAAGAAAGCGTTTTAATGGCAATCCATGGATCTTATGCACACCTATCTGATGTGCTTTATGATGTATGGAATGCATGTTGTGAACATTTCTTAGCCTGACGAATATTCTATCCAGTAATATGATTTCAATCATTGCAATTATTGGCTAAAAGCTCTACTGCATGCGGTCAGATTCCCCCTTCCCACTCTTCAATGTGTGCACCTGGAAGAGCTTCAACCCGTGGTCATGATCGAGGGAGTGGAAGTGAGAGAGGGCAAGAAGGAAGTGCAAGTTGAGTCGAGGGGTGTGCGAGCGCTGGTATGGATATGTGTGTATGAACATGAGTGTGCAACAACGGGAAGAGTGTGTAAAAGATAAGTAGCAAGTGAATGAACATCGGTGTGTCAGTGGGATAATGTAATAGAGTGTGTGTGAGAGAATAGAAAAGTGGGGATGTGTGCATGGTTGAGTGTAAGAGAAAGAGTGAGATAGGAAGGGAGAGAGGAAGGGAAGAGAGGAGACATGTGGAAGCAGATGAGAGAGTGAGAAAAGATTGAAAGAGAGTGTAGGCATGAGTGAATGAGAGAGTGTGGAGAAGTGTGTGGAAGAGTGTGAGAGTGGGGTTGTGAGTGAGAAAGTTAGAGAGAAAGAGAGTGTATGAGAGTAAGAGGGCCTGGGAGAGCGATAGTGCGTACGTACGAGTGTATACAACGTAGTGGATTAGAGGTACAATTGTGGCCCCAAGCAACACAAGTTGATCAATTCCACGGAGTTTGGGTGAGGCATAAGCATATCATCCACACTTTCCCTTGTGTTTAAGAGTGTCCATCATCTTGGTGCGTTTGCCGGGAATTTATGGCTAGTGCATAGACATAAAAAGGATCCAGTGCGAGATAATTGTGGCTCCAGGTAATCCAAGTAGACCGATTGCGAGGGGTTAAGCAAAATAAAGGCTTCCATAATCATCTTTTCCTTGGGCATTAGAAGGTAACATTTTGGTGCGTCTGCCGGGAATTTATGGCTACTGCATAGACATAAAAAGGATCCAGTGCGAGATAATTGTGGCTCCAGGTAATCCAAGTAGACCGATTGCGAGGGGTTAAGCAAAATAAAGGCTTCCATAATCATCTTTTCCTTGGGCATTAGAAGGTAACAGCAACCTGCTCATCTATTCTCACATAAACAAGATCAATATCACGTGCTAATACCTTCTCTCTGATGAAGTGATAATGTACCTTGATATGCTTTGTTCTAGCATGGAAAACAGGATTCCGTGCTAACTGTATGTTGCTAAGATTATCGCAATAAATAGTGATAGGCTTTCCCACTTCCACACCTAAATCTTCAAGTAGCATGATGCCTCACATGGTGCCATTGCAACACCTCTATACTCAGCCTATGTACTCAACAAAGCAACAGTGGGTTCCTTCTTGTTGCTCCATGTAACAGCTGCACTCCCAAGTGAGAATAGAAAACCACTAGTAGGTCTTCTATCTGGAATGCGACCAACCCAACCTGCATCGGTGTATCTGTAATAAAGTAAGTCTATGATCCAAGGGTCTAGCCGGTTCAGACAGATCTGAAATCGGACACCGTTTGGTCATCCGTGTGTATGACCAAAGATCTCGAGTTTAGACTTACTAGGAGGTCATTTACTCTTGTAACCAAGTAATCCACTTAGCCTAATGGTTAAGACTCAAGGGTGTGAAGGACGAGGTCTTGGGTTCAATCCCCATGAGGTACATGGGAAGAGTATTTTGCCCAAAGAGCTCTAGAACCTTCTAGAAGCATCACTGGACACTTGGCGCACATGTAGCTACATGGTTGACACTTGGATGATTAGCATTCACCTGCCCAAGAAGGTAGTCCCTTGGAGAGAGCTATATATAGAGGCATTTGGTTGGGAGGAGAGTCATCTCTCAAGCATGTGGTGGTCGTAATCCTTGTTCTCTTGCATTGGTATCAGAGCCACCCTCTCCATAGCTCTCATCATCTTGCTCCTTTAGTCGCTCTCCTTTATGCGATTGATTCATCTGCGTGCACCGCCGAAATCGCCTCTTAGCTTAGCTTGAGAGGAAGCATAGCTTGGCAAAAGGTTCATATTCTCTGTGTGCTGCCGGCAGGAATCGATCCCTCGCCCCCCCAATAGGACTGCGATCGCTTATCCAAGGTGCCCATGGCGGGATCACGTCCAGGAAGCTGCAAATTATCCTTATCTGCTAAAGATTGGCACTGTAAATTCTTCATCAAGCTCTAGCCAAGATCAAAAGGTTATTTCCTCTCTGCTGCAGGCCAGCGGGTGATCGAACACAGAACCTCTGTGTTGGAACGCGTCCGCCTATCCACGAGGCCAAACGAGGTGCACGAAAACATCTCCAAAGCACATAAACTTGTTCGCTCTTCGCACTGCAGAAGCTCTCACTTCGAGAGCTAAAAGGGCGATTACTGAACAGTTCCCTCCGAGATTCGAACCGTGGTGGCCTATTTGAAAGTTGCATCAGATAGCCAAGCCACTCCAAGCCTTTCTCTGGTTCAAGTGCGCAGAAAAAGCTTTCTGAATCTGAAGTCGGCGGTGAAGATTCATGAACGGGTCGCAAAACTAAAGATCCATCGAGAGAAATCAAGGACACGCATTACAAAAAGAGCAATTGTTGCAGGCCGAACCCGAGAAGTATTTTGTTTTTAGCCAAAGAAACAAACAAGGAGAATCAAAGATTGAGCAAAGCTTGAAGGAAGTGGAGCTGTGGAGTGAAGATCCGAAGGCCTAAGTTAGTCGATCTCGACGGACCAAGTCATCCAAGACTATTTCTTGATGAGGAAGCTTCAAGAATGGTGAATAGCTCCTGGCAAGGATCAAGAGGATGAATCACTCTTCCAAAGGATCAAGGGAAGGACGTAGCTCTATGTGGAGCTAAGTATTTTCCAGTTTTTTGCTTGGCCTTAATGCTTGATTTATTTTGTTTTCATTATTCTACACTTAATCCTAGATGCACATTGAAATAGCCAAGATTTCAATCGATTAAGTCTAGATTAGGATAATGAAAACAATCCATTTCTTATTTCAAGCATTAGTTTGCATTAAGGAAAGACTTGATTTCAAAAAGATCCTTGTGCATCAAAGAATGTATTTTGGTAGTTTAAATACAGATTTCCTTTCCATTGAGTAAGTTTTCTATTGCACCTCAAGGGTATGTTTTTATATCATAGTGCATTAGGACAAAGGAAAGGATATACATGCATCAGGATTGCATGATATACATTCTTAGTACAAGGAAAAAATCATGCATCAAGCTCATGCATGATTGTTGTATTATTTTTTTGGGCATGCAAAGAACATGCATGCATACGCATGTGAGCATATGCTTTTGCATGTAGATACATGCATTTGCATGATAGAATGGAATGCTGTTTGCAAGTAGATATGAGAATGTACTCTCTTAGTATTTAGCTTACTTTATAAAGCTCGCAGTTTGACATTAGGGAAGACCAAGGACTAGTTAGTTGCAAAGACATACTAGTTCTAGTTTGCAACTCAAGTAATTAGTCGATTTCTTCCCAAGTCGATACTCCGCTATCAAAGACAAATACTTAATGATAATTAAGTATGATAGATGTCTTGCTAGGTATAAGTAAGCACTAGGAGAAAGTTAAGTAATAAATTTTCTTGATAACCAAGAAAATTTAATTACTTGCAAACTCTTTTATGATGTATGATGACTCTAAGTCCTGGATGTACTTAGAAAGTCATGCGGATAAGCTTTACTTGATTAGTTACATACTTTATGTAACTTCTCAAGCATCCCAAGGTTGGATGAGAACGTCAACTATATTTCCAAGTTCCTTGAGTACTCTTCTATTTAGAAGATTTCGAAAGTTTAAAGAAGTTTCTTTGTGGTTTCAAGATTTGTATCTCATGATGAAACCTCGGTAAGTAACTTTTTGGAATTGAGATATGAAATAGTCAAGCCTTCTATTTCATGTGAGATCATTCTCCTACCATGTTTAAGATGAATTTATTTTTGGGAAGGTAGATGTTCCAAGTAGAGGATCTTAATTGATTCATGAACTCTTCCCAAAATACACATAAATTCATATTATATGATAGGTCAAAGGAATGATGCAGGCAAAACCTCTTTAGGATATAAATGTTTTGCCAAGATATAAAGGTACCAATCTTTTATAAATTTTCATTTGATTTCATCCCAAGGGGTGATGGAAATCAAAGGTTAAACCTCAACATCAATTGATCCTTGACGTCAATAAAAGGATGTTAGGTTCTATAGTTGCATCTCTGGTAAATGATGCAACTAGCTAAGTAGTCTTTAGGAAATAATATAAGTTCCTAAAGACTTGAAGCAAGTGTGAACTTTTCATTTAGGAATAGAAAGTTCCAAGAAATGGATCTTAAATCCATGAACTTCTCCTAAGCAAGTTATAAAGTTCAAAGTGTTCATAGTTGCATTACTATTGGATCAATCATCAATAGATGCTTGGACTTTAAACATAAATTTGATTAGTGAAATATGTTTAAAGGACTCTAGTAACATCTGAAGATTGACCAATAATAATGAGTCTGGTATCAAACTCACGAATAGAAGTAGATATCACATAAACAAAAAGTCAACTCAAACTTTCATAGTGGCATGGGAAACCATCTCCAAAATGTGATATTTTGTCTCTAGTTTGATACTCAGGAAATGAATACAATTGAATCAGTAAATTTTTTGGATATTATTTGAAAGAATTTCTTTCAAATGTTCTTTTAATATTGCAAAAGATTCCAAGATGAATCATTTGCTCAAGTTATTCCTTAGAAGGAATCCCAAGTCTTTGAAGAAATGGCATTCTTTCAAGTATTGAGAATGAAATTCTTCATACTCTTTAAACAATAAGTAAGTAGTTCCCGGACATCCCAAACCACTAGAAGTGGTATTTCAAGTCCTATTTGTGATATAACCTAAAGGTATATCAAAGATTCTTAGCTTTGGAATCTGAGAGGCATAAGTGTATGCTTGGACTTGAGAAAGATCTCTAAAAATCCTGCAGGTAAGCAAAGAAGCTTAAAGATAGTTTAAGAGATCTTAAAGATAAAGACTATAAGTTTTTATTTTTATCGCAAGATCAACCAGACTTGATCAATCTTGGCCATGATTGTCCAAGTAATGTGCGATAAGAACTACTTTGTAGATTGCCCAAGTATTGGCAATAAAATTCCTTTTGGGAATTATTCACTCAGGTTCCATTTATTCGATGGAAAACTGTGAAAAAGAGTAAGTCTGAACAGAGTAAAGAAATTCCAAGAATGTAGTCTGCAACCGTGAAAATGGTAATTAAGTCTGTGGAAGGTAAAACATAAGTGTTTACCTATCCTTAAAGGGATTTTGGTACAAATCCAGAAAGCATGAGCGGATGCTTAAGACTTAAGCAGTAAAGAGATTCCTAAATAAAGTCCCCGGGGTAGGTACCTAAAGCATTAGTAAAGAAAGGAATCTAAAGACAAGAAGTCAAAAGCTCTTGTCGCTACAAAATTGGTCAAGGGTAAACCAATTAAACTTGAATTCAAGAAAATTCAAGTACTTGGAATTCTGATTGGTTTTCATTTGAAAACCCTAGCAAAGAAGAATTGATATTCTGTTAAGAGGTTTTCAAGTTCCCAAGGTAAAGCACATGATTGTGAGACGATCATGTGAAGGAATCAAAACCTAGAAAATCTAGTTAGAGGTAATACCTGGAACTTCTAAATTCTCGTAAAAGAATTGAAGAGATAAGGTACTCTATCAAGAGATGTTTAGACTTTAGGATAAGAATCACCCACACATTAATGTGAATATAAAATAGGGTGGTATGGGACACCAGATTTTATACTCAGATTGATATAGGAAAGATGGTATGGGACATCGGACCATGGGATGATAATTATCTTTTAGTCCTAGTTTGGATTTTGAAGTTAGGTTTCATCCTCAAGGGAATTAAGACTTCAAGAAAAGTTTAATTCGTAAAGGATGAAAGTAGTATCTTACGATACTTCAAGTTGACTTCAAGATCAAGGAAATTGAAGATATGAAGTAAGGAACTTCCAAGATCTTCTTAGAACACTTCAAGCTTAAGTGTTATTGATCAGAAATATTTGATAAATTTCCGAAAGAAGTTGGACTTTGACTTTGAGTTGATCTTTTCAACTAAAGATTCAATTGACTAAGTCAAGTATCAAGTTCCTAGTGTAACTTGATAAATTCACTCTTTTAGACTCAAAGAAATGCACAAGAATTGCATTCACGATTAGGAGTCGAAAAGACTGAATGTGACATGAACTTAGTCTCAAGTGAAGCATTATTTAAAAACTAAACTCATCGATAGAACCTCAGTGGGTCAACACACTGATGTTGGTTACCACACTAGTATCTTGTGGTTGGATGATGTTTTTGATTTTCTTTGAATCTTTTTGAGAATCCAGCTTATTTCTCTTAAAGATAAAGAAAATGTTTCAAATCCCTGTTGAAATAGATCTTTGAAAAGTTGAAGTCCTGAGTCATCTAGTCTTTGACTCATAACAAGTTTATGTATATTCGAAGTTTGAATTGGTTGTACAGAGTCTTAATTATTTCTTTCCGCTTTCCAAATCTTTTGGAATTGGCTCAGATATGGTATCTGATTCCTTTTGCAAAAGACCAGGGTTAGCCGGTTAGAATAAAATAACTAACTTGAACGTCCTAGATAGATGTTATGTACAAGAACCTTTTCAATCTTCAAAAGATGATAAGTCTAAGTGGACTTATTCATTTGAGTTTGCTTCAAGTTATAGCATAAATGATTTCCTGGAGTCCAGTATACTCTAGAATAGGGAAGTTAGGAATTGCTCATCAGATTGACAATTCCCAAGAACTTTCAGTTAAAAGTCTTTGAGAAAAGTGTCCTAAGTTGGACAATTTTCATTTTTGAATTTGAATTGGTGAAGTTAGTATGGTTGATTCCACCGAAATGGTAAACTTTCTCCTACAGTTTACATAGGATTTTTTTCAACTCATTGGGACCAAGTAGTCCTCTAGTCGGGTGAAAAAATCAAGTAACTGTTAGATAAAAGTAAACCATTGTACAGACATCTAAAGTTAGATGTATGGGACAACCAAACTTCAAGTTCTCCAAAACAAATTCAAGTGAATCAAGAATTCTCAAAGTCTTGCGAGGGATAAGAATCCCACCTTCATTACTAAGCCCATGCACCAGTTATGCCTAGAAATGGACTAGTAATTTGAATCCACCTAGTTCACATGTTTGTGCCTAGATCGCACATCCAGAAACTGTGAATTAGCCAGGGATGTCATTAGATCCACCCTTACTATTCTTCACTAGTTTGTACTTTGTCCCGTTCATCAAAGTGCAAACCTGGATAGTGTTTTGAATCATTTGGGCAGGGATGCCACCACAGAGATGAGACATGTTCTTCCAGTTCTAGAACATGACCATGTTCTTCCAGTTTTTAGAACATGAGGCTCGGGGGTTGCCTACAGTATGTATATAGCTCTATTTTCGAGGATGAAAATATTTTCCAAGGGGGGAAGAATGTAATAAGTAAGTCTATGATCCAAGGGTCTAGCCGGTTCAGACAGATCTGAAATCGGACACCGTTTGGTCATCCGTGTGTATGACCAAAGATCTCGAGTTTAGACTTACTAGGAGGTCATTTACTCTTGTAACCAAGTAATCCACTTAGCCTAATGGTTAAGACTCAAGGGTGTGAAGGACGAGGTCTTGGGTTCAATCCCCATGAGGTACATGGGAAGAGTATTTTGCCCAAAGAGCTCTAGAACCTTCTAGAAGCATCCACTGGACACTTGGCGCACATGTAGCTACATGGCTGACACTTGGATGATTAGCATTCACCTGCCCAAGAAGGTAGTCCCTTGGAGAGAGCTATATATAGAGGCATTTGGTTGGGAGGAGAGTCATCTCTCAAGCATGTGGTGGTCGTAATCCTTGTTCTCTTGCAGTATCCATAAACCTTCAAATCTACACCAGCCTCATAAAACAATGCATAATCCAAAGTAGCACTCACATAACGTAGAGTGCACCTCATAGCATCCAAATGTGGCTTCCTGGGAACTTGCATAAACTAACTTTCAAGTCCAATAGTATAACTTAGATCAAGCCTTGTAATTGTGAGATATATAAGACTTCCCATAATTTCCCTGTACATAGTAGCATTTTCCAATGCTTCACTTGATGTAATATCCAACTTCAAATTATGATCTAATGGCATAGAAATTGGCTTACAATCAGCCATACCATACTTTTGAAGCATATTCAAGGCATATTGCCTTTGCGACATCCATATACCTATTTTTGTATGTATAAACTCAATGCCCAAGAAATAGCACAGCACACCAAGATCTTTCATGTCAAATTCCTGCATAAGAAGTTGCTTTACCTCTTTGATGCTTCCTTCATTATCACCACCTACAATCAGGTCATCGACATAAATATAAGCCACAATAATGATGCCATCATCATCCTTCCTTGCATATAGTAAGTGATATGCATCACACATAGAAAACTCAATGCTGGTTAAGTAATCAGCAATCCTTGCATGCCATGCACGAGGGGCTTGCTTCAGCCCATACAAAGCCTTTTGCAACCCGCAAACATATTCTGGATGCTTTGAATCTTCATAACCTTGTGGCTGGTCCATATATACTTCTTCCTATAACTCATCATGTAGGAAAGCATTCTTCACATCCATCTGATGCAAAGTCCATCCTTTTGCTGTAGCTAATGCAACAAGTGTTCTGACAGTAGACATTTTAGCTACAGGGCTGAATGTTTCCTCATAATCAATGACATATGTCTATGCGTATCCTTTAGCTACCAATCGTGCTTCATACCTGCTTATGCTACCATCAGCATTATGCTTTACCTTGTAAACCCATTTGCAGCCTATGGGTTTCTTTCCTTGCGGCAATGGAACCACCTTCCATGTATCATTTCCATAAAGTGCACCCATCTCCTCATCCATAGCTTTTTCCCAATCTGCAATTCCAATTGCATCTTCAAAGCAAGAAGGTTCAGCATCTTGTATTACCTTTGTCATGTAGGCACAATGACGAGCCATATAACAGTCATATGTCAACCATTGCATTGAATTCCGCATCCTCCCAGATCTTCTTGGTCCTGGGTCACTTCTCCTTGTATCACCTGCATGTGCCCTTCTTACTCTTGGGGTCTTCACAGAGAGTAGTCCAAGCTCCTCATCAAGACTCTTTTCTGAACCGCTTGAATCTCCATCAACGTCTTCAAAACTTCCACATGTTTTATGACCTGCAGAAAGCTTTTCTTTGCCTTTCTTGGATGTATTTGATGAATTTGCTGGACTGAAATTTCCACACAATCTTCCACTCCATGGATTTGAGTTGGAACTATTGCTTGGTGATGCATCCAGTCCACTCAAAACTTGAGATTCTGCATTTGATTTCAGCATTTTCTTTGTCATTTGTTGATGTTTTTTTTTATTGTATTTGGAACATGCAACACATCAGCAAGATGTTTTACCTTTCCATCCTCCATCGATAGTGCTATGTTTCATGTATGCTCAATAGAATGTGATGTGTCATCACCTGTTTCAACATATCCAGGAACTGGCAATTTCTGCAAAGTACTAAACCATTCCGCATGACTGGTCATGTGATTTGAAGCACCTGAATCAACATACCAAACATTATCATTTGATCTGCACTTATGGATGCATAGTTATTCTGCTGCCTTCTGTTATTTTGATTCTTCAACCTGCAAATACGTTCAAAGTGTCCAAGTTTACCACAATTCCAACATCCTTTACTGTCATTACCTGAATCATTTCTTTGGAAATTTCTACGGCCTCTTTGGCTCCCCCTGCCTCAAAATTGTCCTCTTCCTCCTACATGATTCTGTTGTGGACTTTGGCCTTGGTTACTATTTCCTCTTCCACTTCCAAAACCTCTACCTCTGCCTCTTCCTCTACCAGAGCAGAATACCTGCTCAGAACTAGATTTTCCTCGGGAGTTTGAATCCTCACCAAGATTCTTTTCTTCAATAATCAGCATAGATACCAGATCAACAAAAATTGGAATATTTTCCCTGGTCTGTATAGAAGTTTTGAACTACTTATATGCAGCTCCTAAACCACAAAGACACACTTCCACCTTATCATCATCATCTACATTCACACCAATAGATGCAAGTGACTTATATGCTCTTGATTTTCAAGGTGTAGTCACTTACCGACATGCTCTTCTTCTCCAATGTATGCAGCTCGTTCTTGAGTTGCAATTTTTGTGCCTTTGTATTGGTCTCATACAATGTGACCAAACTGTTCCAAGTCTCTTTTGGAGACTTGGCATCCTGTATGTGTCCAATCATGTTATCCTGTATGCTAACAGAAAGCCAGTACATTACCTTTCGTGGTCCTTGATTCCATTCCTCATATGCTCTTACCTGATCTGCAGTCCGATTCCTTTCTGGTAACTACGGAGCATTTTCATTCTCTCCTTCGATGTACTTCCAATAGCCTTTTCCCATCAAGAATATCGTCATTCTGAATCTCCAAGCATGGAAGTTCTTCTTGTCCATCTTATCGCTCATAAGCTGACTCATTCCATCTGCGTTTGCCATTTTTGCAGCAGTTCACAACACTCCAAAACACTACAAGCAACACTTCTGCTTGAACACTGTCGCACTATGACATGACAAATCGATCTCAGAAAAACATAGTTTTTGTGTATCAACAGTACACGGAATTGCTTGAAATTATGGATTTGGAATATATCAGTGTTGCTGAATACAGCGCAAGTTACAGTTTCTGAAACTAACCTGGTTTTTCTACGGGCCCCACCTTGCGGGCTCAAAATGGAGGTCGAGATGGCTCCGAAACTTAGAAGAAGTGACCCTAAAGGGCTAAAGGGATAACTCTCAAAAATATTTTGAGGTCTTCTACCTTCACACTGATTTTCGTAGCAAATGGAGGTCATTTGTGCATCGTCACCTTGCTGCATACTCTTCATCGTCACCTTCTCCATGCCTTGCTGCATACTCTTCATCGTCACCTTCTCCACGAGCTCTCTACAACCACGATGGCTCTGATACCATGTCACAAGGAAGGAGATAAGGAAGAGAGCTCACACACACACTCTCACTCTCAAGGAGAAGCACACAAACAGATTGAGGCAAGGAAGAATGATCTTCTTCTTCTTCTTCTATTACATAAAAAGAATGTACAAGAATGACCTAAAAACAAGAATACAACAAGTGCAATATATAAAGATCAGTACATAAGGAAAACCTAATGTCCGCGAATGAGTGAGCTGGCAAGGAACAAATGTGCCATCACTCTCGGTAGATAAATCTAATAAAGCTCAATGAAGTATCCCTAACATATACCGGCATGACTACTATACATGTCAGAGAAACGAAAAACTGGTAAGTGTCATCTTGGATCATCACATGTTGAGCTTGATATCTCAACAGGGCCATCCACCTCTGCACATGATAATAACCATGATCACCTTGCCACCATAATTCCATATGAATCCTTCTGAGGGGACAAGGAGTGTGCGCAAGGTGCCATCAGTAATTTGTTGTCCAAGTGGACATGCTTATTCAACATGTTTGGGCTAGTTGATGCCAAGAGCATTGACCATCTTCAGCTCGTGTTGAAGGGATGAGCATATTTTTGGTGGGTTGCTGTTGACAGTCAAGGTCACACACAAGCAATGAAGCGCGTCAATGAAGTGGACACACAAGAAGAAGGAGCATGTAGGGAGCTCCAAGAAGCACATGTCAAATTTTTAGAAGAAATCCCTATAAATATAGTGACTTTCGTCACTAAAAACGATTGTAAATACCATTTTCCATTTTTACAACTCCATTTTCTTCAAGCCGAGGAGTCCTCGAGCTTGAGGAGTATTAGAAGTACCATCCTACCAATTTTCATAATTTTTAGATTCCGTTTGAGTCCCCAAATAAGCCTTGGAACCTATTTTTTAACTAGGCTAGACACTAGGTCTGGACAGGGCCAAAACCACTCAAAAAACTATAAAAAGGGCTGGAAAGCTCATTTGAGGGGGGAGCTTGTTGTAGATTTCAGCTTTGTAAGAGATTTCTTTTATAATTGAAGTCCTTCCATTGTTTCACTCTTTGCTCTTACCTTGTGCGTGTGTGTGTGTATGTGTGTGCATGTGTGTATGCTTTCACTCACGCACTTGTGCACTTCACTTGCTCTTGGTCTTCATACCGGTCCTCACATCTCCACGGATTGACATTTATGAGGTGAAGCTCCTCATGTTGGTACTTACCATTGTGCTAGAGTGACACCAGTTGCTCTCAAGACTTATCTGATAGAATGAATCTACATCATTTTCTATACAAGATGATCAACCTCGAATCATCTTCCAAGGTCTTCATGGAAGCTCCACCATGGCTCTAATACCAATGTGAAGAAACATATCATTAGGGCCACCATGGGAGATGAATCTCCCCCCAACCTTATGCCTTTATATATAGCTCCTCAGTTTAATGGTGACCTTTGGATTAAGTGGAGTCACATATGAAAGTGTAATCTACATGACTGATTTTACACCTTCCATTTTATTTTACTAGTGGTAGGAGTAATTGCCACTTGAGCTAAGGATCTCTGAACTCAAGTTAACTAACATTAAATTTAGTGGAAACTTCTAGAAGGCTCTAGAGTTGTTTGAAAAAATTCTATCACCATGCTCCATGTGGGGTTGAACCCAAGACCTCTGGTTTCCCATCCTTGAAACTTAACCACTAGGTTAAGTGGATTATTTGTTTTATAGAGCACATGAACCTATGCTTAAGTCTAATCTCGAGACACTTGTCTACAAACGATGTCTGATTTCATATATGTCTAAACAAGTCAGATGCTCATGTCATAAGCTTACTTTATAAACATACCTTTGGAGCTCCTATTCTTTTCATAGAAAATAATACTAAGAACTATACCATATGCATAGATGATTGTGATCTAAATAAAGTAACTATTTAAAAATTGATATCCAATACCATGTGTTGATGACATGCTAGATAAATAAGCATGAGCTACTGTATTTAGTAAAACAATCTTAAATCTTGTTATCATCAAATTCATATGCAAAAGAGTGAAACATATATGAAATTTCTTTTAGAAAATAAATTGATCATTCTGAATTCATGGTTATGCCTTTTGAATTAACAAATACCTCTTCCTTGTTGCAAGAATGATGAATATCATATTTTTGGAATATCAATATTTTTTTCTTGTTTACTTAATTATGTTTTAATTTATAGTAAAAGTGATGATGATCATAAAAACCATTTGGATATAGTTTTTTATCTATTTTGCAAAACCACATTGTATGTAATCCTAAAAAGAGTTTCTTCTTTTAAAAAGAACTTGAATATTTAGGATATATAATTTCAAATCAAGGAGTTCATGTTGATCCAAAGGAAGTAAAAGTTATTCAAAACTGACATGTTCCTAAATCTATTAGTGAAGTATGATCTTTTCTTGGATTAGCTAGTCTTTATCATAAATTTGCTAAGAAGGTTTCATATTTGGCTCTTTGATTGACTTTATTATTATAGAAAAAGGCTAATTTTAATTGAGGACAACCACAAAAAAAAAAAAAAAAAAAACAATCAAACATGCTCTCTCCATACAATTCTTTTACAACTACTCAATTTTGAGCAGCCATTCTTTGTAGCGATAACTGATGCTAGTGGTTAAGACATAGGTTTAGTTTTAATTCAAAATTATCATCCATAGCTTTTGAAAGTAGAAAACTTAAACTCCAAAAAAGAATTATAGTACATATGATAAATTACTTCTAGTCGTAGTATATGTGTTTGAAAAGTGGAAGTATTATCTTATGGGTTCAAAAGTTCTAATAGAAAGAGATCAACAATCCACAAAGAATTTGTTAAATAAATCATAGATTTTTTATGGATAGATAAAATGTTCTTCTTTCATTCAAAATTTTTATCCCATGCTTAAATACCAACCTAGAAAAGCTAACATAGTTGTTTATGCTCTTCATCATTTTCCTTTTCATACGTTTGACTTTGCAAATGTAAATCATATTTCTACCATTCGAATTCATTCATTTAATATTCTCATATCTAGTTATGCATGTACTCTATATTTTTCACATGCATTGGAAAATTTTCAAAATTCACAATCACATGAATTTTAATGTTATAACTTACAAATGGATTCTTATATTTCCAAAAGAAGTTATGTATTATGCAATAAATTTAAAGTGTTATGAAGAAAATGTATGAACCTCCATATATGGGACATTGTGGCATACAAGCATTGTTTATGCATGTAAAAAAGAATTATTTTGGCTGTGGAGAAAGGCATCGCACACCTTTTTTCACAATGTATTATATGTCAAAGAATTACACATCATCATGGTCAAGCATTTGGTTCATTAACATAATTAATCATTCTCAAAGAAGCATGGCAAAAAGTTTCATGGATCTTTTTACTAATCTTTTGTATGACATCTTCACATCATGATATGGTTTGGAAAATACTAGATAGATTTAGCAAATATGCATATTTTATTCTATGTATAAAGACAATTTTTGAGCTTGAAGTTGCTAAATTGTTTGTCAAATGTATATTTATGCATCATGGTTTTCCTAAATTTATTTTGTCAAATCGTGATATTCATTTTCGTAATCAAATTGATTTTAGTTTTGCATTTCATCCTAAAATTAATGATCAAAATGAAGCAAATTATAACACAATTTTATATTTGTTATGTTTTTATTCCATTGATAGTCCAAAAAATTGGGATGAAAAATTATGAATTCTTCAATTTGCATATAGCATACCTTATAGTGCTACAAGGTGCACACCTTTTGAAGTTGTATTCGTAAAAAAATACTCCAAATCTAATGTCTATAACAAGAATGAATATTCCTATGGTTGTTTTCTTAGCCAAGGATCATTTTTAGCTTATTCAAAGAAGCTCAAGAGTGATATACACAAAATGCTAATAAAAAAAGAGTTTCAATTTGTTAAAAATAATTTTGCATGGTTACACATAGTTGAGTGTAGGTTAAAGAGCATTGAACATCATCCTAAATTGAATCATCACAATATTATGGACCATTTTGATGTATGCAAAAGACTAATGAAACTTCTTTTTTATTCGAGATACCATCATATAAATCCCCTAAAAGAATTCAAAGAAATGTTTGATCTTTTAGTTAATTTTTTGATAATCCACCATTACTTGATGAAGATACTAAATTATAGTTCTTAAGAAAAAGATATTAGATTATGATGTAACTACAACACGAACAAGAATTCAATATCCTAGATATTTAGTGAAGTACAAACAATATTATGTAGAAGAATCTCGATGGATACAAAATGCATCTCTTAAACCACATTATGATCACTTGATTGCTGCATATCATTCACAAACACATTAAGTTATTTGCTTAAAAACTCAATGCATGTGTTTATTTATCATCTAGAGCATGTTTATTATTTTTCTATGATATGACATGGGGTTAGTTTTCCATCTCAACTAAGTTTAGTTTCTTATCAATTGGGGGTTATCATTCATGAAATTAATGGATCTATTATATGTTATTTATTCTGTTTGCCACATAATAGTGATTTATTACATGCACTTGCTTCATCATACTTGGTAGATAGAGGAATTTAATGTGTTTTTTGTATTCATGGGTAGGTGAATGATCACGAGGGCATGGATATCTTTTAATGACTTGAGATTATATAACACAATTTTCCATACATAGATATAAGAACCTCCTCTTATAGCACTTTTGTAAAAGTAGTGGATATATTTTCTTTTTTTCACTTTATTTGTACAGAAAAGCTATTTTACCTGTAAATACATACACTTCAAGATAGATCCAACAAAGTGTGTGAAGGGAGATTGTACCCAATGCCATGTAAGTTACTTGCCTCTTTCTCTCTATTCTATCAATTTACTTTATGGTATAGGTTTGACATTCTCTACATGCAGATGTGAATGTGCTTTTCTTTTTCCTTTACATACTATCTCTTTGTGTATCTGTACAATGCACGCATTGTCATCCTACAAACAATACCTTCCTATGTAAGGCTAGATTGAGCTCTCCATTGATAATGCACATTACCTAGATGACCATGATACATCTATGAGCCCAATAATGCACTCCATAGACTTTCAGTCCTCATAGGAGGAGGGATACACATCTACAATGCATAAACACATCTCAAAAAGACAATTCTTTCAAGAACACACAAGAATTAGTGTTCTTGGACACATCTAAAAATTATTATACTCATGGACACATCTAAAAATTATTATACATAAGAACACATCTAAAAATTATTATACTCATGGACCCAAAATTAGTGTTCTCAATAAGCCACACAATAAAAAAAAAATCAAGCAAATAAGCATTTACTATAAAGAAGCTCAAAATTTGACCTATGACATGGTAAACTTGTGTCATGGTTGGTTGCCATGGCAAGCTAGTTATGCATGTAAGGATATTGCACCAAGACTTCCTTAATTTTTTCCTTACTCGATCCTAAAGGCAATAATTGCTCTTCCATGACTATTTGAAGACACTTACTCCACATACTTGTGATTTTTTACCATGGTTGCATCAAGAGCCAAGACCCTTTTGAGATAAGAACTTCAGTCCATCTATCCTCACCAAGCAAATGGACATACTAATAGAGAATATAGATGTTGTTATATGAGACCTAAAGTGGGAGGCCATGGAGCTTGCGTAGCATGGAGTAGTGATGTAGTAAGATGTGGAGGTCATGTTCAAAGAGAAAGGTACAGAGGGAGAAAGGTGAGGAGGGAGCTTCAAACTTACTGATGCAAGGGACCGAAAATACCCTTCTTTTAAAACTCTTCTCTCCTACATTCTCCCATATTTTCTTTTTTTACCACACATGAATCAATTTTCTGTGGAAAAAATGGGTGTCTTCGGGAGAATTGCCGTATTATCATATTTCTTTCAAAGATTATCTAGTGTTATATTGACATTTACCCTATAGGATGTACTCTTCTTTGTCTCTCACATAAAAGACCCTCCATTTGACTTCAAAATAGCTTTAGTGCCTTGCATCCATGAAAGGACCTGTACCAATAAAAGAAAAAAGCAAAGAAGTTGAGTTTTGTTCCTCAATTTTTGATCAAGCCCACACGCCATATACACAATCACCTCTTTTTCTCTTTTGTAAAGAGTTAAGATACATGGAAATGCATTTTGAAATAAGTTGAGAGCAAAAGGGATTTTTTATTGAGAAAAAGGCCTCTTAAAAGGTCATTGCATACTTTTCAATTTTTGGATTGCCATCATAGGAGAAACATCCTGCAAAATTGAAATACATAGAAACACAACCAAGTTCTGGAAATTCCATAAGAGAATCACCATTGACCATTTGAACATATAAAACACAATAACTTTTCAAAAAGCAGCTCGATAAGCATATCCCTATTAGTGGGTGTGTATACATGAAGCTTAAATTGTAAAAGGAAACCTATGTTTAGAATGTTTCACTCATTGTGATCAATGAGTAGGGGGTGACGGGGTCTCTCTTTAAGTTATTATAGAGGTTTACATATGTTGTCTGAAAAGGGACTCATTAAATTATGAAGTCCAAGTGAATCTTTCATAATCCATGCGAGCAACACGTGGAGCCACCCAAACGGATTCCCGGAGTGGCAACTTACCAGCTCAATCAGCACGTAGGCGGTAGACAGTCTTCTTCTGCGATTGTCTGAATCAGACCATCTCTTTAATAAATGCTAGCCTCTATCATATGTCTCCTTGAGTTTACATTCGTGGACCGGATGGATGTTCATACAAAAGAGGTGCCTTGTCCTTTCCTGTAATCATTGATATCTGGAAGTCAGAGTCGTACTGCTAATATGTAGCGATTTCTGCATTCGAACTAATGATTTGATATTTTTCACTATGTAATACTTTCTGAAGGCATTTTGTTTTAGAGTCAGCATTGCAGTGAACGATTCTAAAAGCATCGACTTTTATTGAATACTAAATTTTCATGTGGAGGGCATGAAGTTTTAAAACAATTTGTATTCTGGAAGATGTTACTGCTATCTCCGATTCTAGATCACAACAAAAGGTTCCTTGGAATCAAATACGTGGGACTCCTTTTGAAACAGTCTTATTATAATGGATTACTATTGCAGGACAAGTGCATATCCAGAGACCAAACCTCATCCAGCTCTGAAGCCTCTCAAAGCCTACAAATGGATGACTATCATTGCGAGCTTCCAGCTGATTTGGAAGAGAACTCTTATCCGGCAAGAAGGATTTACACCCAAGCACGTTTACGGGCAACCTTTTATCCAAAGTTTGAGAATGAAAAATCCGATTTAGAGATTCGCAAAAGGATGATTGAGGTTGTTCAAGCAGAGAAGGGTGTCTTAGAGGTATGCAATTTAACTTCCTGTTTCGCTGATAGAGGTCATTGAAGTGAGAATTTGCTTTTTCTTCTCTGATTCTGAAACTTTTATAGCATTTATGCGTATTTTCAATTATTCTCTATAAAAAGAAGGTTTCGAGATGAAAATTACGTATTTCTTTGTTTTTGATTGTTTTCTCTAGTTGTGAAAGGAAAGAAACTTGGCAATGCATCTATTGACCCTCATAAAACAAATGCACATGGAGTTTCTTGGCAAGGAATACACCTGGAAAAACGAATTAAACCAAGTGCTCTATTTCACATGGGAGGAATCAAGATGTCCTCGGTTACCTTGGACTAAACTTTCCATGGTTGCTATCAAGTAGGACATGCATTATCGACTTTATGTTCCATGCATTTTATTTACTTGGATATTCTTTTATTTTGAGTCATTTTTCTTTCTATTTGCCATCGCTTTGAGTCCCATGCAAAGACTAAGTTAATGTTAATTGGCCAATGTGAAGGCATGTTTACATAGGCCTTAATGCCTTGAGAGCTTTACCCATTGGTTCATATGAATCGGCAAGGCTAATCAACATATTCAACGTTACATGAGTGAGAGAGATCCAATGAGCCACGAGCTGGAAAAAGTGTGGAAAGTTTATGGGCTGTTGTATCTGTTTTGTTTTGACTTGATCTAAAAAGGAAAAGTCCATTGAAGCATTAAAATTTGGAAAAGCACGGATTCCTGTGTATACAATATGTACCAAGACTTGAGCGCTAAACATCCCTACTTTAAGAGTGTTATCTGAATTAATTATACATTTATACTAAGAGAGTGGAGAGGATTGCCTCGGAGAGTACTTTTTTTGTTTTGGATGTCAGTTCATGTTTGTATCATTTTTATGGAGCTTAGTGTCTATCGTCCTCAAGTTTATCCCTTTCATTTAAAAGTTAAGTGTCGAGGAACTCTAAATTTAAAGGGCATTTTCTTAATCCATGTCATTGGTGCTTCCATTGAAAAACTCAATTTTGTGAATATACAAAAATCCAATAACCAAAATTTTCTCATTCTTGTGAACCAATCTTACAAGCAAAGGCCTCTTGTTTCCATCCATATTACACATAGTAAAGAAAATTTTCTGTCAACAACACACAATCTACCACCTTAGAGCTTATAGACTGATAAAGATCCTTGCATTTCAAGAACTATATATTTTTTCACTTCTAAACTACACTTTTAACTTCGACATCTTTGGTGTCAAAGGAGCACTAGATTGTGCTCTCTGATTAGACTAGACAAGATCATTGAAATATATTTTTGTTTATGAGATTACTCATGCAAAGGGAACAACACAATAATATACAGCTGATACAAGAAGTCCTACAACCTGGGACTAATAGATATGAATAACTGGACTAGAAAGGAATCAGGATAGAGAAGATCCCATAATCCGGGATCGTAGGTATGAAACACGATATTGGAATCAAAGATCTCCCTTGATGTAGATGAATTATATACAAGATAGAAGTAGATAAGATCTCGTATTAGGAGATTACGACATGACAAGACTAGATTCTAGAAACTAAACTAGACAAAACTAGAACAAAGAGCTAGATGAGAACAAGAACTGGAACTTGGAAAGTACTTGGTGATCGTGAGTCCCTTAGCTCCCAAGATTTGCATTGGTAAGACTTAGGATCTCTATGGCAAAGTCCTCCTTATATAGATGTGCAAGGGCAGTCATCAAGGGTAATTTTGTATGATGATGTCACGAGTTGAAACAAGGTCTCTGGATATCAAAACAAGTAGGGAGTCATTCTTAGGGTTTTGTGCACTGTATATAATGGTCATATAAGGTTTTCAAATTTTTTCACCAATCATGACTCATGAGATATGAAAAATCACATAACAAATAGGATTCTAATCAGTTTCTTAGTATCCATGATGTTACCTCCTCTTTAAGTGACGAGTTCCATGAAGAACGGTCATGTTCTTTGGCTTGGGTTTCATTGGATTCTTCTTATGAAATGTATTAACATGCTATCCCTCGATTGTGGAAACCATAGCCATATGGAAGTAAAATTTACCAACAAGAGAACAACTATAGAGTTGCAGTTACCCATATAAGGAAGGGAAACTAGAAAGTCAAGTTGTAAAAGAGACCATACATCAAAACCATGACCATCAAACATGCCTTGGCCTTGTCAAGTTGATCATGCCTAAGAAGACCCTTTCCAATAAAGCTTTGGTTGGTTCAGAAGCCTTCTTATGTTTATTGATGAACAATTGGTTAAAAAAAAAAACATAGAATTCTAGTACTTTTAAAGAACAAACGAGTAATAGCTCAAATAGTAGATGGACGACCTCTAGCATATGGGAACATTACCAAAGAAACTGCACCACCATGAGAAAACCTTGGTGATCATGATTCCTAGATATGTTACAATGTAATATCAAGTCCAATAAATCCTATTATCGTTGGAATGTTGTGACTCAAGAAACATAATACGAAAATTGATTGAGAAAGGAATTAGATCACTTAGTGAGATATCCAGAGAACCCGCCATATATTGGAGCGAAAGTTTTTTTGCACAAGAGTTTCTATTGCACGATGAATTGTTTTGTGGTGTCAAGTCGAAGATTCAACAAGGGAAAGTCCATGAAGTAGATAAGTTCTAAGAAAATGATGGACTATTATATTACAAAGACTTATTGTACATTCCTCAAAGAAAACCGAGAATCCAAGTACCATAGCAATGCCATGGTAACCTTGCAGCACATCGATGCAGTCGGCAGTCGGCAACTAAAAGTAATTATGGCAGTTCAGATGCAGTCGGCAGTCAGCAGTCTTCAAGTCTTTACGGCAGATGCAGTTCAAGCCAGTCGGCAACTAAAAGTGAAAACATAAACTCAAATTTAGGGTTTCCCTACATATCCCGTTGATATTTATGGAAAGCTATTTTTTGGCTTTTTTGTGACCTGAGAAGCTAGAGATTGTCACTTTATAAAAAGAACATGTGTCGGGTACCTGTTACTATCAATTCTTGGGGATATTCTTCATGTGTTAGATTGAAGAAGGTAGTCCTTTCAACTTGGAGAGGTGGAGTTGTGTTTTCTTTGTCATCTACAAGATGCATAGTGTCTTGGAGCTTATCTATTTGGAGTAGATCATCTTCAGCTTTGGAGATTATGAAGTTATGGAGTTATGGACAGCTTGTATTTCTTGTAGATTCTTTATGCTATCTTGTAACTTTATGTACTCCATGGAATATAATATTTATATGTTGAGCTTGGCTCCTTTCATGTCTCTTATATATAATCTATTCTCCATCTTTGTCTCTATTTTTCCTTTGTCTCTATATTGATTGTGGGCCTAAAATCCAACACATTCATCTATATGATGTCCAACTTTTTGTTAACAGTAGCAATTACCTTTCTTATAGGTTCTTTTTCTTATTACTAGAGCTCTTTGATTCACTAGAATTCACTACTTTGGAAGTCATAACTAAGGTAAGAAGAAGAACTCTTATTAAATTTGCCTTTTCTTTTACCTTTAACACCTCTTCCCTTTGCTTTGGTAGTAAAGGCAATATCTTGCATGGATTCCTAGAAGTCAAGATTGATCCTCGATTGATCTTCTTGCAATAAAAATTTTTATTACTTCGTTAAAGTAATGACAATGTTAGGAATAAAAATCTTATGAGTAAGGGCATATCTAGTCTAGGCAAGGAATCTAGATTTATTATGATGTATTTCTCATCATTAATGTAAACCTCAATGGTAATCAATTGATTAAAAAGGTGTTGAATTCTATTTTGGTGTCTTCCATTCTAAGGTTATGCAGAGTTACAGAGTTGTCTCTTCAAATATTGCTTCTTAGCAATATTCGGAGAGTAGAAGAGATCCTCAAGTCTAGTCCATGTTTTTCTCCATACTAGTACAAAGATGTATACGAGGAATTACTGATCTCTTCAATGAAAGAGTAATGAATGTCAAGGCTAGACATATCTAGAATTGCGTCTACATTGATTTGAGGAACTTGAACACCAATACTAAGAGCTTGAGTTTTTCTAGTCTTGGTTTGTGTGTGAGAACTGGAAGTAAAAGCTTTATCTTGAGTTGTAACTCTTCTTTTTTCTCTTATAAATGTAGGTTTAGGTTCCTTAGGGCGAGCTAAATCGTTTGTCATACAATCCCATAAATCTTTTGTTATCAAAAGATTTTTAAGCACGAAACTCCAATTTGGATAATAAGAACTTCCCTCAAGCTTTTTATTACTAGATAAAACACCTGGGGCATTGGGTTGATCACATATTTTGAAAGATACTACACAAGATGAACAAGATGCTCACTAAACAAGATGATTTAAGTGCTCACATAACAAGAACGCTCACAAGAGTAAGACACAGTTTATGTATGCAGAGTACCTAAAAAAGAAACACTGTGTGATCCAACCTTGTACAAAGAGAATGTGTGTGTATGAAGGTGTAAAAAGAGAGAAATTAAGAAGATTAGCTTTAAAATCTGAAATTTTTAGTGTATGTGCACAGAAACTTTAGAAATTGTACTTTTCTCTTGAATGAAAATATGTCTTTTGACTAAGTTTGATCATAGATATGCAGGTCTGGTGCTGTTGGATACAGTTGAACAAGTTTTAGTCAACTTGCTGATGGTTTAAAAAGAGTGATAGGAGGTAGAGAAGAGAAAAGGAGAGCTAGGTGTGAATCTTTTATCTTTAAATCAATGCTTTCCGAGCAAATAAGATTGCTCAATGCGTGTGCTAATCTTGGATGTTCACAAGGACCTGCACTGATATTAACAAGATACATTCAAAAGAAACTCAAATACACACGCCAAGAGAGCATATACACACAAGTAATGAATAAAAGAACTATAATTACGAAGAATTAAAAGATTAGCAGTATAAAAATATACAACAAAACATCCTTCTCATCTACTCAAAGAGATCCTTCATAGTATGTGAGGAAAAGGCTATAGGTGAAGAGAATATAGCTGATATAGTTGTCCAAAGTTGATTAGATACTCCTTCAAGAACAAGCTCAAAAGATAGATGAAAGTACTCTCCAAGCATAGGTGAAAGTGATAGCTCCAATTCTCTCAAGAATGCAATAAGTGATGACTGCATACCGTCCTCCAAGAGCTCCTCCGAGATGGATAGAATTCATTATCTCTCAAGAGGCAAGGAAACTGTCTAGAGTTGATAAATAAGTTTGTGCATAGAGCCATGATTATATAGGCTCAAGGAGAATGATGTTTTTCACGTAGAAAACAAAATCTCTTTTTTAATAATTAAGCTTTTCATAAGTTTTTGCAAATGGCATTTCTGGGCTGACATTAACTTTTAATTTTTCTTTTCAATGCTTTTCTATTAGCGCAGCTGAACATATAGCTTTTGGAAGCTTTGACTTGTGACTTCTTGGATTTAAAGTTGATGAATGCTGATTTTGACCTTAAGAATTTTAAGGTTTGGCTTTTGAGGGTTAAGATTAGGTTGGATTGCATCATAATGGGTATGATTAGAAAGCTCTCATTTAGTAGCATGTGCTTGTTAAGTTAGTTCTTCTAAAACAAATCTCATAAAAATACCTTGTTTCGGGGTTATGTACAAAAAATAGTGTCCAAAAAATATATACGAATTGAATTTATTTCTTTTACTATTGTCCTATTTTGAGAAGATGTTATCTATGTGGGTTTTTGGTTGTATGTTATTGAATATGTAATAGGTGACAAAATTCTTATCTCAAAAGTCTCAAAAATTCTTTTCTCATGGGGATGATTATTGAAATTTTAAATAACGCGCTAACAAGAACGATGCAATTATTCTCCTTCCAAATAGATGTTGACAAGAACATTGGATTCATAAAGGGAAGATATCTATGTCAATTATATCCTCCTTCCAACAATCGGTCTTTCATTAAGGAAATCGTGGCTAATGTTGGATTTGGCAAGCCAAATTAGTCTAATTGCTAAGGGAGAATGTTACCACTTCCATTTTGTGATTGACTCATTTACTTATTGCATTTTCATTGGCTTAGGAATTAGGAAGAGTTCTTGACTAACCCAGTTCTGTACACGTGCAGATGGGAAAGTTGTTTTGGACATTAGAATTCAAGATTAAAACATTGCTAGTTTTCAACTTTGTATGTGATGCCTTTTTTTTTTTGTTTTTTTATTTGAATATTGTTGTTGTTATAATTGTTTTTATTTCAAACGTTGTATAACAGAAAATTTGAGGGTTTAAGTAGATCCTTCGGATTTGTTTCTTTATTGGTTTTCGGTTGAAGATCTAACTGATAAGTCCTACCTTCATGGGCAAAGAGATGAGAAGGGTTCGATTTCAGACGTTCTAGCTATCCTTCAGGAATGGAGCCTGCAGATAGAAAACAAACTACTTGGGTATTAGAAAAGGGTTTACCTAAGGTAATCAAAAGGAAAGCCAATGAGTGGCCTATTTTCTGTTGGATGGGGATAAGTACAGAGTATAGTGATACTCTTTGATATTTGTTGTTCTTGGATTCGGCAAAAAAATCCAGCTTGAAATTTCTTCTTTGGAGGAAGAAAAATGCACGTTCTACTAAGTCTTAGGCTTTGCTCAATCCAGAGTTTATAATGGGTTGGTTTTATTGATCTCTCACTTTATAGGAAATCTAGGTGGTGTAAACATCTGAACAAATTTGTTCCAAAGGAAAGATTATGTGGTGCAAGGTGTTGAGTTTTGTTTGGAATAAAGGCTTCCTTTTGTAGAAGATGAGTAGATTTTGGATGAATGAACTAGGAGTTTATTTGATTTACCAGTGAAAACTTCACAACTTTGTTCATTGATTCAAGGAAGCACATTGTGTCCAAAAGTGTAATGGAATGGTGGCAAAGAATAATGGGGAGTTGACTGTAGGAGTGTAGATTCTGGAACCCTCTGCTTTATCTTTCCGCCTCCATATTCCGAAATGGGTAACTGCACAAGGATTATGGCTTTATCATCCAGACAAGACAAATGTACCTTATTGGTCTTTAGGAACTTGTAAGACATAGTTCAACTGCTCTTACTAGCAACTTGTGTCCAAACATAGAATCTGCATCTCTCTACATAGTGTTGCAGGCATAAAAAAAGGTAGAGGATCATAATTTGAGATGAAATGAACTTGTGAAGAAATAGGAATTGTATGAAATTCACTACATACTTAAAGCTACAATTGTGGTTTTCAATATGAAGCATCCCGGCTGTGATGTGCATTCTAAGCTTGGGTGAACTAAAATTATGAAGAAAGAAATTCTATGGAATTAAAAGCAGCATGCATGTGATAAGATGAAGGTATGGTCTTTGAGAGAGAACGAGCACCTTTGCACAGCAAAAGATTAATAAGCTATGGGAAAATTACTTGGTTATTGATGACAGTTATGCATGATATGAACTAAAAATCAGTTAGTTATTTTCAGGTGACTTTGAAGCACTCTGGGTCGCTGTTCATGTATAGTGGTGATCATGTAGGGGCTTTTGCAAAGAACAGCTTTGGGAATCTGTGAGTGGCCCTGGTTGTTTTTGAAATCCATTTTCAGGTGAATGATCAATATGTTTCAAAGAGAATATTAACTGTAAGTTGTTGTGTTACAGATATACTGCTGTGGGTGTGTTTACATTAGCTACCACTTTCCAAGAAGCTTGGAGGGATCAAGCAGCTCAGAAGCAAAGAGAATTTAATAAGTACTTGGAAGTATGATAGTAACAAAGTATTCTCTACATTTCAATATGCACACGTTACATGAACTCATACGGACTTGTTCTCAAGCTTTCATAATTAGGTTCTAGATTTGGAGCAAAATAGCATTTCAAATACTGACACAGAATAAAATTTCCCCCAACTGTCATGAAACATCCCCCCCCCCCTCCCCCCCCCCCAAACAAAAAAAAAAAGAAAAGAAAAACCCAAGAAAAAAGGGGGAAGGATGAAGGGGAAAGTTTGTGAACATGCACATTTATCCATGCGCGCGCGCACACGCGCACGCACACACACACACACACACACACACACACACACACACACACACACACACACACACACACACACACACACACACACACACACACACGAGAAAATTAGCAACCTTCCACAAGGAGGTGCATAATATCAGAAAAAGGAGGACATAAAGACTCATCAAAATGGTTAAAAAGCGCATTTTTTATTATATATTTGGAAAGTTTTCATCGAGAGCTATCCAGACATGTATGACACTCAGCATTTGGTACCAAAATGTAGCAAAAAAAGTCAAAACCTTATCTCTGGTCAAATAGTCAAATAGGTTTTAAAAATAGATTTTAAGGAAATAAAAAGAATTATTTTTCATAATTATGCAATATTAAAAAATAAGCTTTAAAAATACAAAAAACATTAAAAAAAAGTTTCTCGTAATTCACGGCAGATTTCTCGCTGCGAATTGCAGAGAGCTGTTTTTTAGGCTTTTTGGACCTAGTTTTTCATGGTTAGCACAAATCGATATAAGGATACCACCCCTAGCTCAGAAGTCATCATGTAACATAGCTCCTTGAGTGTTTTACCATCTTGGAGATCTTGAAAGACAGCTGTAAGTATCTTTTCATTATAATCTAATTCCACGTTTGGACAATTCAGACCTTTGTCATATCTTGTGTGAATTCTCTCTCTCTCTCTCTCTCTCTCTCTCTCTATCTGCCTTTCTCTCTCTCTCTCTCTCTAATGGAGCACTTTGGATGCGACCAGGCAGACTTGAGGAGATCCTGGAGACACATGACTTTGCTTGCATCACAAAGACGCACGAGAGCCCAGAGAGAGGTCTTCCTCATATAGCAGGCTTTCAGTGAGCATCCACATTCAGGACAACGATGCGACAGAGTACAGCACGAGGACCAGGAGGTGTCTCCATCATATTACAACATGAGCTATAGGGTCGGATCCACATCACCAGCCGAGACGAGGAGACACGATACATGTGGGTACGCTTGGAGATAGCAGTAGAGAGGTGGATTTACATAGCCATTTGCTACTTCCCACAACAAGGATCCCGATACTCTAGACATGACCAGGAGGAGCCGCCCAGAGATAGTGACTCACCCTACACTGCACCCTTAGAGGAGATACTACACTATAGCACTCTAGGTGAGGTCTTCCTTATGGGGGACTTCAAGGACGCACACAGTCACGCCAGTCTGAGTCATATGATATGGAGCAGTCACTGATCATGAGGAGCAGAGGGCCAAAGGAGACAGGGACCAACCGAATATTTGAAGACATGGGCCAGGACATGATAGGCTACGGTAGACACCTACTCGAGCTCGACAGTCGACACCATCTCGTTATTTACAATGGGACTCATGGACCGAGCACACCATAGTGCCCATACATAAGTCAGGCGATGTTATGGATCAAGCTACATACCGGACGATCATGATTGGCCCACATTGGCCAAGTTATATGGGGCAGTATTAGAGAGAGAATTGAACACCCTCGCCGAGAGGAAGGGTATCAGAGCTCTAGGACAGGCACGATTCAGAAGAGATTACTCTACCATAGATCACATCTTCACTTTGAGATGCATGATCAACCGGGCTTGAGTGAGGAAACGGAGATTATATTGCTGCTTTGTGGACTTTCGCAAAGCCTTCGACACAGTCCCTGGGGAGAGACTCTTCATACGCCTACTGGACATCGGGGCTCGAGAGGAGATGATATGGGGGATCTACGCCCTATATGAGAGAGTATCAGGTAGAGTGAGATGTCCGAGTGGCCTATCATATTCACTTGCTAGCACCATGGGGGTGAGGCAAGGGTGCCCTTTCTCGCCTATACTTTTTGGGCTATACATTGATGAGATAATGGACTTCATACAACAGCACAGAGGGGATGGCATTGAGGTATGAGGGACCATGGTCCATATTCTTTTATATGCTGATGATATTGTCTTGGTTTCAGAGTCTACAGAGGGTCTAAAGCATCATTTACACGGTCTAGAGGACTTCTACACACATAGAGGGCTATCGGTGAATCTTGGTAAAACCAAGGTTCTCATCTGAGTGCAGGTGAGGAGGCAGAGTTCTTTCGCAGCCGCAGGCGGATCCATTGAGGTAGTCAGCTCTCACTCACTCACACACACACACACACACACACACACACACACACACACACACACACACACACACACACACACACACACACACACACACACACACACACACACACACACACACACACACACACATATATATATATATATATATATACATATATATATATATATATATATATATATATATATATATATATATATATATGTGTGTGTGTGTGTGTGTGTGTGTGTGTATATGTGTGTGTGGGCGTGACGTTCAGAGCAACCTCCGAGGCTTTCTACATGTTTCAGGAAACCGCACAAAAGGGTGGCTTTTTGACAGGTTGGTCACCGCAACACTTATGTATGGAGCAGCCGTATGGGGGCCAGGGTTATCAGCATCAGCATGGGCAGCGGTGGAGAGATCACAAGTTCTCATGATTGCCAGACTCATCTATAGCAAACCCTCGGTACCCCATGATATCGTAAGGGCAGAGTTTGCTACACCACCGATGCTAGTAGAGGCACTCTTCGAGACAGTATGCTTATTACACAGGATCGAGGGCATGGATAGAGAGCGCATCAATTACAGAGCTTTCCAGGCATCACGAGACATGGCGTTAGCGGGGGACACCTCCTCATGGTATGCACAAACACGAGATTGGCTGGCTCACCATGGACTTGACATAGAGAGACTACCACCACGCTATGACTCCCATGCCCCCACCTACTCGCTCTCGCACCAGGAGAGGAATAGGATCATTCGTAAGGAGATATGGCATACATACATACAAAGGACGTGGGTCGGCCCAAGAGATCCATTGCCATCGAAAATGCTCTATTATCGTGAGCATTTCCTAGAGATCTCAAATCAGGGCTTCATTGAGATCCCACGTTACGTGGAGACATACCTACCACACCACCTTCGTATCGTCATTGGGAAACTTCGAGTTTCATCATATGAGCTTGAGATCGAGAGAAGTCCGGCTAGAGGAGTCCCCCTAGAGGAGAGGTGGTTTTGAGTTTGCCATATAGAGATAGAAAGTGAGGAGCACGATTATAGCACCACAAAAAGAGAGATATTAGCTATTGTCTTTGCCCTCAAAAAATTTAGACACCATTTGCTAGGCACTAGGTTTACAATGATCACTGATCATCAAGCTTTAAAGTACTTGTTAAACAAACCAGAAGTGGCAGGAGGAGTGTGGAGATGATTGCTTCTCTTCCAAGATTTGACTTTGAAATTGTACAAAGAAATAACAGACAACATGTCAAGGGAGATCACCTCTATCGCATGAGGCACCCTCCTCGGGCAACTTAAGGAGTAGAAGACGATTTCCCGGACAGTTAAATAAATAAGGTAAATTTAGCACCTGCATGGTATGATAACTTAATTCAATTCCTATTTAAGGTTCAATTTCATTCCGGATCTACTCCATTGGAAAGGTGTAGGTTACTTTTGAAAAGTAAAAACTTTATAATAGTAAAAGACACCCTCTATAGGATTGGCCCAGATGGAATGTATAGGAAGTGTCTTCAACCACATGAAATAGAAACTGTCCTTCAAATGGCAGATGAAGGAAAGTCCAATGGACATTTTCTTGGACATATCACTACACGTAGAATCTTTCAAAGTGGGCTCCAATGGCTATATCTACATTCGGGATGCTACCAATTTCGCGAAGACATGTGGCGTTTGTCAACGATGTGCACTCAAACAAACTAGGCAAAGGAACCAGCCACTTAACATCTCCATAGCATGGAGACCATTTGAGCACAGGGGGCTAGACATTATCGGCCCAATTTATCCTGTTGCACGTGATTCCGATGCCAAATATCTCCTAGTAGCATCTGATTATGCCACTAAGTGGGTTGAAGTAATAGAAAGTAAAGAGTGTACTACTGGAAGAGTAGCTTCATTTTTGTACCACATTTTTTGCAGATTTGGATGTCCCATTGAGGTGACGAAAGACCAAGGATCACATTTCATTAATCAGGTACTAACCTTAATTTCTAAGAAATATCAAATCTTTCATAGGAAATCATGTGCATAATACTCTAGGGAAATGGTCAGGCAAAGAGTACAAATAAAGTTCTCATGCTACTCCTAAGGATCCAAATACATGGGCATAAGCCTATCTAGGAACATTATGGGCTTACTGAACATCATTCAAGGCCACAACCGGACATACCCCATTCGAATTGGTATATGGTATGCATGCAGTTTTGTTCCATTCGAGTTTTTGCATGGCTCCAACCGGGTTGGAACAAATAGGATACACTGTTTTTTTGCTTCACTTGCATCAAACTTTGTGAGATTACAACTCTTGGAGGAGAAAAGGAAAATTGACAACGAGCATCTCATCATAGTGCATGAAAAGAGGAAAAAAGATCATGATGCAAATCTCAGATCAATGAAGGGAGCTTAATCCTATTGTACCATCCACGGCTATTTGAAAATAAGTCTAAGAAGAAGACGTTGCCAATGGAATGGACCTTTTCGGGTCATGCGGATACTTCCCAAGGGTGCAGTACAGATATCCATCCTAGATGGAAAGATCTTACCCTTCGTGAACGAATCAAAGTTGAAACTCTATATGGAGCCATGAGTAGTGCAAGAGCACAACAACTTGTAAATAATGTACATATTAAAGTCAATATTTTTCCAAGTTTTCCAATTATCTTTAAGTTTGCAGTATATCAATGAAATTGTGTTATGACTTTCCATCCCTAACCTTTTCCCAAGCAATTAGTCCCCCTACTCCAAGCTCTAAACTCAATTCAGCAATGGCTTCACTGCATAGCTTCATCATCTGGCCTAGCCAATCTCGCCTACCTTGGCTGTCAATTGCAGCCAAACCTCTCCATTGGGTAACCTTCCTTGGGCTACCTCAAATCGATCTTCCTTAACAAGCATCCTCAAATCGATCTTCCCTCCAACTTCCTTGTTGGGCATCGCCTTGACTCCCTAACTCAAGAATTGGTGGCATCTCCTAGAATAAAGGAGAAACTATGGTGCTATTCAATTGAGTCTCTTTAATTTTGGAGTTTGTACTGCGAGAAAGGCCAAATTAGTCGTCACCTACATTCTGAGGAGATGTCCTACACTCTGAGGAGATGTGCTACACTCTGAGGAGATGTGCTGCGCGTTGCCCTGCTGAGGGGTGTGGGAGGTGAATATAGGAGGCGTATTATGCTTTGTTGTTGACTTGGACGCATGTTGAGGTGGGCACAGAGGGCAATATGGGCGTCGCTTTGCTGATGGCTGAAGAGGTGCCCATGTTGCCCAAATGTAGTCAGGTGCTGCCCCGAATTTATATGAGGTGTAATAAGGGTGGTTGTTATCTCGAGGGGAAGTTAGAAGGGGTTAATGGATGAGAACTAGATTGTGGTGGGTCTAGCGAGTGAAGATTAGTAAACGGGGTTATGGGAAAATTGGTGACTCATCTTGGAAGTATTGGGAATGTTCAAGGAAACACTAGGGTGGGTGAGGGATGTGGAAGAGTCCAGAAGGAGAAATTTGGATGAAGGGGAATGATATAAGGTTGGAAGGATTGCCTCTAGGTGTAACGAGGGAAGTGGGTTGCTTTAGAATGCCGAGCACCAAACCGAGTATAGAGGGAAAGAATTGGAAGTGGTGGTTGATTGTGTGATTGAAGAGCGGGAATTAGGTGTACTAAGCGTTAGAGGTAATGTGAGTTGCTCAAGGAGAAGTAAAGAGGTGGTCACCAAGGGAGGAAGGGATTTAGGAAATAGAATGTTGCCACAGTGTAGTTGCTTAGGGAGAAGTTGGTAATCGCCCATGGAGTTAGGAGGGGTAGTCCCCATGTTGAGGTTGAGTAGATGGTGTTAGGAGGAGGGGTAGTCACCCCTGTTGAGTTTGAATGGTCACCCGTGGTGTTAGGAGGAGGGGTATTCGTCCATGTTGGGGTTGAGTAGTCGCCTAGTGAATTTGCCGTCGCCCATGGTGCTAGGAGGGGTAGTCGCCCATGTTGAGGTTGCAGTCTCCCATGGTGGTAGAAGGGGTAGTTGCCCATGTTGAGGTTGAGTAGTCGCCTAGTGAATTGGTAGTCGTCCATGGTGCTAGACTCTAGAGGGAGGGATATTCGTCCATGTTGAGGTTGAGTAGTCGCTTGGTGAATTGGGAGTCGCCCATGGTGCTAGAAAGAGGGTTAGTCGTCCATTGTTACCTTTGGGAATTGAAGGTAGTCACCTAGTGTTACCTTTGGGAATTGAAGGTAGTCACCTAGGGTGGGACAACAAGCAACTAACTATCTAGATGCACAAAGACTTCTAGCAATGGAAAATTACAGATTCAATGTGTGGCCTACAATCTCTGATCATTTATAAGGTATGTCATAGATGGACGTAGCTAAGAATATGTTCACTGAAATTACCACAAAGGTTTATGAAGATAGGCAGGCATGCATCGATCTCGAACAAGATCGAACATCGCCTCCGCAACCATGTTTACATGCTTGATGAAAAATGTCTTAGAATTTTCTTGGTCACAAAAGAGATGTATATGTAGATAAAAGAATTATCCAAATATTTCAAAGATGCGAACTGAGCTCAGGAAAAGGCAAAAAAACTAGAGGAAGCACTATAGTGTGCAGAGCATCATATCAGAGAGCTCAAGGCCAAAAACACAAATTTATGCAAACAAAGAAATGCATTGAAATCCAAATCTGACCTTTTGAAGTCTCTCCTCTCTTCAGATCCAGAGGATGTTCAGCAAACACAAGGTGCAGAAGAAAACCCAGAGCCAAATAGGAGGCCTAGCAAAACGCCTGCAAATGATTGACTACATATACCTTAGATGGTTATTTTTGTAAGTGTCATAGACTTCAGTGTCATAGACTTCCATCCTCTGCAAATTGTTATAGAATTTCATTTTTTGCAAAGTGTCATAGATTCTCATGTATTGTAAAGTGTCATAGACGTTCTTTGGAAACACTTTTTTTCGCATGATGTATCTCTTAAAGCTCAAACATTGTAATTTCAGCTATAGTGTTCTGCAAAAAATTGTATTTTGCAAGTCATATCTCTCCGAGACAGTGAGACACTAGTGGCGGGCAACCTGTATAATTAAAAATTCTTTTGAAGAACAAGACAGAAAGTAGAACACCTCAACGGGGTGCAAAGGAGCCCATGTGTCGAAGTTGGATGCCAAGGATCCTAAGTACTAGAGTTGGGCACAAGGAGCCTAGGTGCTTGCCAAGGAGCCCAGGTGCTGAAGTTGGGCACCAAGGACCCGAAGTACTAGAGCTTAGCACTAAGGAACCCAAGTATTGGAGTTGGGCACTAAGGAGCCCAAATGCTCAACTCGCAGCCAAGGAGCCAATTGGGCGCCATGAAGCCCAATTTTGCTTGAAAGGGGCATCAAGACGCCCAAGGGGCAACAAGGGTGCCGAGATTCCCAAATTCACCAAGTGGGCTAAGCTCTGGAAAGATGAGACGGCTGTAGAGCTAACAAAGCAACCAAGTGGACTCTAGAGGCACAAGGAGAAGCGGTGGATATCCGGGGTATATCCAATGGCATGGAAGGGGGACCATGAGGCGGGGGTAGAAATTCAAGATCAAAGCAAGGTGTGGGTGATGCAATGGATAAATGATATATATTGAATGGTGTAGGGAGAGGAACCTAAGAAGTGGTCTCAATGGAGGGGTGTGAGGTGACTGTTGGAGTTAGACGTCTGCGGAAGCATGCGAACATCACAAGGAAGAAGAAGCTTGGAGCACAACACAATACTGAATATATTACTAGAGAATGTACAAAGATAATTAGCCCATTAGGGCAATAGGCGTATATACAAGCCGGGGGGAAAAAACCTCCTAAAGAGGGAAAAAAGTTCCCCGGCGGTCCTAGTGTGTTCACACACATCACTACCTAAATATATCAACAAATCCCCCCTGGGAGTGATGCGGTGAACAAGGAGCTGACACTCATGTATAAGGAAGTGGCGAGCTATGTGGAAATCACTCCACAAAAGGAAGTAAGCCTAAAGCTTTGCGGAAAGCTTCAAACTTCTCCCTAGGCAGAGCCTTCGTGAAAAGGTCTTCAATGTATTCCTGCATGGGCACATATGCCAAGCTGATCTCCCCCGCAGAGAACCTCTCTCTGACATAATGATAATGCACCTCAATGTGCTTAGTGCGAGCATGGAACACAGGGTTCCTTGCAACTGCCAATGCTCTCTGACTGTCAGTGAAGATGGTGGTGGCAGAAGACTGACCAACACCCAAATCATCCATAAGGCGTCTGAGCCACACACACTTAACATTCGCTGTGAAAGCTTCCCTATACTCGGCCTCACACCTGGGAGTGGCCACATGTTGACGCTCAAGGTCAAGGACAAGCACGACACTCAAGGTCAAGGACAAGCACAAAAGTGCATCAAAGAAGGGGACACACAAGAAGAGGGAGCAAGTAGGGAGCTCCAAGAAGTACATGTCAAATTTTCAGAAGAATCCCCTACAAAAACAGTGATTTTCATCATTAAAACCATTGTAAATACCATTTTCTATTTTTGTAACTCCATTTTGTTCAAGCCGAGGAGTCCTCGAGCTTAAGGAGTATTAAAAGTATCATCCTATAAATTTTAATAATTTTTAGACTTCGTTTGATCCCTCAAATAAGCACTGGAACCTAATTTTTAACTAAGCCGGACACTAGGTCTGGACACGGCCAAAACTACTCAAAAAACTATAAAAAGAGCTAGAGAGCTCATTTTTGAGGTTAGCTTGTTTAGAGAGGTAGCTTGTTAGAGAATAGAGCTTTGTAAAAGAGATCCTTTGCAATCAAAGCTTTCCATTGTTCCTCTTTGTGATCTTACTTTGTGCGCGTGTGTGTATGTGTGTGCATGTTTGTGTGCTTTCACTCATGCACTTGTGCCTTCACTTGCTCACGGTCTTCATACCGGTCCTCACGTCTCCGCAGATTGACAAGTAAAGGAGGTGGTGCTTACGCTTGAGCTAACCAAATTTTGGCGTCGTTGTCGGGGTAAGCACCACCTTCTTTACTTGTCAATCCGTGGAGACGTGAGGACCGGTATGAAGACTGTGAGCAAGTGAAGGCACAAGTGAGTGAGTGAAAGCACACAAACATGCACACACATACACACACGCGCACAAGGTAAGATCAAAGAGAGGAACAATGGAAATCTTTGATTGCAAACCATCTCTCTTACAAAGCTCTATTCTCTAACAAGCTACCTCTCTAAACAAGCTAACCTCAAAGATGAGCTCTCTAGCTATTTTTATAGTTTTTTGAGCAGTTTTGGCCCTGTACAGACGTAGTGTCCAGCATAGTTAAAAATTAAGTTCCAAGGCTTATTTGAGGGCTCAAACGAAGTCTAAAAATTATGAAAGTTGGTAGGATGATACTTCTAATACTCCTCAAGCTCGAGGACTCCTCGGCTTGAACAAAATGGAGTTACAAAAATAGAAAATGGTATTTACAATGGTTTTTAGTGATGAAAATCACTGTTTTTGTAGGGGATTCTTTTGAAAATTTGACATGTACTTCTTGGAGCTCCCTACTTGCTCCCTCTTCTTGTGTGTCTGCTTCTTTGATGCACTTTTGTGCTTGTCCTTGACCTTGAGTGTTGTGCTTGTCCTTGACCTTGAGGGTCAACACTCCTCCCTCTCTGGAGTCTGTCGTCCTTGACAGACCCTTGTTGTATTGGTTGTTCAAAGTCGTGCTTTGAGAGGTAGTGTCCCTTCTGTATGAGCAAGAGCCATCGGGCGTCCAAATGTGGCAGCGTTGGTTGTCTGATTCTTCATTCGTCACTACGAGCCTTTGCAAGTTCTATTCCCTAGGTATGTGCTTCTTCCTTGGATTCCAGCATTACGGTGTCGTTGTGAGGCACCATTGATGTCCTCTAGATCCTTCAAAGGATATGTTCATAGTAATCATCATGCCAAGTACTCGTAACCCATAATGAATGATGTTTAAGAGTGTTTGTGCATGGGTTGAGGAAAAGATGTGCCTTGTGCATGGCCGTGTAATGTAGCCCTATGCATGCTTACTTGGGGGATGCATTGGAAGAAGTATGGTGCAAAAATTGGGGGTCTTGAGCTAAGTGCTCAAGGGTATGCCGACGAAGAGGTTTCCTAATCTATCATGGTTATGGTGTTGCCAAAGTAGAGATACTTACCATGGTGAAGGGTCGATTGATGTTTATCTCTTCGTGTTGTAATCCCGACATTTCTGATGGACCATTGTCGATGAATGTCCGTGTTGATGGTCCCTGATGAAATTTTTTGAGTGCTTGGTCCTATCTCCTCTCATAAGCAGGAGTCTTCTCGCCCAGTATACAGACAAGGATTTTCAGGGTACCAAACGACCCCTTGCAAATATCTCCTTGGATGCTCTCATGCATACAATAGTTAAGCATCGCTCAAGTTACAGACCTTCAAGATCTTTCCTCCTACCATGGTAAGGGGAAACAATAGTTGTGGATGCCATGTTCATGCCAAGTGCTTGACATCTACCAGATAAGGCAACAATAATATCATCTGCTAGCCGAGACACACTTCTATCCAAACTGATAATTGCCCAGTAATCAATGGTTCCACCTTCAACTAAGCATGACTCATTCATGTTCCATGAGCCAAACTTGGGAACAAGCTTTCTCTCTCTCTTTTTTTTCTTCTTAATTTTTTTTCTCTCTCAATCATGGGTCCGTATCCTCGTTTTTCCAATTTACAGGCATGTTGCTTTAGTGTATAAACCAACACTAGATCTCCCTCTTTCAGTCCCTTATCCTTGATGTGTGCATCAAAGTATGCCTTTTGCCTTTTCTTTGGAGCATAGATGCCTGCTTCCACTCGTAGTCTCATCTCACCTAAGTGTTCTAGATCAAAGATCCTGGATGACAATTCATGTCCATTCCACTCTTACTCTTGTGCTACTTTTAAAGCTTGGATTAAGAAATCTAATGGTAGCACAGCATTCTGTCCAAAGACCATCTTAAATGGGGTGGCATTGAGTATTGTTTTGTAGGAAACTCGGTAAGCCCAAACAACATGATGAAGTTGTGTCCCCCAATTAGAGCGTTTATTATTTACCAATTTTGTCAATACATTACATAGGATCTTATTTGTGCTCTCCGCTTGTCCGTTAGCTTGTGGGTGATAGGGGGCCGACTTCTTATGTATCACCAAGAATTCTAGGAGAAGATTTTCAATGACTTCATTCAAGAAGTGTTTGCCCCTATCGCTCACTAACTCTATTGATAGCCCATATCTTGTGAACACATTCTCGAACAAGAACTTAGCCGTCGTTTGTGCATCATTCTTTGTCGTTGCTTTTACTTCTACCCACTTGGTAAGGTAATCTGTGGCTACAATAATGTACTCTGCATGGGAGTTTCTAGCTGGGGGGTTAATAGGGCCAACAAAGTCTATACCCCACTTCGAAAATGCACGTCCTCCTATCATCGGTCTCAAAGGCATCTCATCTTTTCTGATCGGATATTGGGCACGTTGGCATGTGTCACATTTCTTCACATAGGTATGTGCATCCATATAAAGAGTGGGCCACCAGAGTCTTGAGAATAGAATGGTCTTGATCACTCGGTCAAGACCAAAATGTCCACCGGAAACACCACTATGTGCAATTTCTAAGACCTTTAAATAGTCTGATTCATGAATGCACAGTTTAAGTAACCATCTTTGCCTCTACGATATAGGTTGTCTCCCACTAAGGCATAGTCCTTAGCCTCTTGCTCCATGCTTCGTCTTCTTGCGAGAGTAGACTCTTTGGGTAATGTTCCCGATCTCATAAATTCTACCAATGGAGCACTCCAGTCTGGAATTAATGACACTTGGTAAAGGGTGGCATGCTCCACTGGGGGTCTCTCCTGACACACTGGACAATTCTTGATCCACTCATTTATTTCTTTATCCATGCTAGGCCAATACACTCCTAAATGTTTCAGATTCTGCAATGTTCGTTGTTTAGAATAGTGATTTCCTAGCAATCCTTCATCGGCTTGCTGCAACCAACTGCTATGTTCATCGTCCTCGACACAACAAGCTAGTACACCTTCCGTATCTTGTTTGTACATGCTTTCGACCAATATTTGGTATCTTTATGATTTTACAATTTCTTCTTGTGATGTTTTCACATTCTTATTTGCGGGTCCGAAGGTTAGAACTGGTACCAACTTATTTGCCCATTTATGAACAACTTCTAAATTGAACAGATAAGCATGCGGTAGGTCATCAAACGCTCCTTGCCGTGACTCTCCTGAAGTGATGCGAGAAAGGTGATCTGCCCTAAGGTGGGTTCTACCTTTCCTAACCCCAACTTCAAAGTCATATTCCATTATTAAGAGGAACCATCTTACTAAGCGTCCTGTATTGCAAGGTTTATTGACCAAATATAACAAAGCTTGATGATCAGTGAAAAACTTGAACTTGTTGGCCAATAAGTAGTGTCTAAACTTCTTCACAGCATAAACCATGCCTAAGCCCTCTCGCTCAGTTGTGGTATAGTTTCATTGAGCTTCGGTTGGCTGTCTGCTCGCGTATGCTATGGGTAAATCTAAATTTCCTTCACATGTGGGTTGTGCTAGCACACATCCTATGGCGTGATTGGATGCATCCACATGGACATGGAATGGCTTATCCCAATCGGGAGTGGTGAGTATTGGTGCGGTGCACAAACGTCTCTTCAGCTCATTGAAGCAATTCTCGCATTCGTCATTCCACTCAAAATTTGTCAATAAGGCATAAAGAGGTCTAGCTATGATCGCATATATGTGGATAAACCTACGGTAATATCCACAATGGCCCATAAAGGCTTCTACCTCTTTAACATTCCTCGGTCTCGACAACTCTACTATAGCTTTGACTTTGTCCTCATCTGTAGATATTCCGTTCTTAGAAACAATGTGACCCAAGATTTTACCTTGTCGTACCATGAACACACACTTTTCGGGGTTAAGACACACTCGATATTCTCTACACTTGTTGAAGATCTATCTAAGCTCAGGGATGTGGTATCTTCTTTCTTGAGAATGAGCACATAAATCATCCACATATACTTCTAAGCTCTTTCGCAAGAACTCTTTGAAGACATGAAACATGAGCCTTTGGAATGTTGCAGGTGCATTGGTGAGCCCAAATGGCATCACACGAAATGCAAAAATTCTCCATTCTGTGGCAAAAGCTGTTTTGTGTTGATCTTCTGGGGCAATGGCTACTTGGTTGTAACCTGAAAATCCATCAAGGAAGCTATAAACTTCCTTGCCTGCAACACGCTCCAATAAATGTTCGGTGATTGGAAGTGGATAGCTATCTTTAATCGTAGCGGCATTAACTTTTTTAAGGTTGATACACACTTGCAACTTTCCATTCTTCTTGGGCACCACTACAATGGGGGACACCCACTCAGTATGCTCAATCTCACAGATAATCCAGCTTCGATCAGCCTATCGATTTCTTCTTTTATTTTAGCTGCAGAAGTGTCATTATATGTGTAGGGCTTCTGTTTGGTGGGCTTGGCGTCAGCAGTCATGGGGATCGTATGAAAGCATATTCTTGGATCTACCCCTTTCAAGTTTCTATAGTGCCACGCAAACACGTCCCTATATTCCCTTAATAGAGCTACGAGCTCCATTTCTTCTCTTGCACTTAGGTCATCTCCTATATACGTGCATCTCTCTATCTCTCTTCGTTCTCTTCAATGGTCACTACAATCTTCTTGGTCTTTTCTTTATTATCATTTGATTCTCCTATGATGGCCTCTCTCTTAGGCATTCGTACCAAAATTTTTCGGTCTTCAACTTCATATTTCTTGAAATTTTCTGGTACTTCGAACAATGACTCCTGCTCTTCTTGTTTCATTGCTTATGTTTTCTTTTTCTTTTGACTACCCTCACTTCCTTCCTTGGAATTTACAGTTTTGATACTTGTGAGAGATTCTTCTTCTTTTTGGGTAAATACCCCTATGTCTTCTAGATAGTGCTCCTCTGAGTTAAAGAAACTATCCATCACAATCGACTCTAGATCATCGTCATTCTCTTCCTCTTCTATGACATCACTAGGGTCACATTCTTCTAGCAAGGGCTTACACATGAACACAGAAATATCATAACCCTCCTCATCACAATGAGGCGTCCATTGTTCTTCATTGACCGCAATGTCCATGGTGGCTAAGCTTTCTAACCAGCCATGAGGCTCAAATTCCTCATCTCGAAAGATCATCGGTGTATAGGCTGGATCTTTGATTGGTCTATCTTCTGGAGAAGTTCCTTAATCTCTCGCTTTTAGGCATCTTTCCTCTTCCTTTGCAACTTTGCACATCCGCAAGTGAGTATCTTTGTGCAACGAGGATAGGTCAGGAGAACTTCCAGAATGCACGGAGATTGAATCTTCTTTTGCTTTGTGGATAGGATTCCACTGTAGGGGTGGTACATCTCTGAAGGAGTAATCTTTCAAATTGACCTTGGTGGTGACCCCTAGGTGCTGTAAGTACAAGGAATTGGTGCCCCAATCTTGTACAATTTGGAGTTGTCATAGGAAGGGTCTTCCTAGGATCATCTCATATACATTTTTTTTCTCAAAGTCACATATAGCAAATGTGTGTTCAAACTCTACACCACAAGTGGCTAGAGTTATTCCTTCGAGCAATCCTAGAGGTCTTTCAAAATGACCGTATGCCATTTGAAGCTTCATTCTAGTTGGTCTTAATGTGGGTTCGCCCCATCGCTTCCACAAAGAGGTGGTCGCAATAGCAACACCAGCACCTGAATCTATGATTGCTTTGGTTGTGTAACCTTGGTAGGTGTAATGTACCCCGCCATAGGAAGATACATATCTTATCAGATAAAGCTTTTGACTTCACGTTCATGCTTTTAGCTTTGCAGGTAAATCTCTGATTTGTCATCATTACAGTCATGCCTCGGGTACTTCTGTATGTACACATGTTAATACGTGTGTACCCTTGCATATGCGTGTATCTATAGGAACCATCGTGTGAAAGCATTTCATAGGAAATAGGAAACATAAAATAAACAAGAGAAAATAAAACGAAAAAAAGGAGAAGCAACTCAACGTGAAGCTAAAAGTAAATAAAACGCATGGCATTTCATAAGTTATGAAAAGCCAAATAGTGAGAGAAACTAACGATGAGGCGCGAAAGTAAAATAGAAAAGCAATAAAGTATGCTATGTCTACGATTGCGGAGAGAGAGAAAGGGGAGGCGTCTAAGAAACATAGCAAGAGCATTGTGCACGCCAGAGAGATCAAGTCATGTAGTTGTTCGTCCGAAGACGTTGGGGCATGTTTTTCTCTTGTCTCAGAGTTGTCGGAAGCCAAAGTTATCAGTGCATATCAGTCAGAATTCATCATCGTTGTCAGGATCCGATAAGAAGTTGTGTCTTTAGTTATTACCTAATGGAAGCGCATGGATTAATCGCTCTTGATGTTATCAAAAGTTGAAGTGGGGGATGGATATAATCAAAGGGGAGAACAGAAACGAAGCATAATTACATGTATATGGAAAGCGATTATTATCCGACGGTCAACCTATGTCATCATCATGAGTGTCATAAGGTGCATCTGTCCGAATTCAGAGAATCATTTGGCTGCATCAAGTATGTGTAGATCCTCGTTCAGCAGCAGCAGAGGCTAACCTCAACAAAGAATAAATTCGACGGAGCACTCCCTTAAATTACACTTTTTCAGTTATGGTTTATCACTGCGATTTATGACGTGTGAACTTTCTCTGTAATCAGGTTGTTCCAGGAAACGTTGGGAAGGAGGAAGGCGGCCTATGTGGAGAAGATGCGAAGTCAAATTCTAAGCATGGCATAGCTTCTTCTTCACGTGTGCGATCCAGATATCCACCATGTTGTTGTGTTTAAAACTCGAGATGGATTCAGTTTTCTTTTTTGTACAACATAAATTTTGACGCAAGATAACAACGAAAGCACTCAAAATTTGTACGAAAAGGTGAGGTGAAGTTTTGGAGCTGTGTATGGACATTAGCAGCAAAACAGAGAGAGAAGAACTGCATTAAAGCAACAGGTGGCCTCATATGGAAAAGAGGCTTTGTTTTACAATTTAGGGCCGAGGCAGTTTTGTTTTTGATGGGGCTTATGTGCGTGTGCGACATTCTTACGAGGCATGATATCTCACTGTAGACACAAAGCGATCGTTAACAATTCAAATATAAAGAAGTCTATGCGGGCAAGGTTCTTTTGCACGAATAGTCAATCATAAATCAGTTTTCATGCATACAAGGAATCAGAAGATAAGCATAATGCGAGCTGAAGTATTGAAGGAGAACTTTGGCAACAACAGAGAAAGATGGAGTTGAGATTATGCATTTAGGTGACGCAAACTATCCAGATTTGATGGTGCGCAGATACTTTTTAATGGAAGAATATTAATGTTTGAGTGACGCAGTAATCAAAGATTAAGATGGAAGTGGCTTAGTATGCGAGAGGAGAGCACGTTGTAGAAGTGATCACTTGAAGCACTTGCGCAGTTTAAAAATGAACTTACAATTCATGTGTGATACCTTCTCTGATGGGCAGATTAATGTGTATTCAGATTATGGTTTTGGCGAATGACTTCATGAGTACCAGGTTCAAGGTTCAATTCGGAGGCAACAGACCCAGAAATTGAAAGAGGGAATACTGAGCAACTTGTAGCACTAAAGAAGCACGTGGAGAATAGAAGAAATTTACTATGAAGTTCTATTACAAAGAACAACCATGTACGCTTTAGTCGACTCTGAAAATGATGAAGATGATGATTGCAAGACAAGGTTGAGAAGAAGCATTCTTGTGGGAAGCCTTTTTCCGCCATCAATAACATCCGAAACACTTACCTGCCAGATTGCGATCAACAAGAATGATCCATGCTATTGAGATTGAGATTGAGATTGAGAGTGTGATTGAGAGTGTGAGTGAGAGTGTGAGTGAGACTGCGAGTGTGAATGAGATTAAGAATGAGATTCCGATTGCGATTGTATGATTACCTCATTGAGATTGAGATTGAGAGTGTGAGTGTGAATGAGATTGTGATAGCTCGGGGGTGGGGGGTGGTCGGGAGGTCGATCCTTCATTAAGAAGCTATTTTCCAAAGCTAATGTATTCAAAAGGAAGAGGCTTCATCGAGAAGCTATTGATGTATCTAGAATCTGACATCTAAAGATTCATAAGATAAGATTTCTCTCTATTATTATGCATGTTTTGATTTAAGTACTTTATCTGATTTATTCTTTTGCTAATGAGACTAATGTTGCATTTATCTTTTGTCTGTCCGAATGTTCGTCTTTATGAGATTGTCATTGGAGGAAGACTACAGTAGGTGATTGGAAGATAAGTATTACCTTCTTCACCCTCACATACGTCTCCTATTTTATCGAGAGGTATCTCTGGAACTTTTTGCTTAGAGCCTGATTTTGGCATTTTGGAATCAAGTTTTGGAACCTGATCCTTCACATGATTCCATAGCACAGGTTTTGCTTTGAGCAGCTCTTCTATAGTGAGATGACACTGAACCTTAATGTTCTTCACGACATCAGTATTCGTTGGGACCATTGAGTCTTCATTTCTTACCAATATTGTGGGAGCTCTGATCTGAAGAGATTCAGATTCCCATGGGCCTGTGAATTGTGGAAACTCTTGGGACCATTGAGTCTTCATTTCTTACCAATATTGTGGGAGCTCTGATGTGAAGAGATTCAGATTCCCATGGGCATGTGAATTGTGGAAACTCTTGTAAAGAATTAGATTCAAAATCTAATCTCTCATCTCCTTGTTGCTCTCCTTGGTCTCCATAAATAGATGGAATGTCTTGGGGAAATTGGTCATGAAGATCATCAATCTTAGGAATAGGAGGGGGATTATCCTTCTCCTTGGCCCATTTCTCTTCTTGTATTTTCCGCAAGAACTCTGGAGAGTACTCTTGAATTGAAAGAGGTGTTCCAATATTCGTGGAATTAGGAACATAAGATTTCATTGGTGGAGAGCTTTCTCTCTCAACAACTGGTTGAGCCTGTGGAGGTAAAGAAATCAGTGGATTGTTTACCAACTACTCTAATCTATCTAGTAAGCCTTGGAAATGCAAATCCGGTTTGACAGAGTTTGTCCGATTGAACTTTTGACTAGTCTCGAGCATAGCTTGAGCTAGTTCTACCATTTTCATGCACATTTTTGTCCGTTCAATCTCTAAATCTGCTCTAAGCAGTGTGGTTAGCAACGGGATGGCAACGTCGTAGGCAACGCGTTAGCAACGTGATGAAGTTGCGAACCTAAAGTTGCGATAAAGTTGCCTATAATTCAATTTTTTTTATCAATTTTTTATTATTTTTTTAGATTTTCAATACCCTAACTGTATAAATCCTCTTATAAATGCTTTAATATATGCAAAAACACACATAAGCATTATATATCAACGTTTAAACATTTCATATATAGATCATTTGACGTCGACACCTGACCTGCATTTCAACTTAGAAATTTGATCACAATGTGAATGCACATTAACTTTTAATATAGATCACATTTCAAACTTCATAGGAATACTCAATAAATTCACAAATCACCCTTAAAACTCAAATACTCAAGTGACAAGAATGGAGATGGAACTTGGAAGTGAGCAATGAGCACATGCCACAAAATACAATAATCAATTATAATGCAAAATCTAGGTACATGAGTCATCTCAAAGAGTCAAAATAAAAGTCAAGAGTCAAGACAATCATACTATCATCTAAATGTCTGATGTCATAAATACATATCCAATGTCCATAACCACTGATAACTGATCAATGACTCATCAGTCATGAGTCATGACTCATGTGACATGTCCAAATAAATATACAAATATAAGTCAGTCCAAGAGTCAATCATCAGAATCTGACTCAGTATCTGATGAAAACTCATCCTCATCAGGCTCATCCTCATCCTCATCCTCATCCTCATCCTCTCTACCATGTGGAGCGGAACTAGTAGAGGCCCCTGCAAATGCTACGGCTCGTGATCGAGTACGTCTCTGGGAGCGAGTCTGATGCTGTGGCTCGGTCAACTCCTGATATAACATGCTGTAAAGGTCCAACTCCTCTGAAGGTATAGTAGGCATCTCATGGACCTTCTCTATGTCAATGTGGTCAATGTTGACCTGTCGCACATCTGCTGTATGACCTCCGCTCTCCAAAAGGCGCAAGTTGCAGTGGCAATATACTAGCCGCTCCAACTGTGCAGTAGATAAGCGATTCCTCTTCTTTGTGTGGAAGAGGGCCCAAGTGCTCCAATTTCTTTCACATGGACTAGCGCTACAGTCCTGTGAAAGAACGCGGATGGCAACTGATCTCTGCATGTTCCATAAAAAGTATGCATTATTTGCTTGAATTATGAGTTCAAAATTATGAATTAAAATTTAAATGAAACTTAGAAGTTTGTACTTACTACTTACCAACTCAGGTGCAGATAGGCCATATTTCTCCCACCAAGACACAGGTGACAACTGACTAGACCGGAGCATGGCGGTATCTTTCCCAAAACTACCCCCATAGTTCCGGAATAGTAGGAGCTGATCCTCAAGTGTCAAGCGCATATCAATATCATCAGGATATAATCTACCTATGTATGAAGTCCATGCACTGTCAAGCTCATGATCCAACATCTGCCTCTCAGTTCTCCATAATGGGTGTAGAATGTGAGCCATACCATGAATCGGTCGATGGAACCAACCCCATCGATCCCTCCATATAGATCTAATCTCATCAAGCCTATTTATCCAAGAGTCAAGAATCAAGAATCAATGTGAATGCAGGTGACATGTCATTGATGATTGGTAATATAAATAAGAATAATAAAATTTGAATGTAACATTATCAAAATGCATATGGCATACCTGTCTGAAGAAATAGAAGTGCATCGACCAAGGGACTCCCCAACACGGTCCATATACTCGTAAACGAGGCCTATAGTACTCCCCTCCATGTCAACAATGCGTAGCATGGAGTATAGAGGCTGCATCACTCCCACCAAAGCCTCTACCTCTCTCCAAAAACTGTCACTCAAACATGTAATGCGTACTGACTCTGCTTTACTGCATGTATGGCCACTCCATGCAAGCCACTCCTGAGAAACAACTGTCTGCATAAGTGATTGCCTCACTCGAAGCAATCTCTCCATCACAATGCACATATAAGCAAATCTAGTCTTTGCTGGCCTAAGAAGCTCCAAATCACTGTATGATCTGAAAATGGAAAGCAACTTTGGCCTCTTCGTGAACAAGGTGACCACTCTCTGACATGTGGAAAAAATATCATGTATCCAAGGGACCTTCCCAACATCCTCAATCAATAAGTCTATGCTATGAGCTGCACATGGAGTCCATACAATGGATGGGAACTCCTTCTCTAACATCCGCCCCATGGAAACACAATTACTTCCGTTGTCCGTTATGACTTGGACAACATTCTGCACTCCAATCTCCAAGACTGCCTGTCTGATATGTCCAAAAATGTACTCCCCTGTGATGGATAGGCCTGGAGTAGATGCATCAATGGCACGTAGGAACATGGTACCTTTGCAACAATGAACAAGTATATTATATACATTTCTTTTCCTAATGTCTGTCCATCCATCACACATCAAAGTGCAGCCATATTTCTTCCAGGTCTCCGCCATAGGCTCCAATTGCTTTTGCACAATTTCTTTTGTTCTTCTCAGCTCACTTCCTCTTAGCTCTTCATAAGAAGGCCCTTCCCACTCAATCCCAAGCCTACTCACCATTTTCATGGCCTCTTTCCATGCGGGAGTGCGCACCACATTAAAACTTAAACCACATTTAATGAAGAGCCTCATAATACCTTGGGTGGCCTCCTGCTTCCCTTGCTTTTGCAAACTAGCCCGTATGGATGATGCATGTAGGCTGCCACGACCTGTAGCAATGCTCTGACTCTCCCGTGGTCTCTTTTGCTGCTGCCCTGATGCATGTGCTACCTCCTCTGTCTCCAAGTCCTCAACAAGAGGGGCTGAAGGAAACTCCCCTTGAGATGCATGGGATGAATGTCCTGGAGGAATAGAGCTCTGTGCACTACTAAGTGTTTCTGTTGATGCTCTAACCCCTCTTCTCATTTCCCGTGCTGCAACCCATTCCAAAAGCTCTTCTTTCATCTTCTCTGGCATTGGTTTAGAGCAAGGACCAAATCCTATACCTCCAAAACGTGCTAAATGTGCTTTTATTCTATCTGCCCCTCCTGTCCCTTTGTACCCACACAAATTGCAGGTCCATCTCTCACTACCTCCTGTTCCAAACTTTCCTTGGCTCGTGACATATTGCCAACAGCCTTGTTTAGCTCTAGGCATGATGGTTGAAAGTTCTTGACTGCTGTAAACTCTCTCTCTCTCTCTCTCTCTCTCTCTCTCTCTCTCTCTCTCTCTCTCTCTCTTTCTCTCTCTCTCTCTCTCTCTCTCTCTCTCTCTCTCTCTCGACTTGTCTCTGCCCGCGCTGTGCTCACTGCTCTGGAAGACTGGTCACTGGAATGAAATGACAAAGGGCCCTCCAGCGGGCCGTTTTCGGCCCGCTGGAAGGGCCCTTTTTTTTTTAAAATATACGCAACGCGTTGCGAACGCGTACGCAACGCGGCGTTGCGTTGCGTACGTTGCGAAGGTTCGCAACGCGTTGCGTATGCAACACTGGCTCTAAGGTAACTCTTGTCTAGGTTTGCAGTTGTAGGCCCTTCTTGAAGTCGAGCCTGGTAGGCCTTGAACATCATGTCCAAGCCTTCGGGGGTTGGATCTGCGAGAACAGATCCTGGTTGCGGCCTATTTACAATGGGTGGTGGGGCGGGATGAGGTGGTGTAGATGGAGTGTCGGCATGCGAGGAACTTTGAGATGCAATGTCTTCTATTTTTGTTTTCGTTTCTTTTAGGCTTTCTTCTAGTTTCACTCGACTCCGATTCCTATGCTTGTTTATCTTGTTTCAATGCTTGTGCCCTAGTAACTGCCTGTAAAGGAGGCACATTACTACGACTTGCACTTGAATCCACCACTAAGCCTACCACATTAATGGGTGTAACCTTGGGCGCACTAGAGGGGTTCCTGGGGCAATCTCTTGAAAGATGTTCTTTGCCACACTCGGGACAAAAGCCTTGTATGATGATGTTTTGTCCTTGTCCCGGAGTCGATAAGTGGGGACATTTACGAATGAAATGGTCCCCCTGACATCTAAAACATGGTCAATCTAGGGGCTTGTGGCCTTACTTGTTTCAATTGGGGCCTAGGATTAGGATTTGTATACTTGACATTGGAGTATTCAGGCTCCCAATTTTGTTCCATAGGTGGTGCCTCATATTGATATGGATAAGTCTCACTATGCTCAGGTGACTCTGTGTAATAAGCATGTGGACTACCTTCATGGGAGTAGTCTGAACTATGAGCATGAGAGTCACGCTCTGAGATCAGTGGGGTCATTGGCACCAATGCTCTATTAAGGTTCTGCATACTTAACTGGAATTACATTGGCAGGCGCTGGTGGTTGGTCTCCTAGGACTGGTTGTGGCCTATATGGTGCCTGATATTGTGGTCTATAATATGGCTGATAATTCTGATACCTACCTTGTTGGTAAGGTTGCTGATAATTCTGTCTAACAGCCTGTCTATTGTATGGACAATCTTGAGCCATGTGGTTCGTGTATTTTCTCTCAATAGTGCAATATGGAGCACTCCTTTCTCTCATGTTCTGGCTGTGCAATGGGCATACATTAGCCATGTGGTTGTCTCCGCAAGTATAACACCGATTCAATGAGGTGACTCTTGGTATTTGTCTATTTTGAACTCTTAGCTTCTTGGCAACTTGCTCTGCTATCTCATCCAGCTCAGTGGAGGCTTTGGAGGTATGACTAGTAGAACTGTCAGAGTCTTTATAGAGTTTGGATAGTCCTAACTCCTCACCCAAGTTATCTTCTATGTCAATGCAGGTCCGCACACACTCTTCTATGCTTCTAGGCTCTTTTAAGTACACATATGATCTTAACTTGGTGCTTAATAAGCCATCTAAAAACAAAGCCACTTGTTTGGCAGGTGTGGGTAACTCTAGAGCCGGGCATCTTTCTAGGTACTGTTTGAATCTTCTACGTGCTAATCTCACTGTTTCTTGGGGTGTCTGCTTGAAATTGTGGATCAAGGATGATGTGTTATGCCTGATACCACTTTTGGAAAAATCTACAATGAATTCATCTATCAGTTGACCTATATCTCGATAGTTGCGACTGTTTAGTGGTTGAAACTAAGCTAAAGTAGTACCCTTAAGAGTCAAACCAAATGCCTCATACTGGGTGAACAAGTCCTCAACTTGTTCAGCTCTCAACACTTGTTTGAACTCGGCCACATGATCATAAAGATCTCCTATCCCGTCAAAATAATTCTTCATTGCCTTGATCACTTGAGTGGGTCTAAGGAGTCTTGGGTGCTCTCAGGGTCTAGGCAATGGAAAATCATGTTCATCTCTTTGTTGCCTATGTGCTCGATGTCTCTCTCTTTCAGGTCTTTCACCCTCATGTCCTTATCTATTTCTTCCAAGAGTGTGTGTAAAACTGACCTCAGGGCTCTCTCTGGTTGTTTCCATCTGGTTTTCATGAGCCTTGGATGATCCTACTCCTTGGAGGCCATGGGACACATTGGATCGTGGTGGAGGAAAGATCAATTCATCCTTCCAAGTATATGCGTGCCTATCATGCTCTGATACCATGAACATTTTCTCCGATGTGTTATCGAGGTAGACAACTTTGCCTGGTATCTCAGGATCTTTGAATTCGTAGATGATGACTATACCAAATTGGCTAGGTTGATCTGGCTTGAATCTCCAAAAGGCTTCCTCTGTTTCTCTATTTAAGAATAGTTCTATGCTTTTGTTGTCTTAAGGGATCCAATCTGGAGTGATCACTCTAGTCCAAACTGACTTGCCTCTAGGAGTCTTGGGTTCTCTTCCTAAATCTCCTTGCTCTAGGTCTCGTATCACACTCTCAGGAATGATGTTGCCAAACTCATCTGTCCTATCTGGTAAGTTGGTGACCACATACGTGGTTCCTTTCTTATCAGTGTATGAACCCTCTTCGAATTTGACTAGTGGGTGTTCAATTCCAATGGGTTGATCTTGGTTTTTGAGTAAATTACGATTTTCAATCAAAATCGTGTTTTTTGGCGGGAAATTCAAATTTCTGAGCGCCGAGCAATGGCGAGCTCCGTATGTGCAGAAAATCGTGAAAAAACACGGGTGATTGCTCTCCCTTGCACTTCCTAACTCCTCGCACAATAATGCATGAAAAATGGTATAAAAATGGTGAAAATGCACTAAAAAACAAGAAATTTCTATGAAGAAGAAGATGGGTGAAGATGGTGATGGTGATGATGATGAAGATGAAGAAGAAAAATCAGAAAATGAATAGAAATGATGGTTTTTTTACCTTCGAACGTCGCAAATCTACGATCTTACCATCACAACGCTCGTCCTCGAAGCTCTCTCCCCGGCAACGGCGCCAAAATTTGGTGTAGCTCAAGCGTAAGCACCACCTGCTTTACTTGTCAATCCGCGGAGACCTGAGGACTGGTATGAAAACCACGAGCGAGTGAAGGCACAAGTGTGTGAGTGAAAGCACACAAACATGCACACACATACACACACGCGCACAAGGTAAGATCAAATAAAGGAACAATGAAAAGCTTTGATTGCAAAGGATCTCTCTTACAAAGCTCTATTCTCTAACAAGCTACCTCTCTAAACAAGCTAACCTCAAAAATGAGCTCTCTAGCTCTTTTTATAGTTTTTTGAGTAGTTTTGGCTGAGTCTAGACCTAGTGTCCGGCTTAGTTAAAAATTAGGTTCCAAAGCTTATTTGAGGGTTCAAACGAAGTCTAAAAATTATGAAAATTGGTAGGATGATACTTCTAATACTCAAGTTCGAGGACTCCTCGGCTTGAACAAAATGGAGTTACAAAAATAGAAAATAGTATTTCATTTTAGTGATGAAAATCACTATTTTTGTAGAGGATTCTTTTGAAAATTTGACATGTCCTTCTTGGAGCTCCCTACTTGCTCCCTCTTCTTGTGTGTGTGCTTCTTTGATGCACTTTTATGTTTGTCCTTGACCTTGAGTGTTTTGCGCATCTCCAACATCCTGGAGACTTAACCATAAACCTGTCTCCATAGAAGTGGCAATAGGTTTACAGTCTTTAAGGCCAAAATGATGCAATAATGTGTCAATATATTTCGTTTGACACAAAGCCATCCCACCAAAACTTGCATAAACTGAATGCCCAAATAGTGATGCAAATGCCTCAAATCAAACATCTCAAATGAAGCATGCAAATCAGCCTTAAAATCAGTATATTCTTCTCAATAAGACCAGTGAGCAGAATGTCATCAACATAGACAACAATGATCAGAGGCACATCATTGGCACGCTTAACATATAAGGTGCTCTCAATTGGACTGTCCTCAAAACCATGTGCAATCAGATAGGCATGTATCTTCTCATACCAAGCACGTGATGCTTGCTTTAAACCATATAATGCTTTCTTTAACCTGCACACCTGGTTTTCATGCCCTTTTTGCACAAAGCCATGGGGTTGAAAAACATGCACTTCTTCATGCAAGTCACCATTCAAAAATGAAGTTTTAATGTCCAACTGATGTACATTCCAACCATGATGGGCTGCAAGTGCATAGATGCTCCGAACAATACTCATGCGGCATGTAGGTGCAAAGGTCTCATCAAAATCAATGCCTCTTTCTTGTGCATAACCCTTTGCAACAAGCCTAGCCTTATACCTGTCAACTGCTCCATCAGGTTTACGCTTTAGTTTGTAAACCCACTTAGTGGCAATGGCCTTCTTGCCAGGAGGCAAGTCACATAAAGACCAAGTACCGTTCTTCATTATAGCATCATATTCAGATTGCATAGCAGCCATCCAATTTTCTGAATTTTGTGCCTCATCGAATGAAATAGGCTCACTCTCATCACAGAGACTAGATGCAGCCATAGCATAACAATCTCATGCAAAAGAGGCAATATGAGAGTATGATCGAGTACGATATGATAGAGGTGCATCTAATTTGCTGTCACGCAAAGTCTGCACCAGCCATTTTGGCATAGTTTTTGCCTCCTCAATATCAGCTCTCTCATCAACAAGCGCATCATGTAAATCTGCATCAGAACTGCATGATCACATGAAACCTGCAAAGGCTAAGAAGTTGCCTCATTAGGACCAACACTAGACTATCCACCTATAAAAAGAGGAAGCAAAGTGTCATACATGTCTTTGGAGATAACAGATGTCTCCTTAGTACATGAAAGCAATGGCTAAAGAGCATCTTCCACAAAAACAATCTCACGGCTAACCAGAATGCATTTAGTCTGTGGATGATACAAACGATAGCCTTTACTTTCAGAATTGTACCCAACAAAAATACATTTTTACTAACGAATTCATTGTACCCAACGAATTCATTGTAAAGCTAGCTTGCTTTGTGGGATGCAGGCCAGGAGTCAACATGTTATATACTTTGACATAAGTTTATTCCTGATCTTGTATCCAAGATTATGTCTGCAAACCTTCTCCTCACATGTTCACAATAAGTTTGGAACTTCGGTAGTTGGTGAAGGGCGGCATAGGTAGGCATTCTTATATAGGCCTAGGCCACAAGATGTATGGGTGCATGCCACTAGAGGGTTGCAACGTTGTTAGGTGGTTAATAACACTTCACGCCTCACATGTAAACCACATATCTATCCTCAAGAGGTCATAAAGGCTCACATGGTGGAAGACGCTTTTGCAGATTTCTTTTGCTCGCCTTGTGGCCCCAGGCCATTAGGAGTGGAGGAGGTTCTAGAAAAGTCTTGATTTGTGCCTCTTCCTTCTCTAAAGCTTTGTCAATCAGGCTTGTTTCCTTTCTTTGTCCTTGGTTGTTTCCTTCCTTTCGTGTTGCTTTTCTTTCGAGGGCTTGCTTTTGTGTATGGAATTGCATCACTCTCGATCCCTCCATTTTCTTGAGCCTCACCGTTTGGTTGGAGAAGGAGAATCCTGCATGTTTGCTTGATCATGGGGGTGATAGAGATAATTTGTGAGTGGAATGTACGTCCATTAGGATCGCCTGTTCAGCCCCTTTTTTTCCATGACCCGAAGGGCAATCCTAAGTTAAGTGATCCCTTGCCTTGAGGAAGTTGGGATAGGGTGCGGGGTCCTTTGGGAGAGAGCACTTGATCTTGAAGTGTTTAAAATCCCTTCTTTGGAAGCACATAAGAATCCTCTTGGATCTTTTCCAATTATTACCATTGTTGTAGTGGTTACCATTGCCACCATTGGCATTGGTTGAGTAAGTAGTGGTTATGGTTGTGGTTTTCCTCCGAATGGATCCCGGATTTGGCATCAACACACCTAAAAGAGAGGAGGTTGATCTTGGTACCGTGTCAACTAATAACATTTCTTGACCTTTGCCAATTCTAGCACACAATTAGCACGCCACCTTGGAGGGGCACTCATTAGTATTGTGACCCATCTTACGAAAAGCAATACACAATGAGTTTTCCTTACCTCCCGGTCTTGGAGTTACTCAAGTAAGCTCCTTAGTTGAGCCACAAGATCCTTTTCTTTGATGGTTGAGTGTTGCATCTTTGAGGCCTCGATATTTCATTGTAGTTTCGTGATTGGATGCCACTCAGAGACAGCCACGTTTTCTCACCCAAATTGCATCCTAGCTTGATGAATCTTTGTGGCTGCATGGTGAATTCTTCCAAGTGTAGCTAGATAGGAGTTTTTCTAAGAGGGCTTGGGCTTTGGTGAGGAGCTTGGGGAAGGTCTCTCTTGCATGGAGCTTGAGGTTCTCGAATTTGTCCATGGTTCTAACTTCTTTTAGTGGTGTTAGTAGGCCCAAAAGCCTCGACAAAGGCTACAATAATTTCACACCATGTTAGGAAAGGGTTGTTGTCAAACTGGCTGAACTATTTATCAACCAATCTCTCAAAAGTCATGGGGAAGAGCACCATGGCCTTGTCCTCCTTGTACTTAAGACCTTGACTCTTACATGGAGCGGTGAACTGTTGGGTATGGTCATTCGTCAAGTGAGCATGCATAAAAGGAGAAAATAAAATTAGCACTTGTATGGATGCGATTAGAATCTTGCCTCAAAAATTCCAATCACCCACACCGCTACAAATATCAAAGTATTGAGAAGCTTCTTCTCAATACCTATAGAAAGAGGGATTGGGGAGTGACAGGGGACACAAGAACAAGAGGAGGAGCACAATAAGAGAGAGGAGACCTGTAATGACAGCAAGCTAGGTGCAAGACTTGAGCACAAGCTGTACAATGGTGAGGCTGGCACAATAGTGAGAGGACTAGGTACTTCTTGAGAGCTTCCTGCCATGTACATGTAAATTGTAGTTTGCATCTCCACGTACTTTTTAGCACAACTTCAAGTGTTTTTTATGTATTGAGTGATATCTCTGATACATTAGCTCAACGAGTCTTGTATTTTGTATGACTGCTGCTTGTATCTTAGTGAGTTGTGGTATATTATGAGACTGATTCCTGTGAATAAATAGACCGCTTGTGTTGGATCTTTGATAGCAACAGTGTAATATGCTTACTTTCTCCCTGGAATGAGGTATATTTTAATAAACGAGTTGTGATGAGCTTGTATACTCTCATTCTCTGATACTTCATTGCCGCAATCTCATTCTGAGTCTCTGTGCCACTAAGAACCAAAGTGCATACTTTACTCTCATCACCCACAAAGTATTCAAGGGCCAAGAATTTTACCTGCAGTGAGTAGCGAAATTTAATCTCTGTTCTTAATATCCTTGAGAAAATCCTGGAAAGTACATGTCTATGCTAAAGTATCCTTTGCATTGCATCTCTTTTAAATGACCTTATCTATTTCTTTAGAGATTTCCAATTTTGAGGGTATTTTTCTCAGCACATAGATCACTATGCCTCCATTGTGGAGGGCTAGTACTTTTGTGGCACATTTCAAGTGTTTGTGTGACCTTGTAGTCTGTCTTCATAGTTGGATCCGTGGTAAATCTGTCTTAGGGGATGAGTTTGAGTGTATCGTTGAAGTCAATAAAGCTTGTCAATTGTGAGTTCGGAATCCATGTCTTATGGTATAAGACACCATGAGTTAGTGCACATATGATGATGCTTCACTAGAGCTCCTGGGGAGGTACAATAAATGCAGCCTTACTATTCGAGAGGAACATAAAGTGTAGTTCAAGTTCTCTACCCTTTGAACATTGGGGTCCATACCCTTAACTTGTACGTGGTTCCTTCACTAAAAGGTTCATTGGAGTCCTCTCAGAATATAGAGAACGTATTGTGATTCTTATATCAATTGAAAAGCATGGAGCAAGCATCCAAAAAAAAGGGACTAAACTTACTGGAATAAATTTGCAGAAATGAAAAGTGATACAAAATAGAAATGCAAAGGCTTGTTTTTATAGATTTTCTACCATACTCTGGTTGGCTCCTTTAAAGCTCACCACCCTTCTCCCACAGATCCATTTAGATCCTTTTGCATTTACATGAATAAGTGATTGTTGAATTTCTTCTTCACAATAAGTTTATCTTGTCTATTTAGTCCAGAAATTGTAAGGTATTATGTTGTATTGTTAGGCAATACATTATATGGGGAAAACTTTGCTGAAACTTTCTTGGGAATGAATATTTACATGCATGACTATGAATCTCACTAAGGCCCCATAGTTTATCATCACATGATACGTGTATTTGGACTTCATAGGAGATTCATCAAGACTTAAGAAGAAGTTTGCATTCTGAATGAATATTACGTACTTGAGATTTCATAATTATCATAGGACTTCATTAACATGTGCTCTGAAATGATTCATTAAATTTTGCAGAGGAATCACTTGTGCGTCTCCATGGAGCTTGTAACCAGTGTCTTGGGTGATCATGGGCAGCGTCCACGACAAGATTATGGTAAAAGAATCATATTTTGATCCATCCACTATTTTAAGTATCAGCTAGGGGCCCTCCTGAATAGTGAACTGCTCCCTGACAATCAGATTCTTGTAGGTAAGCAAAGACAATTTCAAGACCTATGCTACTACATATCAGTATACTTGATAAATCATTTCCTTGTGCATCAATACTTCATCAGCTGCATGTTAATGCTACTATTCATGACCCCCTGCCCCCCCCCCCCCCCCCCCCCCCCCCCCCCTCCCCCCCCCCCCCCCCAAAAAAAAAAAAAAGAAAACCTGGGAGAAAAGAAAGAAAAACAAGAAAAAAAACAAAAAAGGAAAAAAGGAAAAAGAACAAAGAAAAAAGAAAGAAGGAAGCGGGTAGCTTAGATTTGCTATGCATTAATGTCACCACGTAAAACAACCACAGTCAAAATGATTTAAGTTCATAACCATTGCATCAAAATGAAAATGTTTATACTGCCTCCATATGTTATTGGGCAGTCAGGGCTACTCTTCTCTTCCCTTTTTTTCCTTGCATCTTGCACATTCAATGATTGATTTGGATATATGGAGTGTTCACTTTTAGGTGGTTGAATTTATATTTGTGGTTCTGACTTTATCATGCATATACAGAAAGGTATAAAATTTTGCAAAACTTGGCATATTATGGGTAGGTCAGGAAAATATCAAGGGAAAATTTTCTTGTCCTTGTTATATGTGTGGATGCCTTTATTGGATACAGAAATTTCTTGTGTATCTTTCTGCACTTTCCCTCGAAAGGATAATGAGAATACTATCAAGTTTTGAGCTTTTTCTAGAAACCAATACTTCGTTATTCTAGTCTGTGTGTTACTCTTTACCTTTTCCAAAGTTCAGCATGCACATATCAAAAAAAGAAAGCTTGAAACCTATCTGCTTCTGTTGCCCGAGTTCTAGAAGGGTAAAATGTATTTGTACAAGGAGTATACATATAGATGTACATTTGTAAATGTGTGTGTGTGTGCATGTGTATGTAGAGAGAGAGTGTGTGTGTGTGTGTTGGAAAGGTACAATATGCAAGCTGTTTCCTTTGTACAATATGCAAGCTGTTTCCTTTGTATCTCTTTAAATATAAGAGAAGGGATAACATTGACTTGCTCTATTATTGCTCCTTAGTTGTTGTCACGGCTGTTACGGATCTTACTGGAAAACCAGAGTTTTTTGCCACACCTGATCTCATTGCTTTTTGTCGACAATGGAGGCTGCCAACCAATCAAGTTTGGCTGTTTTCATCAAGGTATTTCTGCTTTGAAGCATATCTCTTGTGATCATATGTAAAAGACATCATGAGGAAATGCAATTTTTGTCGGATTCTATATGCTGTTTTGATTGATGTTTTTTCCTGTTGCCAACCTGTTTGAAGAAAATCTGCAACATCATTTTTCACTTCATACGATGCACTTTGTGAAGAAGGCACAACAACTACAGTCAGTAGAACTTTGGATGAAATATCAGATATCTCTGTGCAAGGTAAAGAATCCTTACTGTTACTCCAACTTCCTATTCTCATCACTCTATCAGGGCAAATAAGGAAGAAAGTCTAGCTAGGGAACACTACATCTGCATGTGCATACTAGTAAGCTATGTATTAGAAGTTCCCAACCTTCCTCCTTACTCCAAGGGGGGATGTCTTTCCTCCCCAAAACATCCAAACAAAACCCTCTCTCATCTGCCAACATCCTGGATGCTCTGGTGTTAGTTATCTACACTATCCACCATATTGAGTTGCCTTCTGATTAAGAGAGGATGTGACCACAGACCATAACATCGTAAATGACCCTTCACAGAAGTTCTTCCTGAATACTATTGAGTCCATGATTATTCATGATTTGGATTTTGTTAATGCCAAATAATGCTGCATTCTATCATAACCCAGAGGTGTGTATGTACACATATTAGAGCCTGAAGATCCGTTTTGCTAATGCATGGAAAACCAAAATATTTGCTCTTCTTGCCCAACATAACCAATCCTAATTCTAGTTGTTTCAATAATGCTCCATGGCGATCTATGATCTTGTGTGCTCATAACATCTATATTCTCTTAGCAATCCAATACCATAAGATGGTTGATTTGTATTTATTTCCCGATCTCTAACCATCTTGTATCACTGCCCTTATAATGTTATTTTTTTTAGTCCTAGGGATTGTTTCTAACCATGTGTGCTTTTGGTTCGACTTAAAGATCCATTTTGTTCACACACACACACATCTACCAATAAGTTGAAGAATTAACTCTCAGCTCCATATCAGTGCATCCTGGCTATTCCTGGGGCCTTATATTTCAATTTCAAGAGTTGGATAATATAGTTTTGTTCTGTGTTTGTAACATTGACCACAAGGCTCTCTTGGTGATTTCACATTGTAAACCTGGGTTAGATCAATTTACATTATATTAAAATCAGAGGAAAACCAGTAAAATTGGAAGATAACTAAACTTTACTATTTTTGGATTTTCATTCAAAATAATTTCTCGGGATTTTTTAGATGTGGAACGGGGATAAATGCAAAAGCATAAATGTTATGTAAGGCTATATAAAAGAGTATAAGGTTTCATTCTTAATCAATTCAATCCAAGTGAGAACAAAAGCTCAAGAGGAGTTCAAATTAAGGACAAAGGTGACTTTGCAGCTTTGGAAGCCAGAGCTTCTGAAGCGGCTATTGCCTATGTGCTGCCAGTCACATTTATGACCGATTATGCTATTATTTTTAAAGATATGCAACTCTCTGTTTGGTCATTAGCTCGTCATTCTCGCCATTCAGTTTCATGGTACAGATTACCTTATGATTAGCTCTTCATGTATCTTATTAATCTATACTTATAGAGGTTTTGTAATTTCTCAGGTCGTACATTTGAATAACTTTATTATTCGAATAGCTATTTATGTATTCTCTTATATATTAATCTCAGATTTTTGACTAACATCTTAAGTGAACAAAAACTTGATGCTAAAACAAGGAAAGAGACAAGAGATTCACAATTTATATACTCTGTTGTACCTTGATCTAATTGTTTGGCTAAAGGTTTTGGGTGACCAAAATCCAACATTTGATACCAGAGTATAGAAGGGACTACTGTTAGAGAACTATGGCTGTTTCTCAAGTAATTTGAGTTTAGAGGTTCCGGGTTCAAAACCTAGCAATCATAGTGGTTAGCAATGCGATTGTTTTATATATAAGATAAATTTAAACCTTAGAATATATGGATTCACGTGAGTGCCAAGTGGCACCCATTTGAGTAGCCATATGTTATGAGGTGGCATAGCGAGAGGGGGAGCACCTATTATTTGGATAGGTGCCACATGGGAAGACCATTTCGACACAATGTAATCTTCTCATAAGTTGATTTTGAAGGTCAAAATTGTCTTGGATGTGTATCTGACAAAAGGGAGCCTCATTGGGAGACTCGCAGTACTTCAACATCCCTATTTGAGTGGCTACGGCGTTGGGACAGCTCAATCATGCACAGATCCTCACCACAACCACTGCATGGAAGGAGGCAACCCCACTCACATGAGATCTCGCAAGACAACACCAAGAATACCCTCTCCCCATCTACAGTGCTTAGAATCAGTTGGAACTGGTTATTTCAACCTGCCAATGGGAGCATAGAGATGATCCACATGAATTCTCTCTCTCCATGATATAACACCAAGAATACCCTCTCCCCATCTACAGTGCTTAGAATCAGATGGAACTTGTTATTTCAACCTGCCAATGGGAGCATAGAGATGATCCACATGAATTCTCTCTCTCCCATTCTCACAGATATTCAACTCTGAAGAAGCTCTTATACTTGGTTATTTGTGGATCACAAGGCATGATGAAGCCAATTCTGAGGAGGAACCTTATGTATAAGCTCACATACATACAGACATAAAGACATGCGTGCTCACACATACATACATACACGCATACACACACACACACACACACACACACACACACACACACACACACACACACACACACACATACATACATACATACATACATACATACATACATACATACATACATGCATGCATGCATTCATACACATGTACATACATACAGTTTCCAGTTAAGGGTGGACAAGTAGGAACTGAAATGCCGTTCAATGTAGATCAATAAGACACTTATATGTTACACCCCAAATTAGCATGCATATGAATTAGTTTCTTTCATAACCATAACCATCGTGCTATTGTTTCTCATTTTGAATTCCATTAAGATGGTAGCCTTCACTGCAGGTAGACCATATCTTGAGTTTTCCTCCATACCTTCTTCACTGTTTCTCTCCCTCCTCCTATCCCTCATCATTTTCTACCTCTACCCCAACCATCCCCTCTAAGGCTCATCCTGTTAAAGCATCTCTATCAAGCTTTTAGCACTCTTATTAAGCGATTAGTACAACCCACAAGCAGTGTACATGATAGTAGCCCTTGGGAGTAACTAAATATTATACACACCTTAATTCTCAAGTGGTTTGTAGTTTTATGGGCAACTTGCATGTTGAAACCCCAACCTTTTGCATAACCCATTTTTGACATGAAGGGTGACCTTGTCCCATGGTAAGAACCCCTCCACCAATGTGGCTGCCTGGGGTGTCCAGATACACTAGCCATGTGACAAGTGAAAACAACATGAGGAAAGGGAAGAGAGAACAATTGCACACGGTACACAAAGAGAGAAAAACAAAACAAAATACTTGAACCGTAGATTATTGAAGCTAGTACATGAGTTCCACGTTACTTTTCCAGAAGGATGCGGAGACAACATTCCATGCAAGATGCACCAACTTCCTTCTACAACCTTTGGGAGAGTACAAGGATGGGCCTCAACTAGTGAGCCTTGGTAGTGGGAAGCTTGGATGGGTATTGATTCTTTGGTTTGTTCTCCTTCGTCTTTGAATCAATCCCTTTACATAGCTTTGCTATGAATTCCTTGATTATCACTTCACATCAGATGGTTTTGTGCTTTCAATATTTGTACCACTATTTGATAGGTGCTTTATCTTCCATGATGGGTGTCTAGATCTTCATTAGTTCTTATGGGGCTACATTGCCATGCTGGAGAGATCTTGAAGACTTGAAGTCTTGGAGTTTGTGCTAAAGGTGGAATTTACTTTTCTCTTCCCTTTTTTTGGGGGCCCCGGGGGGGGGGGGGGGGTATGAATTATTCAAAGAAACGGAGGAGAGGTATAAGGTGATGGGGAAAGCCTATGAATTATTCAAAGAAACGGAGGAGAGATATAAGGCGATGGGGAAAGCCTATGGGAACGTATGCATGAGAAGGCAATGCCGTGCATAAGAAGGTTGGAGGAGAGGTATGAATTATTCAAAGAAACGGAGGAGAGATATAAGGCGATGGGGAAAGCCTATGGGAACGTACGCATGAGAAGGCAATGCCGTGCATAAGAAGGTTGGAGGAGACGAAGATAGTAGGGAGTTTAAGTGAGTACGATAGAGGGGAAAGAAGAATAGGAGAGGAGCAAAGGAGAGGGGGGAGAGTTTTCCAAGGTAGAGGTGAAGAGCACAAGAGGAGGAGAGAGAGTGTGTGCTTTGCTTTGTGTGTGAGTGACTAGAGCATGAATGGGGATGAATGTGAGTGCAAGGTGATGTGAGAGGGAAGAGGGGAGGAAGAGGAGAGTGAGAGGATAGAGGGGGCCGTGCTCTCTGTGCTGCTGCATGGTGGAGTGTGAGCCCTATAGATGGACCTCTCTGATGTAGCTCAGCTCGCTGAAAAAACTGGGTAATGGTCTGCTGGGTACTCACCCGTGGCTGATGTGTGGGCTGGAGTGACCGCTCTCACCTCTCGTATGCTGCTGCGAGGAAGCGCCCCAAGCGTCGCTGGTCTCCCATAGTCATGCACAACGGGAGTGACTCCTCTATCTGGAACTGTGCTCGTAGGTCTAAGTATGTTGGGCATCTGATAACAAAATGCTCCTCACTCTCTACCTCTGTCTCGCATACTGGGCACCACCTCTCCTCACGTGGGACTCCCCCGGACAGACCCCTCTCAATCTCGAGCTTATGTGATGAAACCCGGAGCTGCCCAATGATGACTCGAAGGTGGTGGGGTAGATATGTATGCATGTATCTCGGAATCTCGATGAAGCCCTCGTCCGATATATGTAGAAAATGCTAATAGAGCATTTTCGGTGGTAGTGTACCCCTAGGGCTCACCCATGTCCTCTGTATGTATGTATGCCATATCTCCTGACGAATGATCCTATTCCTCTCCTGATGAGAGAGCGAGTAGGTGGGTGTGTGTGAGTTGTACTGTAGTGGTGGTAGCCTGTCTATGTCAAAGCCGTGGTGGGCCAGCCAGTCTCGTGTCTGTGCATACCATGAGGAGGTGTCGCCTGCTAATGCCATGTCCCGTGATGCCTGGAAAGCCCGATAAGCAATGCGCTTTGTATCCATGCTCCGGAGTCTGTGTAATAGGCATACTGTCTGGAATAGTGCCTCCACTAGCATCGGTGGTGCTGCGAGCTCTGCTCTAATGATATCATGTGGTACTGAAGGCTTGCTGCGGATAAGTCTGGAAATCATGAGGATCTGTGGCGTCTCTAATGCTGTCCACACTGATGTGGCTAATCCTGGTCCCGATATGGCTACCCCATACATGAGTGCTGGTGTAACCAAAGTGTCGAAGAGCCACCCCTTTGTGCGGGGCTCCTGAAAATATGCCTGGTGGCACTGTCTCTCCATCAAGGCCAGTGCTGCATACCCACGTGTGATGCGGTCACGTGCTGCCTGAGACATAGAGAAGACCCCGGATGCTGCTGTAAATGTCACTCCCAAGTAAACATATGATCCGACCACCTCAATCGATCCACCTGTTGCTGGAACAAACTATGTCTGCGTACCTGTGCTGATGTATGAAAGATCATGACCTTGGTTTTACCAAGATTCACAGATAACCCTCTGTGTCTGCAAAAGTCATCTAGGCCGTGTAGATGATGCTGTAGACCTTCTGCAGACTCTGAAATCAGTACAGTATCATCAGCGTATAAAAGAACATGGACAGTGGATCCGCGTACCTCAATGCCCTCACACCCCTGCTGATGTATGTAGTCCACTATCTCATCAATGTAGAGACCAAAGAGGGTGGGTGAAAGAGGGCATCCTTGCTTCACACCGATAGTGCTAGCAAGCGCATGAGATAAGCCCCCCGAACATCTGACTCTGCCAGATACTCTCTCGTATAAGGCGTAGATCCCCCATATCATCTCCTCTGGAGCTTCGATATCAAGTAGTCGTCGGAAGAGTCGTCCCCGGGGAACGGTGTCAAATGCTTTGCGGAAGTTCACAAAGCAACAATATAATCTCCTCTTCCTCACCCTTGCCTGGTCGATCAAGCATCTCAGAGTGAAGATGTGGTCAATGGTAGAGTAATCGCGTCTGAAACCTGCCTATCCAGGAGCCCTGATACCCTTCCTCTCAGCAAGAGTACTCAACTCTGTCTCTAGTACCGCCCCATATAACTTGGCCAATATAGGGCCAATCATGATCGTCCGGTATGTAGCTGGATCCATAGTATCTCCTGACTGATGAATGGGCACTATGGTGTGCTCAGTCCATGAGTCACGGAACCCTTCAACCAATGCACAGTTGAAGTTCTCATGTGGCAGATCTTACATAAGGGTATCTGGTCCAATGCAAGGGCTAACAAAATTTGTGGTGTGCCTCCATGGTGCAAGTGTTGCCATTGATGCATCGAAGATTTAGTTCACCTATTCTTTGATTGCCCCAAGTCCCGTGTTATCTGGCATCACGTGACACGGGTATTGAGGCTCACGAACCAAATCAATTGGCAATAGGCGCTATTGGGTGAGGTGGTTGGCTGCTCATCAAGGCTGTGGAATGCCATCAGGGGTGAGACTCTTGAGGGGAGGGAGCTTTGCTGTGTTTGAGTGGAGGGTGAATGGGGTGAGTGAATGTGAGGCTGAGGTGAGAGGGAAGAGGGGAGTGAGAGTGAGGTGGAGTGAGAGGAAAGACGAGGCACATGGGAGAAAAGCAGAGGGGGAATGTTGCCATGGATGGGTAGTTTTCAAGGATAGTGAGGTTTTGTTCACAATACAAAAACACCACAATCACGCCTGTCATGACAGTGTCCACAAGAAGCAATACCATTACACTTTAGACAATCTGGCAAACGAAAATGATAATAGGAAAATACAACAATCACAAATGCCCATGGAGATAGTATCCACGAGGAGAAACAACGTGATTACACTTTAGACAATACAACAAACAAAGTGATGACATGACAATACTACAATGGACAAGAAACATATGTACTCAATGGACAAGGTCACAATAAAAGAAAGAACTCAGACGAGAGCCAGTCTTGTATTCATGCACAAGGTTACAACAAACAAGAGATATGGATGCAAGAAGGATACAACAGGGTCCTTCTGGGGGGTGCCTTGTGCAATATGGACTAACCTCCATCACAAAATCTCACCTCAATAATTTTACTGGTATGTCACACAAATGAAAGCAAGCACCTAACAAGAGATGAGAGCGTGAGACACTAGATGCAGGAATGGGATGGTAACCAGAGATTTGCCTCAAGAACCTCAGTATAACAAATACACCTTTTGTGTGTTTTGTAAACGATATTAACCCATAGAGCTTCTTGTGCCAAGAGCTTCCCTTGAGCACCAGGTCAAGACACAACAGCTTCAATCACCTCGCTCCACAGCATGGAAGCCTCTACACACCGAGATAAAGATGAAACAGTACTGTTGCATGAAGCACAAGGAGTGAACTTGCTCTCTATTCTGGTCTCTCTTCTACTATCCCCTTGGCCTTTTGTGAAGACCCCTTTTATGTAGTCTCCTCTAGAAGGATCCTTGTAACTCCGATAAGACTGTGTATAACATGTCTGAATGTCGTAGGCATCATACCCTAGAAGCATAGTCAAGGTTGAGGCAGGTACCAAATGGTCCAAGTGGCATGGATGAGTGAGGTGTCAGAGGTAGGCCAATGGACTCAATAGTCAAAGTCCGGTAGTCTGTGAGGTTGTTGCATATGCCTACAGGCTACAACATATACATATCAAAGTAAGAATTTTTGTCTGCTTCGAAATTCCGTGTTTGTAACCGTAACTCTCTTGATACTCATTTTTCAGAGCTGTAGTAGTTTTTCTCATCTGGCGAGTGTCTTTCTATTTATTCAGATTTTGAATGGATTTAGCATAAAGTAACTCTTTGGTTTCATACGGCATTTTGGCAATTACAAGACATTGAAATAAAAAGCGTGCGCATACACGCACGCAGGCACGCATGCACGCATGCATGCGCGCGCGCGCGCACACACACACACACACACACACACACACACACACACACACACACACACACACACACACACACACACACACACACACACACACACACGCACGCGCGCCCATGCTCATGCCCATGCACTGACCCACTCATCCATGCACACACAATTCGTACATTTTATTTCCAAGAATAACAAAGCAATTTGGTATGAGTGCTATTGCAAACGTTCTATGTGAGTAGAGGCCCAGCATTAAGTTCCTGAAATTAATTTTCCTTCATAATGCTTTCTTGCATGTATTTAGTTTACGATTCATATCTCACATTTATGTTGAC
>CM035407.1:210013782-210016282 GCA_020310875.1 Ceratopteris richardii | reverse complement strand
TCCTTGTTGATTATGAACATGACATCTAAATCAGGTATCAATGATGATCATTTGTTCTATATTGACTCAGGTTGCTCTAACCATGTAGCTGGGAATGTTGCTTTACTCTCTGATTTGGAAGAACCTAAAGGCAAGCACCAAGTGCAGACAGGTGATGACACTAAACACTCAGTGGTTAAAGTAGGTAATGTCAAAACAAGTGATGGTAATCAGAATTTGCTAAGCAGAGTATTGTATGTTCCAACAATCACCAAGAATCTGATGAGTGTAGGTCAGATTGTTGAAAAAGGTCTACAGGTCAGGTTCACTCAACATGGTGCATATGTGGAAGATCCAAGACATGGATTCAGAAGGATAGCCAAGGGAGAGAAGTCAGGTAGACTATTTACCTTTGAACTTGAGGATACTAAAAGTATTGCCTTGTACAACTATAGGGACCAAACCCTATCAGAATTGGAGATGTGGCACAAGAGATTGGGTCACATTGGAGAGAGAACCATAAAGCAGATGAGCAGAGATCAATGTGTGCTTGGGATACCTAATGTATCCAAGCAACACATGATATACAAGTGTGGGGCTTGTCAATTTGGTAAATCACACAGGTTGCCATACACCAAGAAAGGATTTATGCATGAAGATTACTTGGAATTGGTGCATACAGATGTTTGGGGACCAAGCAAGGAGCCATCCATATCTGGATCAAGGTACTATGTATCTTTTATAGATGATTATAGCAGATGGACTGTCTTATACTTCATGAAACATAAAGATGAAGTATTTAATTGCTTCAAAAGGTATCTTGCATTAGTAGAGAATCAAACAGGTAGACATTTGAAGAGATTAAGGTCTGATGGTGGTGGAGAATACTTCTCCAATGATTTTGAAGAACTCTTGCAGGAAAGAGGCATCAAGAGGGAGATTACCACAAGGTACTCACCTGAACAAAATGGGGTAGCTGAAAGAAGAAATAGACTCATTGTGGAGACATCTAGGTCTATGCTTAATGAAAAGAAACTACCAAATTATCTTTGGGCAGAGAGTGTATCTACTGCCACATACTTGATCAACAGGTTGCCATCAAAGACACTTGATGGAATGACACCCTATGAGGCTTGGCATGGTAAGAGACCATCTCTGGATCATTGCAAGATCTTTGGGTGTGTTGCATATGTGCATATTCCCTCACAGGTAAGGGGAAAGCTAGACCCTAAGGCTGAGAAGTGTATCTTTATTGGTTATGATTTGAATCAGAAAGGATACAGGTTCTATAACCCCTCAAACAAAGGCTTCAAGGTAAGCAGAGATGTCATCTTTGATGAAAATGAGTCATGGTATGATAATGAGTGCAGGAAAGTTAGCCTACCTTATGATATGGAAGAAGACTTTCCAAAGCTTGTCAGGCAAGAACCAACTCAGAATGAGGATACAAGTTCAGATGATGAAGACACCCTCAACATTGAAGAATTCAAAGCTTGGAAATCCAAAGGGAAGATGAAGATGAAGCAACTTGAAGACAATCCAGAATCCTCAACTCAAGCTATGAGGAGATCTTCAAGGGAAAAGAAGAAACCTATTAGGTATGGTTATGATACTTCACTTGTAACCAAGCACTCTGTATATCTTGCAAAGGATATTTTAAGTGAAGAACCAGGTACATTTGAGGAAGCTATTACTAAACCAGAATGGAAGGAAGCAATGGATGAAGAAATGGAGGCTCTCAAGGAGAGTGATACTTGGGACTTGGTACCCAAGAAGGACTCCATGAAGGTGATAGGATCCAGATGGATCTACAAACTCAAAAGGAACTCAGATGGTACAATAAGCAGGTACAAAGCTAGGTTGGTAGCCAAGGGCTTTGCACAAACCCAAGGCATTGATTATGAGGAGACATTTTCTCCTGTGGCAAAGATGCCAACTATCAGAATTATGGTGAGTGTAGCTGCATCCAAGAATTGGAACATGTACCAATTGGATGTGAAGAATGCATTCTTGAATGGATGGATATCTGAAGAGGTCTACATGTCACAACCACCTGGCTATGAGGATCCCAATAAGGTAAATCATGTTTGCAAATTGAAGAAAGCTCTGTATGGATTGAAGCAGGCACCTAGAGCATGGAACTATAGGTTGACAACCTATCTCTTGGATCAAGGATTTGTGATGAGTAAAGCAGATACTTCATTGTTTATAAAGAAGAACAATTCAGAGGTAATATACTTGTGTGTCTATGTTGATGACATCATTATTACAGGAAATGATATTCAAGGAATTAGACACATCAAAGGTCAAATGATGAAGGAATTCAAGATCAATGATCTTGGATTATTGAAGTACTTCCTAGGACTTGAATTGGTCTACACAAATTCAGGTATATTCATTACTCAGAAGAAGTACATTCAGGACATGGTCAAGAAGTTTAATTTGCAGGAAGCTAAAGTCTCAAACATTCCTATGGAGGTCAACCACAAACTCAGTGCACATGAAGGAGAAGAACTCAAGG
>CM035407.1:210001282-210003782 GCA_020310875.1 Ceratopteris richardii | reverse complement strand
TACTAGGGAAGAACTTGCAATGTTGAAGACTTGGATGAGAAAGGATGCTAAAGCAAGGAGTATCATCTACATGGCTGTAAATGATTACCTTCTACCTCACATCAGAGGTTTAGAAAGTGCCACAGATGTTTGGAATGCTTTGGAAGAGCATTTCCAAAATACAACTAAGTCAAGGAAGTCCTCACTATGGGCTGAGTTCACAACCTTCAAGAAGAAGAGCTCACAATCAATTTCAGATTATGTGGCAAGGATGAAAGATATTGCAGATAGCTTGGGAGCAGTGGATGAAGATATTGAAGAAGAAAAGTTGGTAAGACAAATACTTACAGGTCTAAGAGGTGATGAGAAGTGGAAGCCTTTTATCTTGTCCATAGAATTGTCACTTGATCACTTTACTCCTGATCTTAATCAATTGCTAGGACACATGCTAACCTTTGAGCAGGATCTTAAAGGAGACAATGATAGAAGTACAAGTCAAGCTATGTACTCCAAAGACAAGAAAAAGAATGGCAAGGGAAAGCAATCAAATGATGATGAAGGGAATTCAAATCAAGCCAACTTCACAAAAGGGAAGACAAATTTCAGAGGTAAAGGAAGAGGAGGTAAGAACAAAGATAATGCTAAAGCTTGTTGGATTTGTGGCAGAACAAATCATTTGGCAAATGATTGTTGGTATAATAATCAAAGTGGAGGATACAACAATCAGAATTATAGTCAAAGAGGTAGAGGAGGCAGAAACCAAAGAGGCAATTTCAGAGGAAGAGGTGGTAGGACATCATATGGTAGAGGAGGTGGAAGAAACTTCCAATCTCAGTCCTACAACAATAATTATTACAATTATGCATCAGATCAGAAGGATGACATGACTCTTATCCTGAATGCAACTCATGAATCAATGGGAGAAGATCAAAGAGTGTTCTATATTGACTCAGGGTGCAGCAACCATCTGAGTGGGAATCTATCCTTGATGACTGATATGGAAGCAAGGGTGAATGGACATACAGTTCAAACAGGTGACAATACCAAACATAAAGTGGAGAGCATTGGATCAGTTAAGACAAAGAGTGGAAGTACACTTCTGAGCAAGGTACTTTATGTTCCAACTATTCCTAAAAATCTGATAAGTGTAGGGCAAATTGTGGAGAAAGGATATGAGGTAAGATTTACAAATGATGGTGTCTATGTACAAGATCCAAATCAGGGATATAGAAACATAATTGTAGGTAAAAAGGAAGGAAGATTGTTTACTCTCAAAGTCCAAGGTAATGTGGGACATGCATTGTTTACCTATGGAGGTCAAAAGATGTCTGAATTAGACCTATGGCATAAAAGGCTAGGTCATTTCAATGAGAGAGCTATAAAGGAGATGTCAAAGAATCAGGTGGTGCTTGGATTGCCAAACATTGAAGGGCAACATATGGTGTACAAGTGTGAAGCTTGTCAATTAGGTAAAGCACATAAAAGTTCTTATAACAAATCAGGGTACAAGTATTCAAACATGCTTGAATTGGTTCATACAGATGTATGGGGTCCCTCAAGGGACTATAGCATAAATGGATCCAGATATTATGTGTTGTTTGTTGATGATGCAACCAGGTGGATTACTTTGTATGTAATCAAGGACAAATCAGAAGTCTTCAAGACATTCAAACACTTTCATGCTTATGCAGAAAGGATCACAGGACAAAAGCTAAAGAGGTTAAGATCAGATGGAGGGGGAGAGTATTTCTCAAAAGAGTTTGATGATTATTTGTGGAATGCAGGTATCAAAAGAGAAGTAACTTGCAGGTACTCCCCTCAACAGAATGGAGTAGCAGAAAGGAGGAATAGGACTCTTGTAGAATTTGCAAGAGCCATGATGAAGGAAAAGAATTGTCCAAATTATTTATGGGCAGAGGCCATTAATACTGCAACATACCTTGTGAATAGGTTGCCTTGCAAAGCTTTGGATGGAGGAACCCCTTATGAAGCATGGTGGGGTAAGAAGCCTAGTCTTGATCATTGTAAAGTATTTGGATGTATTGCATATGCTTATGTTCCTTCACAATTAAGACATAAGCTAGAACCAAAAGCAGAGAAGTATGTTTTTATTGGATATGATGATAGACAGATGGGTTATAGGTTGTGGAGTCCATCCACAAAGCAATTTCTTGTTACTAAAGATGTAACATTTGATGAGCAAAACATATGGTATACAGGATCACCAAATGAGTATACAGGTGTTGAAGAAATTCAAAGGAAAGGAAAGGCAAAGGTAAAAGTATGTGAAGAAATTGTTGATGAAGTTGACTCTAGATGTAGAGTGCAGGATCATGTAGAAGAAGGGCCAAGATTTGATCCAGAATCAAATGAGGCTGAAACTTCAAGAAGTGCAGAAATCAGAAGATCTACAAGAGAAAGGAAAGAGCCTATAAGGTATAGTTATGATACATCTTTCCTAACAACAAAAGATTATGCCTACATTGTGAAAACAGAAGAAGATCCAACTACTTATGAAGAA
>CM035407.1:209983782-209986282 GCA_020310875.1 Ceratopteris richardii | reverse complement strand
GCTTCTTGAGTAGCATTTGCAAGACCTCTATACTCTGCTTCAGTGGATGACAATGCCACTGTAGGTTGCTTCTTAGCTGACCAAGAGATAGGCTTATCTCCTGCAAAACAAATGTACCCTGAGGTGCTCCTCCTATCATCCTTGCATCCTGCCAGCCAAACTTCTTGACCATATCCTGTACATACTTCTTTTGAGTAATGTATATACCTGAGTTTGTGTAGATCAATTCAAGACCTAGAAAATATTTTAGTAATCCAAGATCACTAATCTTGAATTCTTTCATCATCTGACCCTTGATGTGTCTAATCCCATTGACATCATTACCTGTAATGATGATGTCATCAACATAGACACATAAGTAGATTACCTCTGTACTACTTCTCTTTATGAATAGAGAAGTGTCTGCTTTGCTCATCACAAATCCTTGGTCTTGGAGGTAGGTGGTCAATCTGTAGTTCCATGCTCTAGGTGCCTGCTTCAAACCATAGAGAGCCTTCTTCAATTTACAAACATAATGTACCTTTCTTGGATCTTCATAGCCAGGTGGTTGTGACATGTAGACTTCTTCAGATATCCATCCATTTAGGAATGCATTCTTCACATCCAATTGGTACATGTTCCAATTCTTGGATGCAGCTACACTCACCAATACTCTGATAGTTGGCATCTTGGCCACAGGAGAAAATGTCTCCTCATAATCAATGCCTTGGGTTTGTGCAAAACCCTTGGCTACCAACCTAGCTTTGTACCTGTTAATAGTTCCATCTGAATTCTTCTTCAATTTGTAGATCCATCTGGATCCTATTACCTTCATAGTATCCTTCTTGGGTACCAAGTCCCAAGTATCACTCTCTTGGAGGGCTTCTATCTCCTCATCCATGGCTTCTCTCCATTCTGGCTTTGTAATTGCTTCTTCATAGGTACCTGGTTCTTCATTCAACAAGTCTTTTGCAAGATATACAGAATGTTTAGTTACAAGTGATGTGTCATACCCAAATCTGATAGGTTTCTTCTTCTCTCTCTGAGATCTTCTCATAGCTTGAGTAGAAGTCTCTGCCTTGTCCTCCAATTGCTTCATTTTCATCTTTCCTTTGGACTTCCAAGCCTTGAACTCTTCAAGGTTGATGGTATCATCATCTGAGCTTGAATCTTCTTGCTGAGTTGGCTCTTCCTTGGTAAGCTTTGGAAAATCTTCCTCCATGTCATAAGGTAGACTCACTTTCCTGCATTCATTCTCATACCATGAGTCATTCTCATCAAATATCACATCTCTGCTTACCTTGAACCCTTTGTTTGTGGGGTTGTAAAATCTGTATCCTTTTTGGTTCAAATCATAACCAATGAAGATACATTTCTCTGCCTTTGGGTCTAGCTTTCCTCTTACCTGTGAAGGAATATGCACATATGCAACACACCCAAAGATTTTACAATGATCCAGAGAGGGTCTCTTACCATGCCATGCTTCATATGGTGTCATGCCATCAAGTGATTTGGATGGCAACCTATTGATAAGGTAAGTGGCAGTGGACACACTCTCTGCCCATAGGAAATTTGGCAACTTTTTCTCATTGAGCATAGACCTAGCTGTTTCCACTATAAGTCTATTCCTTCTTTCTGCTACCCCATTTTGTTCTGGTGAGTATCTGGTAGTGATCTCCCTCTTGATACCTCTTTCCTGCAAGAAATCTTCAAACTCATTGGAGAAGTATTCTCCTCCACCATCTGACCTTAGCCTCTTCAAGCTTCTACCTGTTTGATTCTCAACAAGTGCAAGATACCTCTTGAAACAATTAAACACTTCATCTTTATGCTTCATAAAGTATAAAATGGTCCATCTGCTATAGTCATCAATGAAGGACACATAATACCTTGAACCAGAAATGGAAGGGTCCTTGCTAGGTCCCCAAACATCTGTGTGTACCAAGTCTAGGTAGTCTTCATGCATGAAACCTTTCCTTGAGTAGGGTAATCTGTGAGACTTACCAAATTGACATGATCCACATTTGTAAATCATGTGTTGCTTGGATTCATTAGGTATCCCAAGCACACACTGATCCCTGCACATTTGCTTGATAGTCCTTTCACCTATGTGCCCTAATCTTTTATGCCATATCTCTAACTCTGAAAGTGTCTGATCCTTGTAATTATACAAAGCAATGTTTCTTGTATCTTCTAGCTCAAATGTAAATAATCTACCTGATTTCTCCCCTTTGGCTATCCTTCTGAATCCTTGTTTTGGGTCCTCCACATATGCTCCATGTTGTGTGAATCTGACCTGCAAATCTTTCTCCACAATCTGACCAACACTCATCAAATTCTTAGTTATTGTTGGTACATAGAGTACCCTGCTTAGTAGATTTTGATTACCATCACATGTCTTCACATTTCCAATCTTGACAACAGAGTGCTTAGTGTCATCACCTGTTTGTACCTGATGTTTGCCCTTGGGCTCTTCCAAATCAGAAAGCAATGCCACATTTCCAGCTACATGGTTAGAACA
>CM035407.1:209951282-209966282 GCA_020310875.1 Ceratopteris richardii | reverse complement strand
AGCAGAACTCGACATTATATTTCTATTAAAATGATGTTTTACATTTCATGTGTTTTACAAGAGTAATATGAATCTACAATAGAAGCTGATCATAGCTTTCCTCAGGCTCAAGCAAAATGGGATCCTCTGGAACATTAGAACACATATCCTGCCTCTCTTGCTCCAAGATTGGCTCTTCAAGGTCAGCCATGTCCCCCGGTTCATCTGCAAGTGGGGGAACAGGCTCCCTTGAAGCCGGTTGGAATCTCTCCGTGTCTGCAATGTGCTTCCTTCCAACCTCTTGGTCTTCATCTGGGCATTCATTCAGCCCATTGATTCTCATTCTAATGAAGCTCATGTAGCAAAGCTACGCGACCTCTTCATCCATTTTCGTTGCCATTTTGTCGAACTCCAGCCGACCACACACAGAGTAGTGTTCTGATTTTTACCGCCCAACCGCTGAGCAACTCTCTCATGAAGTACTCAAGTCTTCTCTACTTGAGCCTCAAGTCTTTATGAGATAATAATCTCCCTTCTTCTACCCATCATATAAAACAATGCTCCTCATGGAGCCATGTGGTACAAAGCCATAATATGACATTTCCTTCCCCTTGAAAGCATTTTCGTCCTCGAAAATGCAGATGAAATGTCCCTAATGGTAGAAGAAAGTGCTCAAACTCCCCTGAACCCCATGTACTCTATGTACATGGTCATCTCTGTGTGTGTTGTCTCCCTGTATCCTTCCCCTTAAGAAGTCTCATATGAGATCATCTCAAAGGTGGGAAACCGTCTGAGTGGTGCCTACTATCTCCATGTACACTCAACTTCCAAATTATCACTCCCATGACATAGAAAATGATCCAAATGACCTAAGTCCATATGATGTATCCTCTATGGAGTAATAATATGAAAAGAAAGTGTAAAGTGCCAAGCTGAAGAGCTTGACCGTACCGTAATGGAGATAATAAACCATAGAATCCTCTAGAATATAGAACAAAGTCCCATAACAAGGGACTTCAAACCCATCTAGGACTAAATGATAGATTGCCCTCATACGAGTCTTGGTCTTCATAACCTTGAGTGTGCTCACAAGTAATAGTTTACTCTAAAGTACCTTGTGAACTATGCAAATCCACCATCTAGTTCATATATAAGAATTTCTTGGTAGTAAAATATAATCTATACATTTCACCTGCCAAGAACTCTGTGGTTTGTCATCCATTACCTTTGGATTAAGTTATATTGGAAGAGCATCTATAGGTACTTGCGCAAACTCTAATATTTCTCTTCCCTGTAGTTTGCCATATGAATGCAGAAAGCATTCCCTTTGAGATTCAGATAATCCCTAAGTACCCATCCTCCTAACTGATGTTTACTCATCATACTCATGATGTAACACCAACTAAGAGTTTGGTACTCTAATAGGTTAGATATATCCCTATCTCCTAGAAACCTTAAAGAGAAGAGTCATACTCAACTCCCAGTCTCACTAATGTCAATAACTAGATCATCTCATCTAGTCAAAGAGCATCACTGGAAGTAAAAATAACTACTTCTCAAGAGTCTTCATGTGAGAATCAATCTAACCATCATGATTAACTGATCTCCCTCTTGCCTTTGATAGAAGAGTTCCACTTCTATCTAGACAACCTAAAAGTGAGAAAGTGAAACTCTCTCTCTCTCTCTATTCAATTTCTTCTAAGGAAAAGAGCTCTAGCAGTGGAACCTATTCCACTTTCCCTTTCCCTTTGAAAGAGATTCTGTTGAATCCATTTACTCTGCTCATAACTGAGAACATGTACATAAGTTCTCCAAGTTTTCCTTCAAAACTAGTGGAGAAAGAGACTCCCATGTGAAGGAAAATTACACTAAAAAGTAGAGTAAATGAATTCCTTCTGAAACATAGACTAAGAGATGTTTCCCAAACACCTCTTCTCTTTAAAGGAAAACATACTCTATTCTTCTCCTATGAAGAAATCATGTTTTCCTTTCCTTCTTTCTCTCTCAAAGAGCAGGAGCTAAAGTGAGACCACTGAACTATAAAGTGAGATATGTCATGGATCTCTGAGCTGATTCCCACTTTCTCGTTTCCTTAAAAGAGAGACTCATGAATTTATTTAGTCCTCTCTTCCATAAGTAATGCATAATCCCTCATTACATATATTCCTATGAAGATGGAGAACAAATCTCCCCTGACTAATGAAGGTGTATGTAGTGAAGAGTGGAGAAAATAAATTCCTAACAAGGGTCAAAGCCCTCTGCTAAAATGGTCAGCAATGATATGACATGATACCATAAACACATGTGTATCCATAGTAAAAAATTATCTCTACCAACCATACTCTGTACATGGATCTATATGATAACTGATGGAATTATCCTTGCTGAAAACCACAACATGAGTATGTGATGTCCATGGTGATAAAATCACCTACCACATTCTCTACAGGAAGAATAAATCTTCCCTAACTATGAAGGATAACTCCCCATTGAAGGATAACTGCCAATCCTAAGGAGATGTCTACTAAGAGCTCTCCTCTGATCTAGTGAGACATGACGCCATGAATGATGAGTCCTTTTCTCCCTGGCCATAGAAGAAGAGTGCTCAAAGGGAAGTCGTTTCCACCGTCCCATACCAGTGGAACCTTCTTCCAATTCATGTTGTCATACCTACACTAAACCGAATATATATTCCATGTAATGGAATATGTAAGTGGACTCTAATGAATCCCATATCCTAAAATCATATCAGTGGACTCAAATGAGTCCCATGTCCTCGAACTAGTTAGTTTGGTTCTAGTCAACAATGTGACAATGGATATCCCCTTCTGTTCCAAACCAACTTGTTCCTAGGTACCAAGACTAGGTCTAAGTACCTCTCTATAGATCGGGATATACATATATATGTATTGGGTACCCCAATTATTCCTGACTAAGGGATCTATGCTCTATACCATAGAGCTAGTGCCATACCTCTGGCCTTTTTAACCATCACTCGAATCACATAGCACCCATCGATGCTCTCTCATGAAACCCATCTCTAAGATCCCATCTTATTGGTTTCCTTATTAGTGTAGCAAAAATGCTTCACTACTTGCTCAAGTGATGTGCATGAGTGAAACTAATCACTCTTTGGGTATTCCTAAAAATACCCCATAGTCTCCTAATCATACTGTGAGATTCTTGTGAAGATAAGTGAATCTTCACTACCTTGGAGATCATCAAACTGTATCTGCCATACCTCTATGCAACTTCCTGAACCTATAGGATTGCTTGTGCACATTACTAATGGTGAAGGCGTAGCTTCTTCCGTTAGCAATCCTAAATTCTAAATCCATAAGGATTATGAATAGGGATCCTATTTGCTACTGAAGTTGCTTTATCTATAATACTCTGATGGTACTAAGTCCATCAAATACATGCTTATAAGCATGCCTAAAACTTATTGATGTTTGCAGAAAGGCATGTTACCATGCCATAACATTCTTACCTAAAGGCAAGTGTGTATATAATGCCATGCGGTAAGAAAATTTTTGACAGCATTTCCCCAGGAAATGGAATCCCAAAAAAATGAACCATAAGCTTAGTGGCACATAGGCCACCCAATAACATAGGGCTTGACAGGCCCATGGCATGCACGCCATAAACTCATATATGGACTCCATGACCTGCAAAAACATAAAAGCAGTTGCTAGCAACCATTCTCTGAGTTGCATAGCCATATAGTTTCTGCAATTCTCTTTCCTGCAAACAATCAAAAAGTATACTTCTTGCCTGTCGATCCATACTTTAAGAATTTAAACAATGATCAACATTTGATGTATGCAATCCAATTTATGCATGTACATACAAAACATGCCATAAGATAAAATAAAATGCCTGAAGCATAAAGCATACATCCCTGAATAGTTTGATTTTGGAATTGCATGCATCCAATCGTTCTCAACAAGCTTTGAGACCTCTGCACCTTCCTCCTGAGGTCCTAACATAAACTTTGAAGTGTCGAAAACATCAGAGCACTCCCCAAAACATAAAGCATGGTTAGGTGATTACCAAAATAATGCAAATTTAGTCAAAAAATGCATTAGTAATCCTTCTTTAGACCTGCAAAAACCACTTTAGGACTTGAAAATGTTCACAAACTGAAATATATAGCATGTGCAAAGAGCTCGAAGTGAAATTACTCAAATCACCTTCCCGGTTTGAAAGATATGACTCCCGGAAGGTAATCGCCAAAAACTGTTCAGACTTTGCAGAGCTGTACAGACCTGCAAAAATACTTATTTTCCAAAATTTCTTTTCATAAACTTAAAGTAGACCTTATGCTCTTCGAAACGAGCCATAGCACGTCCAATTTGGAGTTTTCTAGCCCAAGATATGGCCATTCCAAGCGGGACATGTCAAACTAGTGAACTGTTGGAGGGGCTGGAAAAAGTGTAAAAATGTGATCTTTGGGGTGCCCCAAAGAATTCTTCCATCAAGCAAATGCTAAAATTCTCTCCATAACCTCAGAGAGTGGTATATGAAGATGCTTAGGCCTATTTTTACCTTTCCAAATCCTCCCTTCGTGCATGCTAATTCGCTCCCCAAAAGAGGCCTAAATCAAGATTTTTACTTTCATGTAAAAAACTTAAATGGGAGCTCTTAGCAAGCTTTTAATCCACTCTAAATGTGGATTTATCTTGGATTTTATACAATAATCCATGGGAAGCCTCTTAAATGATCTTTATTCTTAATCCCAAAAGTGGAGTTTGGCAAAAGTTAACATCTAAATTTTTTCCAAAAAGTGCGGGAAGGGGGTTTTTGAGGAAGTAAAATTCCTCCTTAACTTATTATTTTGATGAATCTAATGATTTTCCTATGAAGTCCATACACTACACTCAGTATATATACTTTTTCACATCCATCCATAGCTATTGCACCTCTTTTCCCCTCTTCCAGAATGGAAATTTCTTAGATTCATGTGCTGAAATTTTTTGTCAAACTGTGATGGAAGAGGGTTTTTTACAGGGGGCAATCATCTAGTAGCTCTACAGACTTACTTTTCTTTGGTTTCTGTAGAATAAAGTGGAAAGACAATTAAATGAGCTCTTCAAGAGAGCAAACGAAACATAAGGAATCAATGCATGGCATCGATTTCCTGTGTGGGTAGATGCCAGGCATCGACTTTCTACTGAAAGTCGATGCCTGACATCGACTTTGGGACAAAAGTCGATGCCTGGCATCGACTTATGCCATGAGGTCGATGCCAGGCATCGACTTATGCCCCCAAGTCGATGCCACGCATCGACTTATGCCAGGAGGTCGATGCCAGGCATCGACTTTTGGCAGCAGGTCGATGCCAGGCATCGAATTTAGCAGTAAGTCGATGCCAGGCATCGAATTCCAACTAAAAGCCTGGCATAAAATTGGTGAGGTGAATCAAGGCATCTATACTAATAGCAAACCAGGCATGACCTCTGAAAGAGAACCTACCCAATTACGAAACAGGATAAAATATTCTGATAAAGCTTTGTAGGATGATGTGGTTGGATAGTCTGCTTGGACCTCTGTCCAAGAAAAGCAACCCAGCCTCTTCTTCATCATCACCTCCTCAATCTTCATGTATACTTTATGACTACAGTCACAGAAATGAAAAAGAGACTAGGTAGACCAGAAACATGGGAGGAGGGAAAAAGGATATGAGAATAACATACATACTTATTGAGCTCAGCCACCATCTCCTCCAAGCTTATCTCCTTGGAGATTACCCTTGACAAAGTTGATATAATCAATGTATCATCCTTGATTCCTTGAAGGGCCCTCCATGGTGTCAGCTTCATGTTCTCAGGAGCCTCTTCAATTGAGAGGTCAACTTTCCTTCCCTTTCCCTTCAGATCAACCTGTGGGTTTGGCCTCAACTTCCGTTGCCTTTGGCCCTTGACCTCCTTGTTGTGCCACATTGTGAAAATTTTATCCTGCAGATCCCAGATCTCACCTGTTTTGAAAGCCAGTTGAAACCATGGATCATATTTCCTCAAAGCATCAGACTTTCTATTCTCATCCAGTGCAATTCCAACCTCAATAAGGCATTGCTTTCGTAGATTCGGATGTATTCTTCCAGCTTCCTTCATAAGACAATCTTCATATTTAGTCATGGTGGAAGAATAGAATTCTCTCTATGGAGGACATTTTTTGCCTGTAGTCATTGTCATTGTTGTGATCCCAAGCAAGAAGCTTGGCTTCCTCAGTTGTAAGACCAACATATATCTTGCACTCTGCATACCTAAAGAAAAATGTGGTAGGGTGCTCCTTCACTAGCTGTCTGCGGGCCTCTACAGAGTGTGAACCTCCAATCACATAATATGTATAATCCTCAAACAAACCCTCATTGAAATCCTCCACAGAGCTGCACTCATTCGGATCCACCATGACAAGGAATGGCACAAGAGTAGCATGAGGATTTATTTTCATTTTATTTTTAAGATTCTGCACGTGCAGATTGTGTGGCTCCCTGATCTCAAGGGGCCTCCTCCCTGTGACTGGATCTATTGGTGGCCTATGGATGATATTGATTGGCAGGTGGAACAACTGCCCCTTCTTCACAACTTTTCTTCTAGCTATGTCCTCCCTCATCTTGTTCTGCTCAGTACCAAGAACACCCGAGGCAAGCTCTCCACCGGGTGCAACTATTATATCCTCAGAGCTAGAGCTTGAGTCAAAAGACTCCTCATCTGCAATTCTCTTCTTTTTCCTCTAGAACTTCTTCTGCACGCTCTGCTTACCCCTTGCCTTTACAGGGGTTCTCATCTTCTATTGTGTTGGCATGATATTGCCGTGGATCCATGGCATCAAGTCCTTGATAAGATTCACTGAGTCCCTGCATATCTCTGCAAGCCCATCTGGAACACAACACTCTGGGCACAAGAAATCCATCTTGCATATAACATTTCTTAAACCTTTCGATGTCTCTACCAGGACAAGGAGGTTGTCAGAATCCTCATCTTCATAATCTAGTTTGTACACAAGGCCATACTGAAAACCCTGTGTTGTCGTGATCTTTCCTCTCCCATACGCCCCTGCGAACACAAGAAGGACTGCATTCTTTTCTTCAACATACTGAAGGCACCACTCCAGGTTTGTCATGTCTCACAGTGGACGATCTGTCCTTAAGACCTCTGCATCCCTCGAACTATCCTTCCTAGTTGTATCATCCTCAGTGTTGGAGAATTCCTCTCCTAATCGCAGCAAAAAGTGTAGAAGACCTTCTCAGGATCAAGACTCTTGCCAACAATAGAACCTTCAAATGAAAACTGGTACCAAGTGAAATATCCAATGAACTTGAAACTTTGTTCACTCAAACTAGACACCTAGAGCTTTCAAATGAGATATTAAACACTCAATTCGGAGTAGATTTGAGTTGGCAATTATTTGATTCAAAACAGACTACCTGTCCACTCAGTTAGGCTAAAAATTGGACTTCACTAAACCCTGAATAACTCACAGACCGTAATGAATTTCATAAAACTGTTCTAGACAGAGGAAGTACTTGAGATAAGCTTTCCAACGAATGTTTAAACACTAAAATTAGATACATATATTGAGAGATATGACTCTTACAAGTAGACTACCCAAAAATGGGTGTGCGGCTAGACATACTCTATGAGAGTAAACTGAATGAAATGACTCAAAACAATTGAAGTAGCTACAAGGGGGCTTCCACGCCTTCTTCCTCTATCCTTGAGTGTCCTCCCTTGCCTCTTTTATAGCCAAGTGACCAAAAACTCTCATGATGAGTTTGAGAGCTCTTCTCCATCATTTCTCCACTACTTTGGACAACCACTCCTCTTACAGTTCAGTTTTTGGATTTGATTCTCTTTTGAATGATTCTCTTTTGGTCTCCACTACTTGCTGAAGTAAATGCTTCTATTTTTCATTTTTGTATTTTTCTTCTACTTGAAGAAAATCCTTTTTGCAAAAATAGATACGAGCTTACTTCTTTATTTTTAACACTCCCCCTCAAGCTCACATGTGAGCTTGCACCTTCAGCCATATCCTGTAAGTTGATGTCGTCCTTGAATCTCTTGAGCTTAGAAGCATCTAGGGACTTTGTAAGCATGTCTGCAACCTGGTCATTAGTTCCAATGAACTTTATATCCACATCCTTGCTCAAAACCTTTTCTCGAACATAATGATATTGCACTTCTATGTGCTTGCTTCGTGCATGAAACATTGGATTGTTTGTCAAGTGAATGCTTGACATGTTGTCACCATAAATTGGAATGGTCTCCACCTGCACATCAAGATTAGCCAAGAGCTTTTTAATCCACATAGCTTCACAAGTTGCAAAGGCTAAACCTCTATATTCAGCTTCTGTAGATGATAGTGCAACAGTAGGTTGCTTCTTTGAGCTCCATGTGATAGGTTTGCTACCTATCATGAACACATAACCTGAAGTGGATCTTCTGTCTTCCTTCGAACCAACCCAATCAGCATCACTGAAGCCTTTTACCTGCAATTCTTCATCATATCCATAAAACAGAGCATGATTAATTGTGTGCTTCACATATCTTAGCACTCGTTTGGCTGAATTTCAATGTTCACTTGTTGGAGCTTGCATAAATTGAGAAAGAACTCCAACAATATAACACAAATCTGGTCTTGTGATCGTAGCATAGATCAATGAACCTATAATACTCCTATATGTAGTTACATCATGTAACTTCTCTCCATCATTTGAGCATAGCTTCACATTTGTGTCCATAGGTTGAGTGAGTGGTTTGCATTCACTCATTCCAAATCTGAAAAGAACATCCAATAGGTACTTTCTTTGCATTAAGTAAATGCCATCTTTCCCATAGACTATCTAAATGCCTAAAAAGTATTTCAGCTCACCAAGATCTGAAATTTTAGACTCCTTACCGAGTTTCCTTTTGATCTCTTGTATTCCTATAACATTACTTCCTGTTATGATGAGATCATCAACGTATATGCAAATATATACTTGCTCGCCTTCTTCTTTCTTCATGTAGATAGAGGGATCTGCATTACTTGGACTATACCCACACCTTGTGAGGTGCTCGACCAATCTTTGATTCCAAGCACGTGGTGCTTGCTTTAGCTCATACAAAGCTTTCTTCAATCTACAAACAAAATTTGGATGCTTTTTGTCTTCAAATCCAATCGGTTGACTCATGTATACCTCTTCTTGAAGTTCACCATTGAGAAAAGCATTTTTTATGTCAAGTTGGTACAATGTCCATCTCCTTGCTGCACTCACTGCAATCAAGGTTCTAATTGTTCCCATATTTGCAACCGGGCTGTAAGTTTCTTCATAATCGATGCCGTGAGTTTGCTTGAATCCTTTTGCTACTAGTCTAGCTTTATGCCTTGCTAGAGAACCATCAGCATTTCTCTTTATTTTAAACACCCATTTATTTGGAACAATCTTCATACCTTCAGCCTTTGGAACTAGCTCCCATGTGTGATTGTCCTTGAGAGCTTTCATATCTTCTTGCATAGCTTCTTGCCATTCTTTTTGTGTACATGCTTCTTCATATGCATCCGGTTCTTTGTCTTTGACCACCTGTGTCATATATGCAAAATGCTTTGCAATAAAACTATCATAGCTCAGCCTTTCAATTGGATACCTTGCTCTTGAAGACCTCCTTTCATTTCCTTTTGGGCATTGCTTCTTCAACCGGTTCAACTTTACCTTCGGTGTGATCACCTCTTCATACTCTTCTTCACTTGCATTTGAATCACTATTTTGGGCAGCACTTTTAGCTTTAGATCTTTCATAAGCTGATATTGGTGATGAGGAATGACTCCTTAGCCTCCCCTTCCATGTTGACCTTTCTCCAAGTGATGTAGAAGCTTCTGGACCTGACATTTGAGTGCTTGTTTGCTGAAATTCTTCTTGGACAGCACCTCCATCATCTTCGCAATCTTCTTCAAGAATCTTCTCTTTCCCTTTGTCTCCAAACCATGGTCTCAGCTCATCAAATACCACATCTCGTGAGACTCGTAGCTCCTTTGTCACCGGATTGTAGCACCTATATCCCTTTTGCTCCGATGAATATCCAATAAAAATACATTTTTCGGACTTTGCCTCCATCTTTGTCCTTAGTTCTTGAGGGATATGAACATAACACACACATCCAAAAACTTTGAGATGTGTAAGGTCAGGCTTCTTACCGGAATAAACCTCCTCGGGAGTTAGATTATGCACTCCAGCCGTTGTGCACTTGTTCATCAAATAAACGGCCGTACTAGTTGCTTCAGCCCAATAGTTTAGGGGCATCTTCATCTCGTTGAGCATGCATCTTGCAACTTCTGTGATATGTCAATTTTTCCTTTCAGCTATTCCATTTTGTTGAGGTGTGTACCTACATGTAGATTGTCTCTTGATGCCATTTTCATAAAGAAAATCTGAAAATTCTTTGGAGAAATATTCTCCTCCTCCATCGGACCTCAAGGTCTTTATGTAGCGTCTTGTTTCCTTTTCTACTTGTGCTTTAAATCTCTTGAATATGGAGAACACATCTGATTTTTGTTTTATGCAAAACATCCATACTTTTCTTGAATGATTATCGATAAAAGTGACAAAATATCTATTACCACCCACTGATGGTTGTTGTGATGGTCCCCATACATCCGTGTGTATCAAGTCGAGGACATTCCTTGCCACATATTTGCTTATCTTGAATGGTTGTCGAGTTTGCTTTCCTAGTTGGCATGCTTCACAAAACTCATGTAGTCCAGCATCATTGAATCTTGGAAGATCTCTTACCACTTCATGGTTGCTCATGTCCTTGAGCTTGGGAATGTTGATATGTCTAAACCTTTTGTGCCACAAATCAATTTCAACAATCCTCTTGTTTCCAAACTGAATATACATCACCTTTCCATGTGGTTGTTGAATGTCCAAGGTGAACATCCTTCCTTCTTTCCTTCCTTGAGCAATGACCTTGAATCCTTCTTTTGGATTCTTTATAAAGCAACCTTTTTCATTGAAGATAACATGATATCCTTTCTCTACCATTTGTCCTACTGAAATCAAATTCTTTGCAATAGTAGGAACATGAAGAACATCAGCCAATACCTTTTTATCTCCAAGCTTGATATCTCCAACATGCTCAATTGCATGTTGAGTTTCATCGCCGATCTCCACACATCCTTTTCCACTTGGAGCTTGTAGCTTTGTGAATAAATCTCCTTGGCATGTCATATGGTTGTTGCAACCTGAATCTATGAACCATTTTTGTCATCACTTCTTGAGTTGTTGTACTCATGCTTCATGGCAAGCATGGTTTGCTTGTCTCCTTCACTTGATGTACTCGCATAGTTATTTTGGCTCCTTTGGTTGCCTCCATTTAGCCTTCCATTCTTTTGACAACAATCATTTGCATAATGTCCTAGTTTGCCACAATGATAACATGTTATACCTTTGTGAGGATTGTATGAACCTCGACCTCTTCCTCTATTTCTTCCTCGACCTCTTCCATGTGTGTTGTCATTTGAGTTGTCCTTGTTGTCCTCCGAGTTGTGTTGGCTGAAATTTGTGTTGTTGTAGCTTCTTCCTCTTCCTCTCGAGCCTCCTCTTGAGTTCCTTCCTCTACCTCGTCATGCATATAGCATTTGACTATGGCTCTCCTTACCTTTGTTCCCTTCTCCTTGTTGAGCAACCTCTTCAGCCACAAGATTTGGTATAATCTCATCGAATGTTGGTAGAGGATCTCTATAAAGGATGTTTGTGATGAGGGGCTTCCACTTTTCTTCACTTCTCAAGCAATTGAGGGCTGTTTGGACGATGTCTTCCTCTTCTATCTTGCATCCAACTGATGCTAGCTGATCTCGAAGCTCTTTGATCCTCAATGTATACTCACTAATGCTTTGGTTTGAGCTTTTCCTCATGTTGTTGAGCTCGTTCTTGAGTTGCATCCTTCGAGACCATGTTGAGGTAGCATACACCTTCTCCAATGCTTCCCAAACTTCCTTGGCTGTTTCTAAGCTTTGCACATGACCAATCATAGTGTTAGAAATGACTTGTGAGATGAGGAACATCACAACTCGATTCCTCTCTTCCCAATCAGCAAATTGTCTCCTGTGTGCCAAGACTCTTTCCAACAGTAGAACCTTCAAATGAAAACTGGTACCAACTGAAATATCCAATGAACTTGAAACTTTGGTCACTCAAAAAAGACACCTAGAGCTTTCAAATGAGATATGAAACACTCAATTTGGAGTAGATTTGAGTTGGCATTTATTTGATTCAAAACAGACTACCTATCCACTCAGTTAGGCTGAGAACTGGACTTCACTAAACCCTGAATAACTCACAGACCATAAAGAATTTCATAAAACTGTTCTATAAAGAGGAAGTACTCAAGATAAGCTTTCCGACGAATGTTTAAACACTAAAATTGGATACATATATTGAGAGATATGACTCTTACAAATAGACTACCCAAAAATGGGTGTGCGGCTAGACATACTCTATGAGAGTAAACTGAGCGAAATGACTCAAAACAATTGAAGTAGCTACAAGGGGGCTTCCACGCCTTCTTCCTCTATCCTTGAGTGTCCTCCCTTGCCTCTTTTATAGCCAAGTGACCAAAAACTCTCATGATGAGTTTGAGAGCTCTTCTCCATCATTTCTCCACTACTTTGGACAGCCACTCCTCTTACAGTTCAGTTTTTGGATTTGATTCTCTTTTGAATGATTCTCTTTTGTTCTCCACTACTTGCTGAAGTAAATGCTTCTATTTTTCATTTTTGTATTTTTCTTCTACTTGAAGAAAATCCTTTTTGCAAAAATATATACGAGCTTACTTCTTTATTTTTAACACTCAGGAATTTTGATGCTACTCTGTCCACCAGAGGATATTCCAACCGGATTGTTGGCCTTCTTAGAGGATAAGGATGCATGAATTTTCTTTGGTTTTGCTTGGTGAACAATGCCTTTGTCACGTTGCTGATCAGCAGAGCTCATGGTCACTCTCAGCTTCTTGAAGGGCCTCTCACTCTTGGACTCAGCATCCCTGAAGGGCCTTGAAAATATCAGCTCATACGTTATTCAATGTGTTTTTCAAGGGTCCAAGTCGATGCTAGGCATCGACTTTTAGGTGCAAGTCGATGCCAGGCATCGACTTTGTGTGCAAGTCGATGCCAGGCATCAACTTGAGGGTGCAAGTCGATGCCAGGCATCGACTTGAGGGTGTAAGTGGATGACACAAAGTCGATGCCTGGCATCGACTTGCACCTAAAAGGCGATGCCTAGCATCGACTTGCACCTAAAAGTCGATGCTTGTCATCGACTTTGCACCCTAAAGTCGATGCCTGGCATCGACTTTCAGGCCACATTCGATGCCAGGCATCGACCTTCCAGGTCGATGCCAGGCATCGACTTGGGGGTACAAGTCGATGCCAGGCATCGACTTGAGGGTACAACTCAATGTCAGGCATCGACTTGAGGGTGCAAGTCGATGCCATGCATCGACTTACACCCTCAAGTCGATGCCTGGCATCGACTTACACCCTCAAGTCAATGCCTGGCATCGACTTGCACACAAAGTCGATGTCTGGCATCGACTTGCACCTAAAAGTCGATGCTTGGCATTGACTTACACCATTAGGTCGATGCCTGGCATCGAGTTGTACCCTCATGGGATCTATATTTTAGGAGCTAAGAAAAATAAAAACCTAGAAAGCATACTATTTACTCAAACATACAAAAGGAATCTTTTAGGAATCTTTTTTGTGGTATGATTTTGTCTACCTCTTAGTGCTCTTGCCAACATTCTTCTTCTCCATGAGAGTTGCCTTGCTGGTATGCTGAGCTCTGTGCTCCATGGCTGTCTGTGCTCTGTTGCTCTCTCTTGCTCGTGGATTTTGAAAATGAGAATGATCTCCTCCTCTCCTATTTATAGGCAATTGGGTAACTTGAACCAAAGTCTAACTGGATCTAACTGAATGAGTCTAGTTGCTAACTATATCTGTCAACTTATCTAACCAGGAAATACCACTCACACAAATAGGCTGTTTCACCTCGACTTTAATAAAATATTCATAGAACCTTGCAACTATTTATATACATTTGCATGGAATTTACACTTCAATGGCAAGAGTATGGTATGTACATGAGGATGTCTAATCTCATGTATAAATTTTTTCTTAGAATCTCTTGCTTGGGAAAAAATCAAGTCTAAGTTGTGTTGAATATGGGAGATTAATGACATCTTTATAGTGTTATCCTTCTCACTTCAGTTCATATTCACATTTATCTTATAACACATTGTTGAAATGGAAAATCAATGTATGAATAAACGTTCAAGTAAAGAACTTTGGGGTAATTTCGACAAAATAAGTTGGTAATTTCAACAAAATAGCTTGGTAATTTCAAAAGTCACTCATTGTCTTTGCATCCAACATTCAGAAAAATCGTAGATTCAAAATTCATTTGAAAATCTTTTGTAACAAGCATATACTTAATTCTTACATATAATTCTTACATATAATTTTCCATATACTTCTTACATATACATTTCCGTGTACCTCTTTTACACATAATTCTTTTTTAATATACTTTCATCTACCTCTTTGAGATCTAGCCAAGACCACAATAAAACCTAATCCTTGAAATCTTAACCAAAGGTAAAATTTCTTCTTGTATAGTCTTCAATGGCACTACTCCAAACAATTTTAATATCTAATCTAGTTGGAACTCAACTTGGATATATTTTGATTCACTCATAATGCTAAGACTCAATGACTCATATCTAGTTAGAAATCAATTGTGTATCTCATCTTTCAAAAGTGAATCAAATCTTTGGTTCCCTTATTAGTTTATATTTGAGTAATTAAGTAATTTGATGTTTAATGTAATTTAATGTACTTTAATGAACTTTTGATTTCATATCTTCTTGATGTGACATTTGATGTGACATATTCACTTGATCTCGGATTTCTACTTATTTAAAAAGGTCATTCATCTTCAGTCTTCTGTGAACTGAGTGAAGATGAGCTCAATCTTTTATGTGG
>CM035407.1:209911282-209923782 GCA_020310875.1 Ceratopteris richardii | reverse complement strand
TCCTACGTGAACCTTGACTATGTTTTGTAAGAATCATACGTGAAGTTTTAGAACATGTATTTTGAAGTTGGCCTTTAGGTGGGACTAGGTGGTCATAAGATTTTGGGGGTACAGTGAGTTACTCCAAGGGGGGCCTGTAATTGTTGATGTGTGTCTTTCAATCCATTGTGGTAAAGGAGCTATATTAACTTGTGAACTTTTGCAGGAACATTGCATGCACTCAAGGCATTCCAAGGCAAGCTAGCAAGGGTGAGTACCAAGCTTGGGAGAAGGCTTCATGTGTTGGTGTAGCAGTCTTAGCAACCAAAGGATTGAGGTTGGAAGTTCTCTCAACCCTCCTTTGTCAATTCCTAGCTTAGGCTAGTATGACCTAGGTGTGGTGATTAATTAGAGCAACGCTAGGCACTAATCAAGTCCAAGAGAACTAATCAACAAAGTACAAGCATTAAGTAGAGCTTAAGTTCGAAAATTCTAAGGAACAAAAGTAAACTTGAATCGAGCAAATATCAAGTGCAAGATTCACTTAAGTACTCTTGACGACGTGATTTCAAACAAGAGCTTAACACAATAGTCAACTAAAAAGAACAAAGTGATTGGTGTAAATTAACCTGCAATGAGAGTGAACTTGGGACCAAGGGGGTAGAGAAACTAGGCATATGAACCTTAGGTCAGGCAGACACTTAGGCCGAGACCGACAAAGCCTCAGATCTTCTGAAGCTAGTGTCAATCACACTGCTAGGTCTTGGGCCCAGCAGTTGAGTGATTACCCTTACACTCTCCGATCAGAAACAAGTGATTCTGAGATGTCCTATAACATGGAGAGACAAGTAGGTAGTTCAGGGGTGGCATATCTAGAAAAGACAGAAGGACCGTACAAGACTCAATTGGAATACATCAGGACTAATCGTCTAGGTGCTCGCATTTATGAAGACGGCCTGAGAAGATCTGTGGTCTAGGTTAAGAAGCCCGATCAACCCCATGGACTAGAACACCCGGTAGTCAAGTTTGAGAATGGAGCATACCTAGATAAAGAAGGGACTATTTATGTAGTCTCCACTCTTCCAGATAGAACAGACGAGTTCGGGAATGTGATCGCAGAAACCGACATGGGTGATATAGAGCAAGGGAATTTAGAGAGAGAGCCTAAGACTCCCCGTGGTAAATCAGTCTTGACCAGGATCATGACTCCAGAGTGGATTCCCTAGGATAATAAAAGCATAGATTTGCTTTTAAACTGAGAAATCGATGAGGCTTTTTGGAGATATAAGCCTGCCCTACCTCACAAAGTAGGTGCTCTCACAATCTATGAGTTTAAAGACCCTGATAGCCCAGGCAAAGTAACCTACCTAGACAATACATCAGAAAGGATCTTTGTGGTCACTGAGCACGGCAGACATACCTACACATGGAAGGGTGAGTTTGTTTTTCCCGAACCTCGGTCCAATGTGTCCTATAGCCACCAAGGAGCTGGGACCTCCCAAGCTCATGGAGCTCAAAGAGATAGAAGTAGAGACAGACCTGAGGTAAGCTTTGCCAACCCCCTGGGAAGAGAAAGGATGAGAACAGAGACGGATAGATGAGAAACCGAGAGACCGAGAGCCCCAAGGAACCAAAGAAATGCTGACGATTTCCCTTTGCCAAGGCCGAGAGAGCACACTAGGACCCTAAGGCCAACTCAGCTGGTGAAGTCCATGATGAACTACTTCGATGGTACTGGAGACCCTTATGATCATGTGGCTGAATTTAGACAAGTCTTGAGAGCGAAACAAGTGGAGGACCTATTCATGCAATACAATGCTTTTGGTCTAACCCTTAGGAACACCACCCTTACATGGTTTCAACCCCTGAATGAGAGGCAGTTTAGGAGCATAGATCAACTGTTGGAGGCATTCATCACGGAGTTTTCTAAGAGTGGCATAAGGCATAACACCTCCTCCCTGATTCATAGCTTTAAGCAAACCCCCCAAGAGACGGTCCGACTTGCAGGAAGAAGGTTTAGGCAATACCTAGAGAGGTGCCCAATGCCTGAGTTACCCACACCAGCCAAGCAAGTGGCTTTGTTCTTAGATGGATTGTTGAGCACCAAGCTCAGGTCATATGTATATCTGAAGGACCCCAGAACTATAGAAGAATACGTGCGCATGTGCATAGACATTGAGGATAATCTAGGCGAGGAGTTGGAGCTATCAAAAATCTACAAGGATTTGGATAGCTCTAGTAGCCTTATGTCGGGCCAATCCACATCCATTGAAGAACTTGCAGAAAAGGTAGCTCAAAAACTAGGAGTCTCTAGCAAACAAATCCCAAGATTTGCCCCAGTTAAGCTGTGCTATACTTGTGGAGGTGACCATATGGCAAGTGTATGTCCCATTATGGCTCAACCCCAAGTGATTCCTAGTAGCTAGTACTACACAATAGAGCGAAGGTACACCAACCACACCGCACAAGACTGCCCTTATAACAAACAAACTGTCAGGCAAAATTACCCTCAGCCATATCCACAAGGGTAGATACCAGAATCAGTACCCACCACAGCAATACGGTAGACCACAACAACCTATCAAAACCAACAAAGGCCTCAACCCGTGTTAGTGCACCAACCCCCTGCTCCAACCAATGTGATTCCAGTAAAGTACACAACTGCAGAAGAGAATCTGAACAGATCCATAGTCCCAGTCACACCGTTGCTATCAGATAGTGATCCAAGTGACCATAGTTTTGACTCCACACATATTGATAGCCCACAGGCTTACTACATGCAATCACCCGAGCATAACGAGTCCTACTATTATGAGGACCCAAGTGAAAATAGTGGGGAGCCCGAGTATGCTAATGTCATGTACACAAACCCCAACTCTAAAACTCAACCTAGGCAGGTACGACTGCCATTTCCTAGATGACCTTGCTTCAGATGTCAGGGAGATCACCTCATACATGATTTTCCACTGCCTGCCCCTACACAACCCCAACCAGTGACAATTCAGGGCTTCTGTCAAGATTGCGAAAAGCAACATCTCTTACGAGATTTCCCGAAGAACCCCAATAACCTACCAAAAATCACTCCTATCAACATCATTGGGTTAGTGGTGGACTCTACGGGAAGTATAACTTCCACAACCCCCGTGCATGTGGTCACTAGAGCTCAAGCCTTGCAGCAAACCCAAGGAGTAGGACAGGAAAAGAGTTCTGAGGTTAGTGAGACAAAGAGCATAACCAAGAAAAGGACAAGAGCTTGGAGAGATAGCCGGGAGAGAATGAAAAGACAATGGTCACAGAAAATGAGTGAACTTGAAGAAAGCTTGAGAGAAACCAAAGCAAGGATAAGTGAACTCGCATCTCAAAACCACTCTCACACTACCCCACCACCACCCTTTCCATCCCCCTCCAACCCATCACCTTCCATCCCCCAACTTTCTAATCCACCATACATAGCCCACCCACCACCCAGAGTAGGATCAGTCCTAGCCGATCCTACTCCTGAGGATCTAGACATGATGCTTAAAGCATATCAGGCCAGAATCCAAGAAGGGCCAAACGTGATAGATCATGACAGATGTTACCCTAGAGCCAATCTAGAGTTAGAGCGAACAAAGCTTTGTGCTAAGATGGTAGGATTGGCGCAAGCCATGTTTGAAGCCAGTCGCTTGTTCAATGGCTCTAGCTCCACTAGAACACCATTGCATTTTGATGGTCTGTTAAATATATTGGAGAGGTTACTTACAAAGTCTAGAAAAGGAGCCACCTCCCAGGCTAAGGAGAGGGCAAGTGATAGAATAAGCATTCTCCCCCAGGAAGCTTATGTGCCTAACTCCACTGAACCCGACACCTCTTCTTCTATGAATAGGTATTCACCAGAGTTCCTGAGAGAGATGCAAGAAGAGAAATGGGCAAAGGAAAGTGAATTCCCTCCTCCCATTGAACTTGTGGATGATGCACATGATCAATTCCCACAAGACATCCCTTCTATTTATGAAGAGCAGGAGAGCGCCCAATCTCAAGAGAGATTAGACTTTGAGTCTAATTCCTTACAGGAACTACCCCATTTCACAAGCCCATGGGAAACCAAGTCAACTTGCATGAGAGCACCCACGGTGATGATAAGAAACGAAGATTCGATCATACCTAGGAATACTGAGGTAGTAAAGAACACTAAAGTGTAGTGCAACCTCACTTTAGAAGAGCTACTCAAAGTTAAGCCAGAAGTGTGGAAACACGTAGCCAAACAAGTGCTAGACATAGCTAAATTGCGTTCCCAGGTAGGATCACATAGAACAGTGCCTGAAATACCATTGGATAAGATAGGAGATATGAGTGAAGGAGAAGAACGAAATACCTATCTCCCAGTTACCCATCAGGAATACACAACCAAAGCAATTTCGGACTCAGGTGCAAGAGTTGCAATTGCTACCACTTCCCTATGGAAGCGTTGGGGCAAGCCAGCACTCAGGTGGACGAGAATGAAACTGCAGATGGCGGATGGTCATATTGAGAGGCCCTTAGGATTGCTAGAAGGAATAACTCTCACTACATGTGGTGTTGAGTTCGAGCATACTTTTGCTATATGCGACTTTAGCAAAAACCAAGCCTACGAGATGATTTTGGGAAGGCCATTTATGCGGCAATTGCAAGTGGTACAGGACTGGGGAACCAATTCTTTGTACTTGCAACACTTAGGTGTTACAACAAAAGTCAATCTCAAGGATTACTCTCATAGAGATGTCCCTCCCATCCAATGGAATCCCATCCATAGAGCCAAGGATGACACGAAGTCAGTGCATTCCATAGGATCATGATCCTCATGGATGCATGAAGACACTCACTTATGGATGTGTAAAGCAGCAGTAGAAGAAGAGAAGAGAGAGAAAGCCAGAGATCTAGGTGAGAAGGAAATCCATAGATCAATTCGAGACCCAGCCTATGCACCTGTAGTATTTCCTAACGAAGAGTTTGAACCTCACGGCTGGGCGGAAATTTTAGCAACCATGGATGTAGCCATCAATGAAGAACAATGGACACCCCATTGTGATGAGGATGGCTATGACATTTCAGTCTTCTCAATAGAGCCAATCATGGGAGATGCGGTTTTAGAAGAATGCGAACCTAGCCCTGATGCACTCGAGGATGCAAGTGACTCCGATCTAGAGTCAATCATTATGGACCCACCTTTTGCATCAGATCAAGAATACTTCTATGAGGTAGAAGTTCACCCTCAGAGACATGAAGAGATCATTAAGGATATGAGATTAACCACACAAGTGACCACTAAAAGTGAAGGAAAGAAAAGAAAGAAGAAGGAAGTCACTCCGGAGGAAGAAGAATCCTTGTTTGAGGTCCTCGAGAACTTCAAAAGATATGAGATAGATGATAGGAGAGTCATGGTAAGAATGCCTAAACGTGAGGCACAATCAAGAGAGGCCTATGATAGCAAGGAAACTACTAAGAAAATAGTGGTAGCCATAGAAGAGGGAGAAGAAAGATGCACCTATATAGGGCATGACCTGACGGAAGAAGAAGAGCAAGAGTTGATAGCTTTGCTAAGAGAGTACAGAGATGTATTCACTTGGAGCTACAAGGACCTGAAAGGTGTGGACCCTGACATATGCTCACATACGATCCCCATGACCTCAGAGGCCAGGCCCTCTAAACAAAAGCCATACACATACAATGACAACTATGCTGCCAAGATCAAAGAAGAGATAGATCGCTTGGTTGAAGCTGGATTTATCTATGAAATTAAGCACACTGAATGGGTATCCCCCATTGTAGTGGTGCCCAAAAAGAATGGCAAATTGCGTGTATGCATTAACTTGAAGAAGGTTAGCGCAGCCACTATCAGGGATAGTTACCCGCTTCCTATCACTGAGCATCTATTAGAAAGGGTAGTTGGCAACGAAGTGTACAGCTTCTTGGATGGGTTCTTTGGCTACAATCAAGTGGCTATTGCACCAGAAGATCAGCATAAGATGGCTTTTGCCACAGAGTGGGGCATATTTGCCTTTCGAGTAATGCCATTTGGTCTTACTAACGCGCCAGCCACTTTTCAGAGGCTGATGTGCCACGTGTTTAAAGAGTTTCTGAGGAAGAATTTGGAAGTCTATGTTGATGATCTTTGCGCTCATTCCAACATTAGATGGACCCATATACCTGAACTCAGATAGATCTTTGACAAATGTAGGGAATATCAAGTCTGCCTGAACCCAGAAAAGTATGTTTTCATGGTTAGGCAAGGCAAGATTCTAGGACACATAGTGTCAAAGAATGCCATATCCACTGATGAGGAGAAAGTGAGAGCTATAGCAGAACTACCTAGGCCAAAGAATGTCAAGGAGGTACAAGATTTCATGGTGCATTGTGGTTATTACCGACGCTTTATACACATGTATGCCATCATTGCAAAGCCTTTGTACGGACTTTTGACTAACTTCGAGTGGACTGACGAATGTGAAAATTCTTTCAACGAGCTCAAAAGAAGATTGTGTTCAACACCAATCTTGACTACACCAGATTGAAATAAGCCATTCCATGTCCATGTAGATGCATCCAACTTTGCTATTGGATGTGTGCTAGCACAACCTACTGGTGAAGGTAATATGGATCTTCCAATTGCCTATGCTAGTAGACAATTGAATGTAGCAAAACAAAACTATACCACCACCGAACGGGAAGGATTAGGCATGTTGTATGCGGTTAAAAAGTTTAGACATTATTTGCTTGCAAACAACTTTAAATTTTTACCGATCACCAAGCTCTACTGTACCTGGTAAACAAGTCATGCAATACAGGTAGATTAGTAAGATAGTTCCTCTTACTAATGGAATACGACTTTGAGGTAGTGGTGAGAAAGGGGAAGACTCACTTGAGAGCAGATCATCTCTCAAGGCTCACTTTAGGAGAGTCCCCACAAGGAGTATCAGATGATCTTCCTGATGCTTACTTGTTTAATTTGGAAGTTGTACCATAGTGGGCCAAGACCTTAGTGCCAATACTAACATATGGGCCTAAACATCCAGTAGTCAACACGCCAGATAGGGAGGTAGTAAAGGCCCAAAAATACCATATCATAGCAGGGAATATGTATAAACATATGAATCAAGGAATATTAGCCTGTTGTGTGGAAGAGGACGAGTATGCGAAGTGCAATTAGCACATGTGGGTGCATTAGAGCAACACTATTCGAAACAAAGAACCTTACAGACATTGAGGAGACTTGGAGTACACTGGCCAACTATGGAAGCTGATGTCCATAGAATGTGCAAGGAATGCCCAATCTACTGCACTAAACCACCAGTGGAACATGCCACTCTTTATCGAGTGTCTTTAGTGCCAGATTGGAGTGAACCATTAGTAGCCTTCTTGAGGACGAAAATATTCCCTCAAGATATGACTTTGGCTAGACAAAGGAGTTTGGAACAAGAAGCCTTAGATTACGCAATCATTGGTGATACTTTATACAAACGTGGTAAAGATGGTTACCTGAGACTATATGTCCATGAGAGCGAATATTTGAAGATCTTGGACACTACTCACCAGGGTGTAGCAGGAGGACACTTTGGGCCAGATCGGGTGATCAAGGCAATTTTATTTGCAGGTCTTTGGTGGCAAACTCTTCACATGGATGCACATACCTACGTGAAGAGATGTGATGTTTGTCAGCGAACCCAGTATCCCATACGCAAGGATGAGATGCCATTGAAGCCTATGATGGGTGGACGTGCATTCTCTAAGTGGGGAATAGACTTTGTTGGTCCTATTAATCCCCCAGCTAAGGGTTCACATGCTGAGTATATCATTGTGGCCACAGACTATCTAACCAAGTGGGTAGAAGTGAAAGCCACTACGAAGAATGATGCTCAAACAACAGCAAAGTTCTTATTTGAAAATGTGTTCACTAGATACGGATTACCAATAGAATTAGTAAGTGATAGAGGCACACACTTCTTGAATGAAGTCATAGAAAAACTTCTTCAAGAGTTCTTGGTGATACACAAGAAGTCTGCCCCCTATCATCCACAAGCTAATGGCCAGGCTGAGAGCACAAATAAGATCTTATGCAATGTGCTGACGAAATTGGTGAATAATAAACGCTCTGATTGGGATAAACAGCTACACCACGCTGTTTGGGCATACCGAGTTGCCTACAAAACGGTACTCCAAGCCACACCCTTTCAGATGGTGTTTGGCCAGAATGCGGTGCTACCATTGGACTTTTTGATATCTACATTGAAAGTAGCACAAGAGCATGACTGGACAGGCCATGAAATCTCCTCTAGAATCTTTGATCTTGAACGTTTAGGTGAGACACGATTGAGAGCTGCAGCAGGAATCTATGCAACCAAGAAGAGGCAAAAGGTGTATTTTGATACACATGTGAAGGATAAAGGCTTGAAAGCAGGAGACCTAGTCCTAGTCTACACATTGAAGCAACATGCACAAAAATTAGAGAAAAGAGGCTATGGAGCAATGATTATCAATCGGATCTCCACAAGTGGAGCAGTACAACTAGCCACTCTAGAAGGTGACGTACTACCAAGTTACATCAGTGGATGCAGAGTCAAGTTATATCAAGAACTCCTAACGGAAGAAATGCTAAATCGGCTCAATACTGCAAAGAAACGTAAGGAAGAGGAAACACAAATTTGAGAAGAAGCACAGGCCGAAGCTTTAGAATGCATTCGACGAATGAAATTGAGAAGGCAAGGTAGAGATCAACCCATGACTGATGCTCATAAAGCTCTAGGTTATAACATAGCCATGTGCGAGACCTCAGGTGAACGGTCCCATACGATAGTTGATCGACGACCTTTTGTGACCCTAGAAGTAGGACATGGAGAGAGTGCAAAGACCGTGAGAGCTTTAATTGATTCAGGAGCAGCCACTAGTGCAGTTCGGCTTTCTTACTGCCTACAACTGCAATTGAAGGTACAACCTATAGAGGCATATCTGATAGGATTAGGAGGAGTTGAAACTCCTTGCATGGGAGAGGTGGAACTTCCCCTCTACGTTCAAGAGACCCTAATGTCATCAAAGGTGCTAGTATGTGAAGATGAGGATCTTACCGAACCTCTTGTCTTGGGCCAAGACTAGATCTATGATCATGCAGTCAACCTCAACCTAAGAAGTGGACTTCTTCAGGATTGGGTAGGCCAAAACCTCCTCACGATGGAATTAGAAAATCAATCACTCAGACCACCAGAAGAGGCACCGACTCCTGGTCCTTCCAGGAACCCACATAAAGATAACAATGTTGTACTTGTCAAAGTTCTATGGTGCAGAGGGTTGTCACTCTTACCGAAGGAACAGAAGTCAATGAGGAGTTCCCAATTGTTCCAAAGAAGATTCTAAAAAGGCAGGCTGAGCATCACACGACACTAAGGAGACCAATGATCAAGAAGCAGGAGCACCAACCTGTGAAATACGGAGTACCTCGTGGCATGAAGCAGATCTGGATACGCAAGAAGGAAAAGACCACGGCCCCAGAGGTAGGTTCTCAGAAGAGCATCAAGCAAGACACACTCGCAAGGACTAAAACGAAGGAGTTCCCTAGTCAACAATCTAGACATACCATTTCTATTTGGGTCCCTAAGCAGTCAATGAAGGCAATCCCTAATGCTAGACGGATGTGGGTGCCCAAGGCCTGCTTAGAAGCCCAAATAACTTCACCTCCAGTCACTAGCTTAAATCAACACTCACAAGTACTCTTGGCAAACAGCTCAGGGCAAATACCTACCCCTCACACTGCTACACCTTCGGTCAAGCCTAGAAATTTCTGGAAATGGGTGCCCAAAAGGTCCAAAATCCAGCACAATGTAGTTCATAAATCTTTGTCTCATGGCGGAAACAGCAGGCACGAGCTCCCAGGCAGGCCCTAGTACTCAAAACAATTGGGACACCATGCCCGTGGAGGCTCAATTGATAGCGAGGCTTGAAGAGTTCCTGAATGTGCGAAGAATTCCCATCTCGGATCCACCGAGTGGACTAACAGAAAGAGTGAAAGGACATTCCCATTGGTTCAATGAGATGCCAGGAGATTTGGGAGATGCTGATCATATTTGGGAATCCAAGTTGGAATTTGGAGGAGTTTGGTGGACCTTTCAGTTCTTCTCACGAGAATTTGAAGCATTACAAAATGTAGCTTCTCTTCAAGATATCTGGCAGAAGGCGGGGTTACAGGATTATTTTAGTGCATCTCTACCTAAACCTGATGTCCTTAGGTGCTATCACTTGATTCCCACTTTGAAAGTGACAGGAGACAAAGATCATTCAGGCACATTCCTGGTGCCCTCTTTATCAAACCAGGAAGAAATGAAAAAGTTTGAGTTGAACATCACCTTAATCAGGGAGGCCCTTCAGATGTATGGCACCCATGTACCCTCGGATCGAGATCCTTTGATACCGGAGTCTATGAAGAACAATAAACCCAAGAAGTTGAAAGAAATGTGTGCTCTCACCCCGAACATTGCTATACCATTGCGAATGTGTCTTCAACATTTTGCATTTCCAACGCAAGACCGATTCACACAACCTCATAAGAAGATCTGGTATGGGTTATACCTAGCGGAGACTGGGAGCTTACCTATCAAAATGCTAGTGTGGATCCTTGACCAGTTATATGAAGCAGGCAAACGAGGCATGAGAAAGCCTACTTTGGATGGTTGCTGTGCGATTACAAGAATTTATCTACCGATGCCTTGCCTATGATGTGCCGATCGCACGGGCCCTTAAGTACTCACAGTTGGAATTCTTCCAGGGGCGGAAGTCAGGGGTTCAACCCACTAAAAGAATGCGTGGATCACTTTCACAGGTTTTAATTCCTCGCGAGGTCACCACAGAAGCCTTCTGTAGAGAAGAAGAACAAGTAGCCCCTTTCACGATCCACCTCCAAGAACCACAATCAAGGGGCGTGGTACAACCCACTCCATCAGCCCCTCCACTACCCTCAGATGCTGAGCTGGCATCCATGGCTACATTGGGAGAGGATACATCCTTCGACTTTGAGAGATTTTTGCAAATAGCACACTTATCGGAGAGTGAATTCCTTTCTGACAATGATGGTCTAGGATCATCATCCCAGAGAGAACGACCACATAGCGCGGCACGAAGAGTACATTGGGAGGATGAGGCACAACACACTTAGGCGGGGGGCACACATGAACAAGAGGAGATGCAGAGGAATAAACCAGAGGAGAGTGAGGAGGAAGCCCTTGCCTACACTGCACAACTCAAACGACTCTACAAAACGATCAAGCAAGTGCAGAAAAGGCATAAGTTGTCAGAAGAGGCAAATAGAGCACTGGTGAACCAGATGCTGCAAGCGAAGAATGTAGACCCTCATTTTGTAGAATCATTGAATCTTTTGGCAGATACCTGTGGAATCGTGGAAGCCATGAGGACCATGGTATATTGTAATACCCCTCAATATGACCAACGAAGATCGATATGCGACCGCAAAGGGGAAAGATGATCCAAATGGAAGTCTCTACCTCACCACCACTCTAGAAGATGTTCACATGGCTAGCCCAATTAACAGTGATGAACCAAATGTAAATATATAGATACCATCTCCACCATCACCTCCCATCCAGCCCTCAGCACCCCTCACCACTAGCCTTCCGACACAACCAGTATTCACTTATAGTGAACCCATACGACACACCACCAATTCTCCATCCTTCCCTTTACCTACATCCACTCGAGACAATTTTCGAAACCTCAGATAGGTCACCCTGCCACCCAACACACCATCATCGGTCACCCTTCTTATCTACCAGCCCTCGGACACCCACATGGCCCTACCCAAATGTTAACACACCCAATTTCCCTCATCACTCCATTTCCTCTTTCCCAATCACTACCCATTGAACCCCTCTTAACCTCCTCAGAACCAACTCAAGCCATCCTACCTCCATTTTTGGCAAACCTTGTAAATATGATGCAACAACTTGATGATTATAATAGAAATCCCCTTTCCCATCACACCTCACCCACATTCACGCCCACCACTAACACACCGCCCACCATTCCTGTATTCACGATTCACACTTCACACACAATCACGTCCGATCCCATGGACATTTCACCATCCACAGGACCACCCACCCCCACATTTGTTCCAACAGAACCCTTGCATCTTCCACCTCTACCCCTGCATCCACCTCATTTAGTCATGCACTAGACACCATGTTCGAAGCTGCCACACAACTTAAGCAGGAGTATAGCTTATTGGAAGAGAATAACAATGAGCTTCGCAATTTGTCTGCTCAGCTTCAGGCACGTGTCAATGCCTTGGAGTTGAGTAACACTGCATTGCAACATGAGGTTACCGCTCTCCAACAAGCTCATGTGGAGCTCGAAACTAAATATACAGAGAAGAGAAAGGCGACTGAAGAACAACTCAGAGATCAGCTGGCCCGCAGTGCTAGACTACAAAGAAACATGACCTTACTTCGCTGCCACTTAGCAGCTGCTCAAGAAGAGGACAGAAGATTACAACAACAGAACCA
>CM035407.1:209881282-209906282 GCA_020310875.1 Ceratopteris richardii | reverse complement strand
TGAACCCTCTCTTAGGTGCACAAGTGAAGAATTAAAAGGAAAAATGTGAACGTTTGTAACGCGGCAACATACATAGAAGTGAAAGTATGGCCCCCCAATTAAATTTTTTTGTTTTAGTCTAAAGTCACTACAGGACAAAATGGGGATTCGTTGGCTGCCCACTTGTGGAGACAATCTTTGGACATCAAAGTGAGCACCAAGATACTCTTGCACTTAGGAGATTACGAAAATCGACACTCAAATCAAGGCAAGGACTATTCTTGGACTAAGCAAGACTAAGCATGGTGAGCATAGTCTAAGTGAGGCAAGAGAGAGAAGTGTAAGATACACACAGTGTGCGATGCAGAGAAGTAGAGTGCAAGGTGTGCATGAAGAATGATTAAGAAGTGTGCAGAGAAGTGTTAAGGTGTGCACAAGTGCAGGCTTGGAGAAGGTGGAGGTCTGGTGCAGAGAAGGCCGGCAGCAACAAGGCCCTTGGGTATTTGGTATTTTGTGATTGAGCACTCTATGGGATTTTACAGAGAAGCATTGGATTGTATTGTGCATCACCATTGTATTTGTCTTCTTATAATCAATCGACAGAGGCTTCGAGTGTGTATCTTTCTTCTTGTCTTTCCCTTTTCTCCTACAAATACTCAAATCCCTTCTTGTCCAAGAATCCCCCAACAAAATTTGGCACGCCCTATGGGACCCCAAGGAGATTTGAGCATAGGAGAAACCAAGTGCAAAGTGTAGAAGAGGTCAAGTGTCGAGAGTGCTACAATACTTAAGAAATGGTTAGCTAAGCCACTTCCAGTGACCACCCAATGTAAAATCAAGGAATTCGTGTTGCCCATAGCCTCCATAGAGGAGTTCATCAACACAGCTACACGAGTGGAGCAGATAAGGCAACAATATGGAGCAATTTCTTCTCAAGTACCCTATTCTACAGAAAAGGAGGATTCAGTAATCCAGTTAAGGAAAGAGTTGGAGGGCTTAAAAAGGAATAAGCCCCTCAAAGAGGAGGAGAATGTTGTTACTCAATTGAGGAGGGAGATTGAGGCATTAAAGCTCCAAAAGGAGGAGGAAGCCCACGTAGAGGAATTGGCTCAGATGCGACATAGGAACTCAAAGAGGGTGGCATCAAGAGTGGAGTTTGGTGTACCATGTGCAGCAAGCAAGGTCATATAGTAAGTGAATGTCCTCTGTTAAGTGTGACTTGCCAACTATGCAGGAAAGTTGTTCATGAGACCCAGGAATGTCAATCAAGAGGAATGCCTGCAACTACATGTTGGACACAAGGAGGATCCCTACCACCAACAAATGTGATGGTGGCTGCACCAAATCAAGGTAACAATTACAACCCTAGACATAGGGATAACTTTGGAAATGGGCCATGGAGGCCAATTATTTGTTTCAAATGTGGAGAGTGTGGGCATTATCAAAGTAGATGCACTCTACTAGAGAATGCCCCTCCTTGCAGGAACTGCCCAGAGGCTAGAGACCACTATACTAATTGTTGTCCTAAGAACCAAGCATCTTCATCTCGGCCCCACATTCAAATGATTTTTGTGTGCAAAGACGAAATGGTAGATCAAGCTAGGGTGCTATCACCATCTACCAGGGTGGTGCAGTTAGAAGAAATTGAATCTTTTATAGTGCAGACAAGAAGCAAGGGGAAGGCTCAAGTGGAAATAGTTCAAGAATCAATGATTAATGGATTGAACAAAGGCAAGGTTGCATCTGAAGACAAAGCCACCACATGTGTAGATACAAGGAAAAAAGAAAATTTCATAGGTTACACCAGTGATGCAATCGGACATGCATTCAATGGGGCTCATGAGGAGTTTGATAAGTCAAATGGAGCCCTAGCTCTTAAGGGATCAGAAGCTTCCGGACTACTCAAGTCCATGAAAAAGGAGGTCAATATTATTTATTTAATAAAGATGGATGGGAAGTTAAGGTCAGAACTCTTGCAGATAATTGATGAAATGTCCACAACAAGTCTAGTGGCAAAGGCTCCTATTATGCATAAAGATAAAGGTATAGGGGAAGCACCCCTCATAGATTATAAGAGCCCTCGGCTAACCATCTCTATCAAAGGTCATGAGTTTCAAGGAGTTATTGTGGATGGTGGTTATGGCATTAACTTGATGCCTGAATATACCATGAAAAAGATTGGACTACACCCTTCAAAACCTGCAAACTTCACTGTAACACTGGTAGACCAAAGCATACTAAAGCCTATGGGAGTGGTCCCTGGAGTCCGAGACAAGATACAAGGTACCATCTTTAACTTGGATTTTGTTGTTTTAAGGCTACCACAGGTAGAAGGAAGTTTCCCTCTATTAATTGGGAGACCTTGGTTAAGGCATGCCAATGTGGTGCATGTCTAGGGTAAGGACACAATGTGGGTGAAACAAGAGGGGAAAGAGTTACAGCAGATATTTTTAGAAGAAGGACCAGACAATCAGAGACATACCAGCATGATGCAGACAATTGGCATTTGTATGGAAGAAGAATTGTTGGACAACCCAGTAGCAGATCTATTTGAAGGAGCAAATATATATGAAGATGAAAACATGTTGACTTGGCTTCATGCAGAAGACCCATCTTCCTCCTATGGAATTTTTCCAAACTCAAGTAGAGAGGAAGCATATGAAGAAAAAGAGGAAATCATTCAGGTTACTGACTCGAGTGAGACAGTCTCAGTCAAAGGCCATAGAAGAGAGAAGAAAAGAAAAGCCCTTAAGTGCAGCAGTGATGAAGATACTTCAAATCATATGTCAATGGCCAATTTTTTATGGATACTGGTATGGGTATCATCTGTTATGTCAATTTTTATGATACTAAGTGTAGGGCTTTACAAGGATGTGGAAGGAGTATCTGCAAGTCTTTGGAAATAGAGGGTTCCATTGGATGAAGAAGCTAGAATAGTAAAAATGAATTTTTGCAGATTAAGTCATAAAGTAGTTGAAACAAAGATACAAAAAATGTAGTATGGAGGAGATAATATTTTACTAAAGGGTTTAGGGTGGCCCTATCAAATAGTCAGTACGTCCAAAATAAAGACAAAACAAATGAAGTGCAATACAATTGGAGATTATGGAGGAGTTTCTCTGAGTCAACATATCCAGGCTCAAGGCCTATCATCAACAAAAGTGAAGACTTATGGATCACTTGGAACCTGCAAAATTTGTCCAGGTTGTACATAGCCTTCTCATGTCATTTTTGCTTAAGTTTTCGTAGTTTTTATCCATTTTCATGCTTGTTCTTTGAGTTTTTAGCATATTTAGCAACCCTTTCATAGTCCTTTGCATTAGTATAAATTTTGGAAATTTTTGCGAATTATTGGGAATTTTTTCAAACATTTTTAGAAATTTTCTAGCATTTTTTTATGCTTTTCAAATGTCATTTTCTTACCAAATTGGAGGAATATAAAGGAAGCTCTCTGTGGTTTTGAGGGAGGAAATTGGCCTAAACCTGTAGGGAATTTTTTAAGAATTTTTTTGAGACATTTTTTGGATTTTTTTTGCAATTGTTTTGGATTTTTCTCAAATTTTGGATATTTTCCAAAAAAAAAGACCCCCCATGGATTTTTCAGAAATTTTCCAAAAAAAACCTCTCTCTCTCTCTCTCTCTCTCTCTCTCTCTCTCTCTCTCTCTCTCTCTCTCTCTCTCTCTCTCTCTCTCTCTCCCTCCCCCACCCCCCCATTTTTTATTTTTTATATTTCTTTTAATTTTATATTTTCCAAAAAAAACCTCTCTCTCTCTATCTCTCTCTCTCTCTCTCTCTCTCTCTCTCTCTTTCCCCCCGCTCCCCCGCCCATTTTTTATTTTTTATATTTCTTTTAATTTTATATTTTGTTTATTTTGTTTTTTTTATTATTTTCATTTACTTTTATTTTATTTTTATTTTTATCTTTTATTTTTTCGGCAGCGTGTTCAAAAAAAAAAAGAAAAAAAGGAGAGAAATTTTTTTTTTATATAAAGAATTAAAATATATAAAAATTATATATATTTTTAATTTTTATGGGTCAACAGTTTTGGCTCTGGATTGCACCTCGGATGGCCATTTTCTTCCAACTTGGAGTCATTTTCATGTATTTTAGCACTCTAGATTCATTTTTTGACTTTAATTTTTGCAAAATCCCACATTTTATCTGAGTTTTGGTCAAAACCCACATGTTTTGAGCACATTTAACACATGTTTTTATTTTACCCCATGGTCCGCATGGTCTATTCTCACTTTCTTTTACCTTATGTTTCATAATTTCCCATAGGCACCCTCTATAGCTCTATTGTTTGATCATTTTAGCCCTCTCCAAACCCCATAATCCTACTCCCTCACCCTCCCCTTACCCTTCTTCCCAACCCCATCCTTATGCCTCCCTCCCTCTCCATCTAGGCCTCCGCAGCCCTCCCTTCCCCCTCCTTTCTACCCTCCCATTCACCTCCTTTGCTTGTCCGTGCAAAAGATTCCACTTTTGGATTCTTCTCTAGTGCTTGTTCTCTCCTGCTCTTGGTGGAATTGGTGGACTTGGTTGCTGCTCAAGTGTCCTTTTGAAGATTTTCAAGCATAGGAATCATGGTGTCATATCAACTCAGAGTTTTGGCTATAGCTCTCTAAGACAGAGAGCACATTAGGTGGTGGGCAACTGTTGAGCCCATAAAAGTCATATTGGTCAAAATCAACCGTAGTCAAGGTCCACTGTAGTCAAAGTCAAAAGGTCAAAGTCAAATCGATCAAAGTCAACATGTTCAAGGACAAAGTCAACATGGGTGAAGTCAAAGTGTTCAAAGTTGGAGGGTCAAAGTGCACAGGTAGTGCACAATTAATTGATTCACAAAGGGTAAAATTGGAGATAGATAGATAGATAGATAGATAGATTGATTTATTGATTGATAGATAGATAGATAGATAGATAGATTGATAGATAGATAGATAGATAGATAGATAGATAGATAGATAGATAGATAGATAGATAGATAGATAGATATATAGATAGATAGATAGATAGATAGATAGATAGATAGATAGATAGACACACAGATAGATAGATAGACAGATAGATAGATAGATAGATAGATAGATAGATAGATAGATAGATAGATAGATAGATAGATAAGTAGATAGATAGATAGATAGATAGATAGATAGATAGATAGATAGATAGATAGATAGATAGATAGATAGATAGATAGATAGATACATAGATACATAGATAGATAGATGGATGGATAGACAGATACATATATAGATGGATGGATGGATGGATGGATAGATGTATGGATGGATGGATAGATGGATGGATGGATGGATGGATGGATGGCTGGATGGATGGCTGGATGGATGGATGGATGGATGGATGGATGGATGGATGGATGGATGGATGGATGGATGGATGGATAGATAGATAGATAGATAGATAGATAGATAGATAGATAGATAGATAGATAGATACATAGATAGATAGATAGATAGATAGATATATAGATAGATAGATAGATAGATAGATAGATAGATAGATAGATAGTGCAAGAGAGCAAGGATTACGACCACCACATACTAGAGAGATGACTCTCCTCCCAACCAAATGCCTCTATATATAGCTCTCTCCAGGGGACTACCTTCTTGGGCAGGTGAATGCTAATCATCCAAGTGTCAGCCATGTAACTACATGTGCGCCAAGTGTCTAGTGGATGCTTCTAGAAGGTTCTAGAGCTCTTTGGGCAAAATACTCTTCCCATGTACCTTATGGGGATTGAACCCAAGACCTCGTCCTTCACACCCTTGAGTCTTAACCATTAGGCTAAGTGGATTACTTGGTTATAAGAGTAAATGACCTCCTAGTAAGTCTAAACTCGAGATCTTTGGTCATACACACGGATGACCAAACGGTGTCCGATTTCAGATCGGTCTGAACCGGCTAGACCCTTGGATCATAGACTTACTTTATTACATTCTTCCCCCCTTGGAAAAGATTTTCGTCCTCGAAAATAGAGCTATATACATACTGTAGGCAACCCCCGAGCCTCATGTTCTAAAACTGGAAGAACATGGTCATGTTCTAGAACTGGAAGAACATGTCTCATCTCTGTGGTGGCATCCTTGCCCAAATGATTCAAAACACTATCCAGGTTTGCACTTTGATGAACGGGACAAAGTACAAACTAGTGAAGAATAATGAGGGTGGATCTAATGACATCCCTGGCTAATTCACAGTGTCTGGATGTGCGATCTAGGCACAAACATGTGAACTAGGTGGATTCAAATTACTAGTCCATTTCTAGGCATAACTGGTGCATGGGCTTAGTAATGAAGGTGGGATTCTTATCCCTCGCAAGACTTTGAGAATTCTTGATTCACTTGAATTTGTTTTGGAGAACTTGAAGTTTGGTTGTCCCATACATCTAACTTTAGATGTATGTACAATGGTTTACTTTTATCTAACAGTTGATTTTTTCACCCGACTAGAGGACTACATTGTCCCAATGAGTTGAAAAAATCCCATGTAAACTGTAGGAGAAAGTTTACCATTTCGGTGGAATCAACCATACTAACTTCACCAATTCAAATTCAAAATGAAAATTGTCCAACTTAGGACACTTTTCTCAAAGACTTTTAACTGAAAGTTCTTGGGAATTGTCAATCTGATGAGCAATTCCTAACTTCCCTATTCTAGAGTATACTGGACTCCAGGAAATCATTTATGCTATAACTTGAAGCAAACTCAAATGAATAAGTCCACTTAGACTTATCACCTTTTGAAGATTGAAAAGGTTCTTGTACATAACATCAATCTAGGATGTTCAAGTTAGTTATTTTATTCTAACCGGCTAACCCTGGTCTTTTGTAAAAGGAATCAGATACCATATCTGAACCAATTCCAAAAGATTTGGAAAGCGGAAAGAAATAACTAAGACTCTGTACAACCAATTCAAACTTCGAATATACATAAACTTGCTATGAGTCAAAGTCTAGTTGACTCAGGACTTTAACTTTTCAAAGATCTATTTCAACAAGATATTGAAGCATTGTCTTTATCTTTAAGAGAAATAAGCTGGATTCTCAAAAAGATTCAAAGAAAATCAAAAACATCATCCAACCACAAGATACTAGTGTGGTAACCAACATCAGTGTGTCGACCCACTGAGGTTCTATCAATGAGTTTAGTTTTCAAATAATGCTTCACTTGAGACTAAGTTCATGTCACATTCAGTCTTTTCGACTCCTAATCGTGAATGCAATTCTTGTGCATTTCTTTGAGTCTAAAAGAGTGAATTTATCAAGTTACACTAGGAACTTGATGCTTGACTTAGTCAATTAAATCTTTAGTTGAAAAGATCAACTCAAAATCAAAGTCCAACTTCTTTCAGAAATTTATCAAATATTTCTGATCAATAACACTTAAGCTTGAAGTGTTCTAAGAAGATCTTGGAAGTTACTTACTTCATATCTTCAATTTCCTTGATCTTGAAGTCATCTTGAAGTATCGTAAGATACTACTTTCATCCTTTACGAATTAAACTTTTCTTGAAGTCTTAATTCCCTTGAGGATGAAACCTAACTTCAAAATCCAAACTAGGACTAAAAGATGATTATCATCCCACGGTCCGATGTCCCATACCATCTTTCCTATATCAATCTGAGTATAAAATCTGGTGTCCCATACCACCCTATTTTATATTCACATTAATGTGTGGGTGATTCTTATCCTAAAGTCTAAACATCTCTTGATAGAGTACCTTATCTCTTCAATTCTTTTACGAGAATTTAGAAGTTCCAGGTATTACCTCTAACTAGATTTTCTAGGTTTTGTTTCCTTCACATGATCGTCTCACCATCATGTGCTTTACCTTGGGAACTTGAAAACCTCTTAACAGAATATCAATTCTTCTTTGCTAGGGTTTTCAAATGAAAACCAATCAAAATTCCAAGTACTTGAATTTTCTTGAATTCAAGTTCAATTGGATTTTTCTTGACCAATCTTGTAGTGACAAGAGCTTTTGACTTCTTGTCTTTAGATTCCTTTGTTTACTGTTGCTTTAGGTACCTACCCCGGGGACTTTATTTAGGAATCTCTTTACTGCTTAAGTCTTAAGCATCCGCTCATGCTTTCTGGATTTGTACCAAAATCCCTTTAAGGATAGGTAAACACTTATGTTTTACCTTCCACAGACTTAATTACCATTTTCACGGTTGCAGACTACATTCTTGGAATTTCTTTACTCTGTTCAGACTTGGAACAACTTACTCTTTTTCACAGTTTTCCATCGAATAAATGGAACCTGAGTGAATAATTCCCAAAAGGAATTTTATTGCCAATACTTGGGCAATCTACAAAGTAGTTCTAATCGCACATTACTTGGACAATCATGGCCAAGATTGATCAAGTCTGGTTGATCTTGCGATAAAAATAAAGACTTAGTCTTTATCTTTAAGATCTCTTAAACTATCTTTAAGCTTCTTTGCTTACCTGCAGGATTTTTAGAGATCTTTCTCAAGTCCAAGCATACACTTATGCCTCTCAGATTCCAAATCTAAGAATCTTTGATATACCTTTAGGTTATATCACAAATAGGACTTGAAATACCACTTCTAGTGGTTTGGGATGTCCGGGAACTACTTACTTATTGTTTAAAGAGTATGAAGAATTTCATTCTCAATACTTGAAAGAATGCCATTTCTTCAAAGACTTGAGATTCCTTCTAAGGAATAACTTGAGCAAATGATTCATCTTGGAATCTTTTGCAATATTAAAAGAACATTTGAAAGAAATTCTTTCAAATAATATCCAAAAAATTTATTGATTCAATTGTATTCATTTCCTGAGTATCAAACTAGAGACAAAATATCACATTTTGGATATGGTTTTCCATGCCACTATGAAAGTTTAAGTTGAACTTTCATTTATGTGATATCGACTTCTATTCTTGAGTTTGATACAAAACTCATTATTATTGGTCAATCTTCAAATGTTACTAGAGTCCTTTAAACATATTTCACCAATCAAAATTATGTTTAAAGTCCAAGCATCTATTGATGATTGATCCAATAGTAATGTTACTGTGAACACAACTTTGAACTTTATAACTTGTTTAGGAGAAGTTCATGGATTTAAGATCCATTTCTTGGAACTTTCTACTCCTAAATGAAAAGTTCACACTTGCTTCAAGTCCTTAGGAACTTATATTATTTTCCTAAAGATTGCTTAGCTAGTTGCATCATTTACTAGAGATGCAACTATAGAACCAAACATCCTTTTATTGACGTCAAGGATCAATTGATGTTGAGGTTTAACCTTTGATTTCCATCACCCCTTGGGATGAAATCAAATGAAAATTTATAAAAACTTGGTACCTTTATATCTTGGCAAAACATTTATATCCTAAAGAGGTTTTGCCTTCATCATTCCTTGGACCTATCATATAATATGAATTTATGTGTATTTTGGGAAGAGTTCATGAACCAATTAAGATCCTCTACTTGGAACATCTACCTTCCCAAAAATAAATTCATCTTAAACATGGTAGGAGAACGATCTCACATGAAATAGAAGGCTTGACTATTTCATATCTCAATTCCAAAAAGTTACTTACCGAGGTTTCATCATGAGAAACAAATCTTGAAATCACAAAGAAACTTCTTTAAACTTTCGAAATCTTCTAAATAGAAGAGTGCTCATGGAACTTTGGAAATATAGTTGACGTTCTCATCCAACCTTAGGATGCTTGAGAAGTTACATAAAGTATGTAACTAATCAAGTAAAGCTTATCCGCATGACTTTCTAAGTACATCCAGGACTTAGAGTCATCATACATCATAAAAGAGTTTGCAAGTAATTAAATTTTCTTGGTTATCAGGAAAATTTATTACTTAACTTTCTCCTAGTGCTTACTTATACCTAGCAAGACATCTATCATACTTAATTATCATTAAGTATTTGTCTTTGATAGCGGAGTATCGACTTGGGAAGAAATCGACTAATTACTTGAGTTGCAAACTAGAACTAGTATGTCTTTGCAACTAACTAGTCCTTGGTCTTCCCTAATGTCAAACTGCGAGCTTTATAAAGTAAGCTAAATACTAAGAGAGTACATTCTCATATCTACTTGCAAACAGCATTCCATTCTATCATGCAAATGCATGTATCTACATGCAAAAGCATATGCTCACATGCGTATGCATGCATGTTCTTTGCATGCCCAAAAAATAATACAACAATCATGCATGAGCTTGATGCACGATTTTTTCTTGTACTAAGAATGTATATCATGCAATCTTGATGCATGTATATCCTTTCCTTTGTCCTAATGCACTATGATATAAAAACATACCCTTGAGGTGCAATAGAAAACTTACTCAATGGAAAGGAAATATGTATTTAAACTACCAAAATACATTCTTTGATGCACAAGGATCTTTTGAAATCAAGTCTTTCCTTAATGCAAACTAATGCTTGGAATGAGAAATGGATTAATTCATTATTCTAATCTAGACTTAATCAATTGAAATCTTGGCTATTTCAATGTGCATCTAGGATTAAGTGTAGAATAATGAAAACAAGATATTCAAGCATTAAGGCCAAGTAGAAACTGGAAAATACTTAGCTTTGATCATAGCTTCGTCCATCCCTTGATCCTTGCCAAGAGCTATTCACCATTCTTGAAGCTTCCTCATCAAGTAATAGTCCCGGATGATTTGGTTCGTCAAGGTCGACGAAGTTAGGTCTCTGGATCTTCACTCCACAACTCCACTTCCATCAAACTTTGCTCAAAACTTTGGTAGTCTTCGGATTTGCTCACCAAAGATATGCAATCGGATTTGGTTGGGGTAATCAGCAAACTCCAAAGATTAATCAGAATGAGAAGATCTCGGCTCGGGATTAGCAGAGCAGAGATAAAATCCGAACTGAATAACATATGCACAGAAAGTGATCGCAAAAGACCTCTACTTCAGTGGATAAATCACTGTGGCCTTTCCACAAGGTCACGAGATCAATTCCAGGCGCCCAACTCCTTTGTAATTCTACGCACAAATCAGATCAGAACTGCTGATGCCGATTACAGAGTATTCTTTTCTTCGTGGATAGACGAGCGCCTCCAACGATAGAGGTTCCAAGATCGAATCCTCGGCTCACAGCAGAAGTCGTAAATACTTTTGCTGCTTCATAAGGCCTTATTCTGCGCCAAAAATATATACAAACTATGCCCGTTTAGACTACACGTCACGAACCCTCCTGTACTTAGTGGATAAGCGATCGCAGTACTGGGGGGCGAGGGATCGATTCCCGCTGGCAGCACACAGAGAATTTGGACCTTTTTGTGCTCTTGTTGTCTTCAACCCAAAGCTAAACGCATTTAAAGTGCTGCGGAGTAATGTTCTATCGGCGTGCGTGAGCTTGTGGATAGGCGAGTGCGCTCTAAGCTATAAATCCTGAGTTCGATTACTCGCGGGCACACACCAGAAGCACTTCGACTTCTTTTGCTCCTCAGCGCTGGCGTGCAACAATATATGATGTCTGCATGTCAAATGTACATCATCAACGTCTGTGGGCTCCTTGGATAGACCAGTGCACCCCAGTCGGGGGGGCGGGGGTTCGAATCCCCTAATCTACATATGGTGCGCATAATCATTTTGGGCAATCTAACCTGCAATGAAAGAAAAACGATGAAGCCAAAAGTCTCCATAGATCTCAACCTACAAGCTCTGATACCAATGCAAGAGAGCAAGGATTACGACCACCACATACTAGAGAGATGACTCTCCTCCCAACCAAATGCCTCTATAGAGAGATGACTCTCCTCCCAACCAAATGCCTCTATATATAGCTCTCTCCAGGGGACTACCTTCTTGGGCAGGTGAATGCTAATCATCCAAGTGTCAGCCATGTAACTACATGTGCGCCAAGTGTCTAGTGGATGCTTCTAGAAGGTTCTAGAGCTCTTTGGGCAAAATACTCTTCCCATGTACCTTATGGGGATTGAACCCAAGACCTCGTCCTTCACACCCTTGAGTCTTAACCATTAGGCTAAGTGGATTACTTGGTTATAAGAGTAAATGACCTCCTAGTAAGTCTAAACTCGAGATCTTTGGTCATACACACGGATGACCAAACGGTGTCCGATTTCAGATCGGTCTAAACCGGCTAGACCCTTGGATCATAGACTTACTTTATTACAGATAGATAGATAGATAGATAGATATATAGATAGATGGATGGATGGATGGATGGATGGATGGATGGATGGATGGATAGATGGATGGATGGATGGATGGATGGATGGATGGATGGATTGATGGATGGATCGATGGATGGAGGGATAGATAGATAGATAGATATATAGATAGATAGATAGATAGATAGATAGATAGATAGATAGATAGATAGATAGATAGATAGATAGATAGATAGATAGATAGATAGATAGATAGATAGATAGATAGATAGATAGATAGATAGATAGATAGATAGATAGATAGATAGATAGATAGATAGATAGACATACAGATAGATAGATAGATAGATAGATAGATAGATAGATAGATAGATAGATAGATAGATAGATAGATAGATAGATAGATAGATAGATAGATAGATAGATAGATAGATAGATAGATAGAGAGATAGATAGATAGATAGATATATAGATAGATAGATAGATAGATAGATAGATAGATAGATAGATAGATAGATAGATAGATAGATAGATAGATAGATAGATAGATAGATAGATAGATAGTGTTGATGTATGAAACACCACAAGAAATGAATTAATGTGACACTAGAACACCTCTATGGTCACCATTAACTCATTGCCACTCCAAACTTTGAGAAATGATAGCCTAAAGTGAGAACTTTGCTTCTACAGAAATTCCTAGTCACTGAAATGACATACCTTCAGTATTTTGCTAATTTCTCCTAGCTCAAGTATTATTTCTCAATGAAACTTTATAGGCTGAAACTAGAAGAGTAGAGCTTTCCAACAAGCTATCATATGCATCAAACGGATCTCTAGAACTCAAGTTATGGCTCTCACAAGATGACCCTGTATGACCTTCCAAAATTGGAAATTTTACCTGTTTTAGTAAGAGCGCCTGTTTAAAATTAGAATTCGATGCCTAGCATCGACTTGCAACGAGAATTCGATGCCGGGCATCGACTTGGGATGTTTTTGGCCACTTTTCAGCAAGGATTCGATGCCGAGCATCGACTTCCCGCATAAAGTCTTGATCTTTTGGACACCAAAACTATAGGTGATTTCATGCACACTTACAATATGACTTATCAACTGGAATTCGATGCCAGGCGTCGAGTTGCTCCAACAACATCATCTTTTCAAGAAGATTTGGCAGTAGAAAAAAATCAGATATGAAGATAAGGACTTATCAAGTGAGATTCGATGCCACGCATCGACTTGCTTGGAAAACTTCAACCTTTCAAATCATTACACAGAAGACAAACACTAGAGATGGAAGAAGAAGACTTATACACAGAACTTTAACTAGTTCTTGTCATAACTATGAAAACTCAGAAGCTTACAAGTGCTTTCTCGCTCAGAGAAGCCCGACTATACTCAGTCATACAAAAATGAGTTCTTCTCACTTTCTCATTGTCTTCCTCCTTCTTCTTCTCCCCGCGTCAGTTGATACTAACTAACTTATATAGATTTTCTCATTCCCGTGACTTTTAAAAACCTTCTAGAACTAAAGTGAACTAACTTTACAAGTATAATACATTTGTGAATTTGTCCCTTCACATAGGCATGTGGTTTTCTTCTAAAGCTTTGACCCTCAAATATATGTCCAACTAGTGATTGTTTCTCCAACAGCTCCCCCTCAATCACTAATTGACATTCCCTGTTTCTTCATATCTTCTTCTTTTCTTTTACTCCTGCCATGCTTTTGAATCTGCTGGTCTTCACACCATCCAAGCTCTTTGTCATTATGTCTGCTAACTGATCTTTAGTAGAAATGTACTCCACTTCAATCTCCTTCTCCATTACCTTTTCTCTGAGAAAATGATACTGTATCTCTATGTGCTTTGTCCTTGCATGAAATACTGGATTTGATGCAAGATAAAGTGAACTCATATTATCTCCATGTATTGTAGGTGTACCTTGATCAATGCCTAAGCTCTTGAACAATGTCTGCATCCATATGACTTCCTTAGCTGCTTCCACAAGTCCTTTGTACTCTGCTTCAGTTGATGATAATGCTACTGTATGTTGTTTCTTTGAACACCAACTTACAAGCTTATCACCAATGTATATCATGTAACCATGAGTTGATCTTCTGTCATCTTGGTTACCTGCCCAATCTGAATCACTATAGGCTCTCAACTTCAAATCTGATGTAAAAGGATAATATAATCCTTCCTTTATAGTTCCTTTGATATATCTGAGAACTCTTTGACCTGCAATCCAATGTGGGTCCTTTGGACAATGCATGAATTGTGAAAAAACTCCCACTGCATAACTAAGATCAGGTCTTGTTAGTGTAGCATAAATCAAACTACCCACAAGAGATTGATACTTCCTCATATCTTTGTATTCTGCACCATCATATTTACTGAGCTTGTGATTAACTTCAAGTGGAGTTGAAGCTTCTCTGCAATTTTCCATATCAAACTTCTTCAATAAATTCAGAAGATACCTTTCTTGTGATACATATATGCCATGATCTGTATAAGTAACTTCCATTCCAAGAAAGTATGACAACTTTCCTAGGTCACTGATCTTAAACTCTTTCTCAAGTAATCTCTTTACCTCCTTGATTCCTTCATCTGAAGTACCTGTGATTATAATGTCATCTACATAAATACAAATGTAGATTGTACCTTCCTCTGTTCTTCTGATAAGTAGACTTGGGTCTGCTTTTGAACTTTGATATCCAAGATCATTGAGATACTTCACCAGTCTATAGTTCCAAGCTCTTGGAGCTTGCTTCAATCCATACAATGCTCTTCTCAACCTGCAAACAAAATTTGGATACCTGGAATCTATAAACCCTTGAGGTTGTTCCATGTATACCTCATCTGATATGTATCCATTCAAGAATGCATTCTTTATATCCAATTGACTTAGAGTCCATCCTTTTGAAGCTGCAATAGCAATGATTGTCCTTATAGTTGACATCTTAGCTACAGGACTGAATGTCTCATCATAATCTATGCCATAGGTCTGGGCATAGCCTTTCACCACCAATCTAGCTTTGTATCTGGCTATACTTCCATCTGCAAGCTTCTTCACTTTATAAACCCATTTATTTCCAATTACTTTCTTACCATTTGGTTTAGGAACAAGTTCCCATGTCTTGTTCTCCTCCAGTGCATTGAACTCTTCCTTCATCGCTTCTTCCCATTGCTTCTTACCTTTAGCTTCATCATAGTTCTGAGGTTCTTCATCATCTTTGACCATATATGCATAGTTCTTCTGAGTTATGTAAGAAGTATCATAAGAATACCTTTCTGGTTGTCTCCTTGTCCTGCTTGACCTTCTTGGTTCACATTCTTCATATGTGTCATGATACACTTCTTCATCAAATATAGGAGCTTCTTCATTTCTTCTTGTTAATCCACTTGTGGATGTACTTGCTTGCATATAGTCTTCATCTCTATTTACCTGCACAATTGATTTTCCTTTCTCACATCTTCTTACCTCTTCTTCAAATTCTTCAGCTGTATGACTTTGATCTGCATACCAACTTTTCTGTTCATCAAATGTAACATCTCTAGAAACAAGAAATTGTTTGGTTAAAGGATTCCACAACCTGTAACCCATCTGCTTTTCATCATAACCAATGAACACATATTTTTCTGCCTTTGGTTCAAGTTTATGCCTAAGTTGTGATGGCACATAAGCATATGCAATTGATCCAAACACTCTACAATGATCTAGTGTTGGTTTCTTACCCCACCAAGCTTCATATGGAGTCATTCCATTCAGAGCTTCACATGGTAATCTATTCACAAGATATGTAGCTGTATTTACAGCCTCAGCCCAAAGATAATTTGGACAATTCTTCTCCTTTAGCATAGCTCTAGCAAACTCAACCAAAGTCCTGTTCCTTCTTTCTGCTACACCATTTTGTTGTGGTGTATACCTGCAAGTTATTTCTCTCTTAATACCTGCATTCCAAAGATAATCATTGAACTCTTGGGAGAAATATTCTCCCCCTCCATCAGACCTCAGTCTTTTAAGCTTTTGACCTGTTACTCTCTCTGCATATGCATGAAAATGCTTGAAAGCTCCAAACACTTCTGATCTTTCCTTCAAAACATATAATGTTATCCATCTTGTAGCATCATCAATGAAAAGAACATAATACCTTGAGCCACTGATAGATCCTTCTTTTGTTGGTCCCCATACATCTGTATGAATGAGCTCAAGTACTCCATCATGTTTGAAACCTTTCTTTTGAAATGGTAACCTGTGTGCTTTACCCATTTGACATGCTTCACATTTATAAACCATATGTTGACTTTGCACATTTGGTAATCCTAGTACAGACTGATTAGCAACCATAGCTTTAATTCCTCTTTCATTGAAATGACCTAATCTCTTGTGCCAGAGATCAAGTTCTGTAATCACTACTTCACCATGTGTGAGCAAAGCTTGACCAATGTTCCCTTGTACTCTTAAAGTAAAGAGTCTACCTTCTTTCTTACCAGAGACAATCTGATTATATCCATTCTCTGGATCTTCAACAAATACTCCTTCATTTGTAAACCTAACTTGAAAACCTTTTTCAACTATCTGTCCCACACTAATCAAGTTTTTAGGTATTGTAGGAACATACAAAACATTGGTTAGCAAATCTGCTCCACTCTTGCATTTCACTTTTCCAATTGAATGTACACTATGTCTTGTATTATCACCTGTTTGAACTGTATGACTAGAAATGCCTTTTTCCAATTCTGACATCAATTCTATGTTTCTTGACAAATGATTAGAACATCCAGAGTCAATGTAAAATACCTTTAGATCTTCTTTATCTGATGTGTTGATTGAGTTCATCATCAATGATGTATGACTTTCATTCTGTGTGTCATTTGCATAGTTGTAGTAGGTGGTGTTGTAGGATTGATTCTGTCCCCAACTTCTTCCTCCACCTCTACCATAGCCTCCTCTTTGATTTCGTCTACCTCTTTGAAAATTACTTTGATATCTTCCACCTCGACCTCTGCTATTGTTGTTTTGATTCTGGTTTGATCCTTGTTGGTTGTGCCAACAGTCATGAGCCAAATGATTACTCAATCCACAGATCCAACAAGCCTTCTTGTTATTATTTTGATTACCTCTACCTCTTCCAAAACCTCTTGCTCTTCCTCTGCCAGTGCCTTTACCTCTTGCATAATAAACCTGAGAACTCGACTCCTCTTCATCCTTTGCTTTACCTTTATCTCCTTTCTTCTTGTTCTTCATGTACATTGCAGAACTTTGTCCTTTATCTCCATCTCCCTTCAAGTCTTGCTCATATGTGAGCATCAAACCAAGCAACTGGTTCAAATCTGGAACATAATGATTTAATGAAAGTTATGTTGATAAGACAAAAGGTTTCCACCTTTCATCTCCTCTCAAACCTGCAAGTAGTTGAGCAATCAATCTGTGATCTTCAACATCTTCATCTATGGATCCAAGACTATCTGCTAGATCCTTCATCTTAGTGACATAATCACTAATACTTTGACTTGGCTTCTTCTTGAATGTTGTAAACTCTGACCATAGACTTGCTTTTCGTGCTTTAGTAGTGCTTTGGAAATGATATTCCAATGCATTCCATATATCTTCAGATGATTCCAATCCTCTGATGTGTGGTAGCAAATGATCAAAGATTGTATTGTAAATGTAAGCTTTTGCACTTGCATCCTTCTTCTGCCAATGCTTTAAAGCATCAAGTTCTTCTTTCTTTGGTCGGCTTTCATCTTCAAATACTGGCTTCTCTTCTTCACCTGTTACATATACCATGAGATCCTTACTCATAAGTAAGGCTTCCATTCTCATAACCCATGCGGGGTAATTATCTCTGTCCAGTTTGTCAATGGAGATATGATCTGCCATAGTTCTTTTCTTCTGTTGCAACCTGTGAGCTTAAAGGATAAAGGATAATACCTTTTGAAGTTCTTTGTGTATGAGGATACTTTTGAAGTAACCTTTTGATGCCTTGTGTCTTCAAATGCTTCACCTTTCAAACTTTAATGGAAAACTTTACAAAACTTCTCTTACCTTTGTCGTCTTCTGCTCTCGAGAATCTTTCTGCTCTGATACCACTTGTTGATGTATCAAACACCACAAGAAATGAATTAATGTGACACTAGAACACCTCTATGGTCACCATTAACTCATTGCCACTCCAAACTTTGAGAAATGATAACCTAAAGTGAGAACTTTGCTTCTACAGAAATTCCTAGTCATTGAAATGACATACCTTCAGTATTTTGCTAATTTCTCCTAGCTCAAGTATTATTTCTCCATGAAACTTTATAGGCTAAAACTAGAAGAGCAGAACTTTCCAACAAGCTATCATATGCATCAAACGGATCTCTAGAACTCAAGTTATGGCTCTCACAAGATGACCCTGTATGACCTTCCAAAATTGGAAATTTTACCTGTTTTAGTAAGAGCGCCTGTTTAAAATTAGAATTCGATGCCTAGCATCGACTTGCAACGAGAATTTACATTGTGGAAGGAGAACTGACCAAAACATTATCATCAAATTTGCACCTGTTGTAAACATCACTTCTTCACATTCACACATGTAAATGTTCCTACTCTCAATTCTCTGAGCCTAATCACAATTAGGATCTGAAAACTTGTTCAAAGGTCAAACAACTATACATTTAGACATGTGCAAAAGCATTTCACAAAAGATTAAACACAGAAGGAGTACTCAACAAACGACCGGGTGCAATATTTCTTCCTACTGAGAAAAGTTTACATCTGAATGATGAGAGAGATCTTCTTCATTTCTAAAATCTCTAATGAATCTTACAAATTCTAATTCTTCTCATCTCATGCTCTCTCATACTTGCCCCGACTTTCTACTTGTATATATAGGCATATATGTACAAGCTCATGACCATAATAAAAGTATAAGTGAGCTAGTTACCACTTTAATGTACATATGTATACAAAACTTCATTTCCTGAATATCCACTATCTTCAAGCTTCATAGGCTAATATTTTCTTCAATCTTTGACTTCAATACTTCATCCAAAACATCAATTTATGGTTTTCATGCACCAACAATACATAGATAGATAGATAGATAGATAGATAGATAGATAGATAGATAGATAGATAGATAGATAGATAGATAGATAGATAGATAGATAGATAGATAGGTAGATAGATAGATAGATAGATAGATAGATAGATAGATAGTGGATAGAAAGATAGATAGATAGATAGATAGATAGATAGATAGATAGATAGATAGATAGATAGATAGATAGATAGATAGATAGATAGATAGATAGATAGATAGATAGATAGATAGATAGATAGATAGATAGATAGGTAGATAGATAGATCGATAGATAGATAGATAGATAAATAGATAGATAGATAGATCAATAGATAGATAGATAGATACATAGATAGATAGATAGATAGATAGATAGATAGATAGATAGATAGATAGATAGATAGATAGATAGATAGATAGATAGATAGATAGATAGATAGATAGATAGATAGATAGATAGATAGATAGATAGATAGATAGATAGATAGAATAGATAGATAGATAGATAGATAGATAGATAGATAGATAGATAGATAGATAGATAGATAGATAGATAGATAGATAGATAGATAGATAGATAGATAGATAGATAGATAGATAGACAGATAGATAGACAGATAGATAGACAGACAGATAGATAGATAGATAGATAGATAGATAGATAGATAGATAGATAGATAGATAGATAGATAGATGGATGGATGGATAGATAGATGGATGGATGGATTGATGGAGAATGTTAATCTCCAAAAGAACAACTTACTCTTGTGATTAGAGCACCTCTATACCAAGAGTAAGTCAAACACTTCACTAATTTAGAGGATCAACTTCTAATTATCAAAAGATGAACAAATCTGTGAAGAAGATGATACACAGAAAAGTCTGCTGCACTATTTCCTTACATTGACTTATCAAACGTGTAAAGTTTTTGATGAAACTTTGTACGAATCATCTCCTAGAGATTGCGCAACTATTCCAAGTTGAATTACTCCAAAAGATTAAGTATAACTTGAGAAATTGATTTCACAAGTTACCTATGTCAGAAACTGTCATCCAAAACAGTCGACTTTACACCTGTAACTTTTAAGACTTGGTTCTCCTTGAATAGAACCCGTTTTACAAAATGCTTTTAGACATAAGTAGCTTATCTTCTAACTTAAAGATTAAGCCCTCACTCATGCAAAACTTTAAACTGTGCTAGGAGAAATGACCAAAACATCGACTTCGAAATCTGCGCCTGTTTTAGGAACTAGTGAACATGCTTCACATATGAATGTTCCTACACTCAATTCACTCAGCCTGATTACAATTGGAAGCTGAAATTTTGCACAGAGGTCAAGTAACTCTCAACTTAGACTTGTACAAAAGCATTCCACAATTGATCTACTGTAGAAGGAGAACACGCAGAAACATCGGGCGCAAAATTTTTCATTTACTCAGAGAAAATACAACTGAGTGATGAGAGCTAACTCAAATTCACTTTCCTCTAACTTATGACTTCTATCTCCCTCATTCTTGACTTCTAACAAATGTCACATATGCTCTCATACATGCCCCGACTTTTCTCAAGGTATTCATAGATAATTTGTACATAATTCTTACTGAACAAAAGATCTAAGTCATCTATGACTATGCTAATGTACATATGTGTACACTTCTCTTGTCCTCTGATTATAATCTTCTTCCACACTTTAGGAATTGATTCTTCCTTCATCATTTGATCTTTCAAGCCTTCAATTGGTGATTGGTATGCACCAACAGCTCCCCCTCAATCATCAATTGAGGTCTTCTCTGTCTTCTTGATACTTGCCATGTCTTTGAACCTTTGTAACTTAGGTCCATCCAAACTCTTTGTCATCATATCTGCCACTTGTTCTTTTGTTGGAGTATACATCACTTCAATCTCTTTATCAAGTACTTTTTCCCTCAAGAAAAGATACTGAATCTCTATATGCTTAGTCCTGGCATGAAAAACAGGGTTAGCTGCCAAATACAAAGAACTCATGTTGTCTCCAAAAATTATTGGAGTACTATGATCAAACTCAAAACTCTTCATCAAGGTCTTCAACCATATCACTTCTTTTGCAGCTTCTACCATTCCCTTATACTCAGCTTCTGTGGATGATAAAGCAACTGTGTGTTGCTTCTTTGAACACCAAGACACTAACTTGTCTCCAACATAACATAGATATCCATGAGTAGACCTTCTATCATCTGAGTCACCTGCCCAATCTGCATCACTAAACACTTTGATTCTTGTGTCAGAAGTGAAACCATAATACAAACCTTCACTTAGGGTTCCCTTGATATATCTGAGTACCCTTTGGGCTGCAATCCAATGAGTCTTCTTTGGACAATGCATGAATTGTGACAACACACCTACTGCATATGATAGATCTGGCCTTGTCAAGGTAGCATAGATTAGACTACCTACCAAACTCTGATATTTCTTCATGTCATTGAACTCTTCACCTCCATGTCTGCTTAATTTATGATTTACCTCCAATGGTGTAGTTGAGGTCTTGCAATCTTCCATGTTAAACTTGACTAGAAGATTCTTCAAGTATCTCTCTTGTGAAACATATACTCCATGTTGAGTATACACAATCTGCATTCCTAGGAAATAAGATAAGTTTCCCAAGTCACTTATCTTAAACTCCTTCTCTATTTGCTTCTTGAGTTCATTGATTCCTTGAGCATCTGTTCCTGTAACAATAATATCATCAACATAAATGCACATGTAAATATATCCATTTTCACTTGCCTTCACTAGCAAGCTACTATCTGCCTTTGATGCTTGAAAACCACATTCATTCAAGAACTTGACCAATCTGTAATTCGAAGCTCTTGGAGCTTGCTTCAATCCATATAAAGCTCTCTTGAGCTTACACACATAATCTGATCCAATTGACTCCATGAAGCCTTCTGGTTGCTCCATATATACTTCATCTGCAATGTATCCATTAAGAAATGCATTCTTCACATCCAATTGTGATAATTTCCATCCCTTGCAAGTAGCAATAGCAATCAATGTCCTAATTGTAGACATCTTAGCAACAGGACTAAAGGTTTCATCATAATCTACCCCATAAGTTTGGGCATAACCTTTAACCACAAGTCTAGCCTTATATCTAGACACCTTACCATCTGCAAACCTCTTTGTTTTATATACCCACTTGCATCCAATGACTTTCTGATTCTTTGGTCTTGGTACTAGTTCCCAAGTTTCATTTTCAAGTAGAGCATCATACTCTTCTTGCATTGCCTTCTCCCAATTCTGTTTACCTTTGGCTTCTTCATAAGTGGTTGGATCTTCTTCTGTTTTCACAATGTAAGCATAATCTTTTGTTGTTAGGAAAGATGTATCATAGCTATACCTTATAGGCTCTTTCCTTTCTCTTGTAGATCTTCTGATTTCTGCACTTCTTGAAGTTTCAGCCTCATTTGATTCTGGATCAAATCTTGGCCCTTCTTCTACATGATCCTGCACTCTACATCTAGAGTCAACTTCATCAACAATTTCTTCACATACTTTTACCTTTGCCTTTCCTTTCCTTTGTATTTCTTCAACACCTGCATACTCATTTGGTGATCCTGTATACCACATGTTTTGCTCATCAAATGTTACATCTTTAGTAACAAGAAATTGCTTTGTGGATGGACTCCACAACCTGTAACCCATTTGTCTATCATCATATCCAATAAACACATACTTCTCTGCTTTTGGTTCTAGCTTATGTCTTAATTGTGAAGGAACATAAGCATATGCAATACATCCAAATACTTTACAATGATCAAGACTAGGCTTCTTACCCCACCATGCTTCATAAGGGGTTCCTCCATCCAAAGCTTTGCAAGGCAACCTATTCACAAGGTATGTTGCAGTGTTAATGGCCTCTGCCCATAAGTAATTTGGACAATTCTTTTCCTTCATCATGGCTCTTGCAAACTCCACAAGAGTCCTATTCCTCCTTTCTGCTACTCCATTTTGTTGAGGAGAGTACCTGCAAGTCACTTCTCTTTTGATACCTGCATTCCACAAATAATCATCAAACTCTTTTGAGAAATACTCTCCCCCTCCATCTGATCTTAACCTCTTTAGCTTTTGTCCTGTGATCCTTTCTGCATAAGCATGAAAGTGTTTGAATGTCTTGAAGACTTCTGATTTGTCCTTGATTACATACAAAGTAATCCACCTGGTTGCATCATCAACAAACAACACATAATATCTGGATCCATTTATGCTATAGTCCCTTGAGGGACCCCATACATCTGTATGAACCAATTCAAGCATATTTGAATACTTGTACCCTGATTTGTTATAAGAACTTTTATGTGCTTTACCTAATTGACAAGCTTCACACTTGTACACCATATGTTGCCCTTCAATATTTGGCAATCCAAGCACTACCTGATTCTTTGACATCTCCTTTATAGCTCTCTCATTGAAATGACCTAGCCTTTTATGCCATAGGTCTAATTCAGACACCTTTTGACCTCCATAGGTATACAATGCATGTCCCACATTACCTTGGACTTTGAGAGTAAACAATCTCCCTTCCTTTTTTCCTGCAATTATGGTTCTATATCCCTGATTTGGATCTTGTACATAAACACCATCATTTGTGAATCTTACCTCATATCCTTTCTCCACAATTTGCCCTACACTTATCAAATTTTTAGGAATAGTAGGAACATAAAGTACCTTACTCAGAAGTGTACTTCCACTCTTTGTCTTCACTGATCCAATGCTCTCCACTTTATGTTTGGTATTATCACCTGTTTGAACTGTATGTCCATTCACCCTTGCTTCCATATCAGTCATCAAGGATAGATTCCCACTCAAATGGTTGCTGCACCCTGAGTCAATATAAAACACTCTTTGATCTTCTCCCATTGATTCATGAGTTGCATTCAGGATAAGAGTCATGTCATCCTTCTGATCTGATGCATAATTGTAATAATTATTGTTGTAGGACTGAGATTGGAAGTTTCTTCCACCTCCTCTACCATATGATGTCCTACCACCTCTTCCTCTGAAATTGCCTCTTTGGTTTCTGCCTCCTCTACCTCTTTGACTATAATTCTGATTGTTGTATCCTCCACTTTGATTATTATACCAACAATCATTTGCCAAATGATTTGTTCTGCCACAAATCCAACAAGCTTTAGCATTATCTTTGTTCTTACCTCCTCTTCCTTTACCTCTGAAATTTGTCTTCCCTTTTGTGAAGTTGGCTTGATTTGAATTTCCTTCATCATCATTTGATTGCTTTCCTTTGCCATTCTTTTTCTTGTCTTTGGAGTACATAGCTTGACTTGTACTTCTATCATTGTCTCCTTTAAGATCCTGCTCAAAGGTTAGCATATGTCCTAGCAATTGATTAAGGTCAGGAGTAAAGTGATCAAGTGACAACTCTATGGACAATATAAAAGGCTTCCACTTCTCATCACCTCTTAGACCTGTAAGTATTTGTCTTACCAACTTTTCTTCTTCAATATCTTCATCCACTGCTCCCAAGCTATCTGCAATATCTTTCATCCTTGCCACATAATCTGAAATTGATTGTGAGCTCTTTTTCTTGAAGGTTGTGAACTCAGCCCATAGTGAGGACTTCCTTGACTTAGTTGTATTTTGGAAATGCTCTTCCAAGGCATTCCAAACATCTGTGGCACTTTCTAAACCTCTGATGTGAGGTAGAAGGTAATCATTTACAGCCATGTAGATGATACTCCTTGCTTGAGCATCCTTTCTCATCCAAGTCTTCA
>CM035407.1:209871282-209873782 GCA_020310875.1 Ceratopteris richardii | reverse complement strand
TACATGCAACATATGCACATGCATATGCAAATGCATTATGCAACATATGCACATGGATATGCAAATGCATAATTCAACATATGCACATGTGTACATAATGTATAAATGCATACATGTAACAAATCCATACATGAAGCATATGCACATGCATACATGCAACATATGCACATGCATATGCAAATGCATAATGCAACATATGCACATGCATATGCAAATGCATAATTCAACATATGCACATGCATACAAAATGTATAAATGCATACATGTAACAAATCCATACATTGAACATATGCACATGCATACATGCAACATATGCACAAACATGCATGCAACATATGCATATGCATGTATGCAACATATGCACATGCATATGTGCATACATATGCAAATGCATACATGCAACATATGCATACATCCAACATATGCAAAAGCATACATGCAACATATGCACATGCATATGCAAATGCATACATGCAACATATGCAAATGCATACATGCAACGTATGCAAATGCATACATCCAACATATGAAAATGCATACATTCAACACATTCACTCAAAGATGATCCAAAGGCAAAGGAGGATCAAAGCAAAGCATGCAAACCCAAAACACATGAAGTCGTGATGGTATATAAAGTGAGAGATTTGAAAAGGGAGAACAACAAGGAAGAGAGCAAACCAACAAAGGTATATGTAGTCAAGTTGATCTCATTTGAGTGTATTATTTTGGTTGAAGCATGGTTTATGATAGGGATTCAAGAAGAGCTCTTACTAAGAGCCAAATAAGCAAAGATCAAGCTCGAAAGAAGCCAAAGAATCTTGGAAACAAACAAAGGAGATCACTAACATATCAAAGAAATAAATATGAGGGCAATAGAAGCACAAGGCAAAGAGGAAAATATTTGGAGAATAGCATGGAATTCCAATTTTAGCTTGAGGGGGATTTTTGAACATTATGGAACTTGTGCAAGCTCCAATTGTGAGGCTTGGAACATAATCACATGGAATTATTTACCTCTTCAACATTGATATATTTGTACCAAAATTTGTAAGCTCAGTTGAAGGCTAGGTCTTGAAATCATAGAGACTACACTCATAACCTTGAAGGAGAGAGTTGAAGTAAAGGTGAAAACTTACTTATGTCTTGTATAAAAGCCAAAATATTATTTAAGGGCTAGAGTACTAAAAAAAGGGACAACCTTATCCATTAGTAGTGATTTTTAGCACCAAAATTTATGCAAGGAAATGGAAGAACAAAGCACAAGAAGTGGAAGGTCATGAGGTTAGAAAATATGTAACGATAGATGAAGAGATATAGATCCCATGCACATTTCTCTAAATATAAAAGGATTTTGGATGTACTTTTTTACAGAGATGATAGGGATATGATGTAGAAGCATATGCTGCTCATTCTCTAATAAAGGATATCATAATTACCCCAAATAGCATGCTACAAGCCACATAGGTATTCTAGTTGTATACCTCTATATACACAACCACATTATTGACGTCATTTCTATCTACATAGTTATCCATTCAATACAAATGATATCTCGTTGGAAATCTTATCTGTTTTGCTTTCTCTCATCCACATATCTCTAGTAGATTCTTCTTTAATAATTGTTGAATATGAGAGTGCATCTCTCTTTGTATCTAGGACACTCCTTTTTCCATCTCATTTCCATATCATTTCATTTTCATATTGTATCGCTTTATATTTGGGTATGTAGCCATTTTCTTCTACTTGTGTATTCATTCTCCTTCAAGGGGAATTATCTCACATATGATGTACTTTGGAGATCCCCCTCCAACTGTATATAAGGAGGGCCTCTCCCCCCATCTGTTTTGATTAGGAGCTTGAAGAGCCTACTCCATGATCTTGGAAACCTCACTCTAATCCATGTGAGTTTTCCCACTTCACGGTCTACTCACTTTTGGGTCTCACACTCTTCCAATTTGTGAGTACAATCTTCTTTTCATTTTTCTTCTACACATGTACTCTCTACATTGTGTCAGAGCACTAGGTGAAGGTCTTGGTGGTGCATTTGATGATCATTTTGGTGGTGGTGATGGTGCTAGAGTTTTGGTGATTCGGTTTTTCCTCACTGAGAGAAGCCTTTTGACATTAGTTTTTATACTCTTAGCCCTCATTTTGCCCATTTCCCTCCCTCCCACCCTTCTTATTCATCATTTTGTAACACCATTTCACCCCTATTTTCCCTCCCTTCCACCCTGTTTGTGATAATCATATGCTCATTGAGATACATTTTGAGGCGTTGTTATTAAATCTCATATTCTGGAAGTTTTTATAAACACTTAAGTTATGGTATTGTTGGCATTTTGAATGCTTCAACTATTCATAAACACTTGCCTTTATTGTGGTGATGTATGAGTTATCCATTTTTAATCTTTGATATACATTTGTATTCATGATACATGTCTCATTGAGCACACTTTTGTTTAGTTTTTTTGTCTCACCACTCCATTAATAGAACATATGT
>CM035407.1:209658782-209863782 GCA_020310875.1 Ceratopteris richardii | reverse complement strand
AACTTGAGATTCTACACTTGATTTTTCAAGATTTTCTTTATCATTTGCTTCAAGACAAAGTCCATCTTTGGCATCTGCATAGAAGCTTGACATTTCATCAAACACCACATCTCTGCTTACCTTCACTTGTCGTGTGAGTGGGTTATAACATTTATATCCCTTTTGCTCAAGGGAGTACCCAATGAAGATACACTTTTCTGCTTTTGGATCAAGCTTTGTCCTCAACTCATCTCGAATATGTACATATGCAATACAACAAAAAAATTTCATATGTGATAAGTTTGGTTTTTTACTTGTGAACTTCTCTTAAGGTGTAACTTGATGTACAGTAGTGACCAGAGTTCTATTCATGATGTATAGAGCAATGTGCACAAATTTTACCCAATAACAATGAGGCATATTCTTCTCAGGCATCAAGGCTCTTGCTTTTTTTGCAATATATTTATTTTTGCATTCAACAACACCATTCTTTTGCGGTGTGTATGTGCATGAAAACTGACATCAAATTCCATGAATTTTAAGAAATTTGTTGAACTCATTTGACATGTATTCACCTCCTGCATCAGACCTTAATCTTTGAAGATACTTTCCTATGTGCTTTTCCACAATAGCCTTAAAATTCTAGAAGTAAGTGAATACCTCACTCTTCTCTTTCATGAAATATACCCATACTTTTCGTGTATGGTCATTAATGAAAGTAACATAAAACCTACAACCACCCAAAGATGTATTCTTTGCAGGATGTGTATGTACTATTTTTAGCACATCCTCACAAACATGCTTGTCATGCTAAAATGATGCTCATGATTGTTTACCAAATTCACAGGCTACACATACCTTTTGCATCTCTGCAACCTTGAAATTTGGTAGTCCATTGACAAATCCTTTGACTATATCAATTTCAGCCTCTACAAGTTTGCATGTCCAATTCATTTGTGCCAGATCTCTACGTTAGCAATAACTCCTACACCCTTTGCAAACACGGCTACATTCATTTCAGGAATTTTCACATTTAAGGTGAACATCCTACCCACTTTGTTTCGTTTGGCAATCAATCATCCATCCTGCTTGTACTGCTCTACATATAACCCATTGGCATTGAACCTGACTTGTAATCCATGGTCAACCATTTGTCCAACAAAATTTAGATTCTTTGTTCTATTTGGAACATGAAGAACATCAGCAAGATGTTTTACCTTCCCATCCTCCATAGACAGTGCTATGTTTCCTATATGCTCGATAGGGTGTGATGTATCATCACTTGTTTCAACATATCCAAGAACAGGCAGCTTTTGCAAACTACTAAAGCATCCAGCATGATTGCTCATGTGATTTGAAGCACCTGAATCAACATAACATACATTGCCATTCGATTTTGAAACACTAACAAATATTTCATCATATGATGTTGAAACATGAAGAACTTCTCAGAATCATTTGCACTTGTGGATGCATAGTTGTTTTGTTGCCTTCTATTATTTTGATTCTTCAACCTGCAATCACGTGCAAAGTATCCAGGTTTACCACGATTTCATCATCCTTTATTTTCATTACCCAAATCATTTCTTTGGAAATTTATGTGGCCTCTTTGGCTCTCGCTACCTCGATGTCTTCTAGCTCCATGCATGATTCTGATATTGGCCTTGTTCTTGGTTATTGTTTCCTCTTCCACTTCTGAAGCCTCTATTTTTGCCTCTTCCTCTACTAGGATAGAATGTCTGCTCAGAACTAGGTTTTCCTTGGGACTTCGAGTCCTCACCAAGATTCTTTTCTTCAATAATCAGCATGGATACCAAATTAGTAAAAATTGGAATATTTTCCCTATTCTGAATAGATGTTTGGAGCTACTTATATGCAGCTCCTAGACCACGAAGGCACACTTCCACCTTATCATCATCATCTACATTCACACTACTAGATGGAAGTGACTCACATATGCTTCTAATTTTTAGGGTGTAGTCACTTATCAACATACTCTTTTTCTTCAATGTATGCAGCTCGTTCTTGAGTTGCAATTTTTGTGCCTTTGTATTGGTCTCATACAATGTGACCAAACTGTTCCAAGACTCTTTTGGAGTCTTGGCTATATGTGCCCAATCATTCTATCTTGTATGCTAATAGATAGCCAATACATTACCTTTTGTGCTCCTTGATTCCATTCCTCATATGCTCTTAACTAGTCTGCAATCTGATTACTCTTTAGTAATTGAGGATCATTTTCATTCTCTCCTTTGATGTAATTCTAGTAGCCTTTTCCCATTAGGAAATTCGTCACTTTAAATCTCCAAGCATGGAAGTTGTTCTTGTCCAGCTTATCGCTCATAAGCTGACTCATTCCATTTGTTTTTTGCCATTTTTGGAGGAGTTCACAACACTACAAAAACACTACAAGTAGTACTTCTACTTGAACATTATTGCACTTTGACGTGATAGTTCGATCTCAGAAACACATAGTTTTCATGTATCAATAGTATATGGAATCACTTGAAATTCTGGATCTCAGATACATGAGTGTCGTCGAACAAGACACAAGTTACAGTTTTGCAAAATGGCCTGGTTTTTTTGTGGGTCCCACATTGTGGACTCAAAATGGAGGTCATTTGTGAACCGCACTCTCTCCATGCCTTCTCACGTACTCTACATCATGGGCCTTCTCCACGAGCTCTCTATAGCCACACTAGCTCTAATACCATGTTAGGAGGAAGGATATAAGGAAGAAAGCTTATACATACACTCTCACAATCAAAGAGGAGCACACACACAGATTGAGGCAAGGAAGAATGATCTTGTTCTTCTTCTATTAGATAAAAAGAATATACAAGAATGACCTAAAACAACAATACAATTAGTGAAATATATAAAGACCAGTACATAAGGAAAATCCTAATGTCCGTGAATAAGTGACCTTGCAAGATAACAAATGTTTCATCACTCTCGGTAGATAAATCTAGTAAAGCTCAATGAAGTATCCTTGACATATACTTGTGTGACCTCTATACATGTTGGAGAAATGAAAAAGTGATACAGGTCATCTTGGATCATACATGTTGAGCTTGATATCAAAACATTGTGGACCTTGAGAAACTCTGGGATTGTATCAGGTACTTTGAAAAGTACCTCTCTATACTTATCTAAGTACTCCTGAATAGATTGGTTTTTCTGACTAATGAAAAACCAAGTCTTTAGCACTCTAGACCTCTCATATGGTGGTACAAAGTTATTGTAGAACAAGACTTTACATTGTTCTCAAGTCATGGGCTCTTTCTTGTCTTGTTCTATCTTACGCCATCACCTATGGGCAATGTCCATGAGATTATATGCGGCTTGCTAAATTTTATGCCTATCATCCATGATATGTCATAGATGGAAGCACTACTCCCACTTGTTGATCCACTACTCAAGAGAATCAATAGTCCTAGCACTAGCCCAACCATGATATCTAGGCAGCTTCAGTTCCTTAAGCTACCATCCAGCCTCTCTGACTAGTATGCTCTCTCTAGGGATTTCTGGAGTTTGATGCTCACTTGGAGCATCTACCTCCATCCCTAGCAAGCTGGTCTCAGGCATAACTTCCTCTTTCTTGGAGCCATGCAGGTGCTACAAGATGTAGTGAACTGCACTCTCTAAGTGTGCTATCCTAGCACTCATGGTCTCTATAGGATATGAGGTATGCTTAGCCATGAGTATATCAGTACTAACTGGTGAAGAAGGTATTGATTCCATGCTAGGATAATGTGTAAGTATCGTTTTATGATCTTATGGCTTTTTTTCAGTTATGTGTTTTATTACACCTAAGATCAAAGTGGCAGTGGAAATGGACTAATCACAAGCCTTTGCATAAAAGAAATAACAGAAAAAGAAACTTTTAGTATGCTTTGCATACTTTTTATGCCGCATGGTAAATTTTAAAATTTTGATAGCATTTCGAGAAGTTCTTTTGTCATTAGTTAAACTCTATAGCGCCTCATTTTGCCCATTTGCCCACCCTCCCACCCTTCTTCTTCATCAAGTTTTCACCCTTTACACTATTTTCCCCTCCCTCAAACCCTGTTTGTGGATTGACTATGATATTTTGTCATTTTGAAGCATATTTATGTAGAGCTAGTAGTTTCTCTCATCATTAATGGTGTTTATAAACACTATTTGGAATTCTTCTCTTGGATCCCATAGACGTACTTTTGTTGGTATTTGAATACGCATGCTTATATCACATCTTAGTTGTCCATTTATTTTTCATCTCTCTAGTAGTGATGTAGGTGTGACAAAGTCATATCTATGAGCATCTTTGATTGTGAATAATCACTACTCCTATTGCATGCATGCATCAAAAGTTTGAAAATATCTAGTATTGTCGAGAGTGTGTAGCTCAGGACAATCTATATTGTACACAGAGAACCCAAACCGACAAGGCACATTGTAGCTGCCACACAATTAGTGATAAGTCTAACAAAATAAAAATCCTACTGTGCTTAGTGTGTTATATTGGAGCAACGTGATCATGCTCAACCACATGTGCATCCATCAACATCAGCAACATGCTATGCATCCATTAACAACCAATACACTGAGAGTGTTCAGGCATTCACTGCTACAGAGGAAGCAAGAATCATCTCATCTAAAGAGACAAGGTAGCTACTCAATTCGTGTTTGGGTCATGAGCAAAAAGTCACTTTGACTTGGCAACAAAGGAGCAACAATTTAGGCTATTAATGAATCTAGATTGGCGGATTTTGCCAACCATCAACCAACTCACAATAGGCACACCGAACCTTCTAGCAGCCAATAGCTACTGCCATCCATCGAGCTTGTACATGCAATAGATAAGTCTGTGAATCCTTGGCTTCCCTGAGAATGCATCACAGTTGTAGACCTCTAACACTCCAGGCTAGCTCGGATCTGTAGCTCCACTCCTATTCTCCTCTACATAAGCTAAAATCCTTTGTGCCTTCTCTATCGCACAAACAAAGAGAGAGAGAGAGAGAGACAATAGACCAACATCCCTCACAGTTCAAGAGTGGGCTCCTTCTGATTTTTTCTTAGCATTTTAGTGCTTCAAACCAATGTATTTGCGTGCTTCAAAACTACAGTAGATAGAAAGGAAATATGTGTGCATTTGCTCTCTGAGTGTGTGTGTGTGTGTGTGTGAGAGAGAGAGATAGAGAGAATGCTTGAATTCTATGCAAGAGAAGGTCCATCTGGTCTCGACTCATCAGAGTTAGCTGGCAAGAAATAGTGGTTGGCTATTTTTCTTGCTATATTCGGTGAAAATCTCTATGCATGAGCCAATTTTTTAGACAGAGAGTGTTGTGTCTGACATCCTCACTCCCATTTTGTTGTAGATAGATAGGTTCAGAGAGCAGAAGAACCAAAGCATCTTTGAGTCTATCGAGCCACATTTCAAATAGTGATAACATCTCACTGTAGTAAAGTCCAAGTCAACTTTCTTTAGCGTTACACTCTTGAGATTATTTTTTTCAAATGACATCATAGATGATGTCATGAGTCGATTACACTTAGTCCATTCGATGGAGGATAATTTATGATAAAGGATCAAACTCAATATTCCCATATTCTGTATAACTTACTTCTGATGTTGGCTTCAAAATCACATGGATGTTCATTGTTTACCACATGACCTTAGATATGGTTCATTTACTATAAGAAATATCTTTGCAATTCTAAGCCACTATATGACATGAAGCCAATGTCACTTTTATAATCCCAAGGGGTTCTAGTGTAACACCCAAATGTTCCAACCCTTCTTTTATCTATGGAACACATTTTGGCATCACATTTAGCACTAAGTGCTCCTCCTTGTACTATCTATGTTGTATTTTCCAAGGATATATAGGTACATTGTGATGCCTTCCTTTGTACTATCCCTCATCAAGGGGTTTATTGTCTTTCCAAAGAGCTTTAACCCTCTCCCTCAAGGATATCATTTGACACTAAGTGCCCCCTCCTCTTGTAATGACAAAAATATAAGAAGTATCTTCTATGTGTGTACTTGTGGGTTGGAGGCTAGTCTAAGCCCACCCACAAAGTACTTCGGTTACTTCAATTTTGGTGTAAGTGTAGGACTAATCCAAGCCCCCCACCCCTACCCCAACTCAATTTGTGAGCCAATTTTTATCACGTATGGTAAATTTGTTTCAACAATGGCCATGTCAATGATTTCAAATGCAACATCCTCAAGTCAATTATATTTACCCTCCTTTATGCCAATATTCATGCCCAAAGATGAAATACTAAATGACACAAATTGCAACCTATGGAAGGAAACTATAAGAGCCTACCTTTATACAAACCTGTTGTACGAGATAGTGGAAGGAACAAAATGAGACCCGATAAGGAACGCGATCTAGGATTTTAAAATATATGGAACGTTAAAGATAAAAGGGCATTAGGCCAACTTCTCCTCACATGTGATGAATTGACAAAGGGTCACATCACTGCGTATAAGACTTCAAGAGACGATTGGGATACTCTGGCAAATCTCTACTAGGATAAAAAACCTTCTAAGATTCATACTCTAGAGGCCAAGTTTCACAATCTCACTATATGTCCACAAGACATCATCACAAAAGTGAGAGCCCAATTCAAAGATTATTAAAGAAATTTAGCACTTTGTGGATGCAACATCTTAAGTGAAGACATGGCCGTTAGGTTACTCAACAAGCTTCCTTGTTTCTATGAGACCTTTGTGACCATTCTATACAATAGAAGTCAAGAACTTACCTAGGAAGAAGTTAGAAGACTTTTCCTTCTTCATGCCTCTTGGCAAAAGACCCAAGCTACCCAAGAAATAGCTATGAAGGCCAAAGCTATGAAGAAATAGCTACCCAAAAGACCTTTGACAAGACTAAAGGACAAAAAGGTGATCAAGAATCAAAGAACAAAGGCAAGAAAAAGTTCACTTGCAATTTTGTGGCAAGCCTAGACAAATCAAAAAAATATTTCTTCAACAAGAAGAACAAGGATGATTCTAAGACTACTCCAAAGGCCAAACATCACTCTCACCGCACAAGTGAAGATCTCCTTCTCACAACTGAACACAAGGCACTTGTAGATCCACTCCAAGTAAATAATGGATTTTTGACAGTGGGGCTTCATCACACGTGTGCCATGACAAAGATGATTTTCATGAATTTCAAGAGCACAAAGGTAAAGTTTATCTATGAGATAACAAGTGCATTGAAATCAAAGGAAGAGGCAAAGTTCATGTCACTAACCCAGAAGGCGAGGCCAAGTCACTCAAAGATGTTCTTTATGTACCAAGCCTTTGTAAGAACCTTCTCTCAATGAAGGCCATTACAAAGTGCAACATGATGGTGCAATTCGATCACAACAAAGTTCAACTCATCGACCGTGAATACGATGAAGTGATAGCTCAAGGCTTTGAAGAAAAAGGTCTCTACAAGCTTTCAAGTTTTCTGGCCAAAGATTCAAGTCTTAGCTTATGGCATGTCAGATTTGGACATACCTCTTTCTTAGAAAAGACCTCTTCTAATCATCTTGTCAAAGATCTACCTAGGATCGCACAAGTGGAATTGAACTACCAAACATATGCAAAGAAAATATATAGCCCTCTGCCTATAGAAGCATCCAGTTCTACATCTAAACCCTTAGCATTAGTCCATGCCTATATTTGTGGACCTATGCATACACCTTCTCTAAGTGGATCAATTTACTTCTTTCTGATAGTAGATGATTTCACTAGATACACTTGGTTTTTTCACTCAAGAATAAGAATATGCCCTTTCCAAGTTCAAGGAGTGGACACAAACATTTCAAGAAAACTTTCCAAGTTCTTTGAAGATCATCTGATCTAATGGAGACTGTAGCTTTGTTAATCACAACTACTCCAAGTACTTGAAGCAACACATAATTAAGGATCAAGCATCACAAGATAATCAACAAGACATTGCCTTATAGAAGATTCAAAGTGTGATCCAGATGGCCAAGGTTAATCTAAGTCAAAAGCAACTTCCACTAAAGTTTTGGTGTGAAGTAGTACATATAGCAGTACTTATTCAGAATAGAGGGTTTTCAGATGTCTTGAAGAACCAAACACAATTTGAGGCTTACTTTCAGAAGAAGCCGAGTGTGAACTATTTCTGCGTCTTTGGTAGTGATGCCTATGTCCAAGGCCATGATGATGATGATCGGCATATGCAGTACATTTTCATCAGTTACAATGAACGGCAGAAGGCATAGAAACTCTATGAACCAAAGAGTCACTCACGTACAACACAACCAAAGACTGCATCTTTGATGAATACTCTAAGTATTCATCGCTTTTGGATTCTCCCATTTCTGCTTCAGAGGGGGATCATTCTAGTTTTGGGTAGTCACACTATGTGGAGCATGCTCTCTTTGTACATGAATTTCCAGATCATGGTACAATTTTGGAGCATGAGGAATTGGAGATACAATCTCAGCTTATACCTCAGATGGCTACACCTCCTATCATACCATCGAAGGTCTACATTTCCCCTGAGCTTTAGTTGGGCATTACTCCAAGATCAATGACTCGTCATTTTTCGTTCCTATCTTCAAGAGTCCACTTACCTCATCCATAGTAGCATTTTGAGCATGTACTCTTCCATTCTTGAAGTCCATCATCTTTTCATTTACCACATGATACTCTTACATCTACTTGGATTCATCACTCAATTAGATCCTTTTCTGAGCCAACTTCTCGATTCAGAGGGGGCTTCCATGGTCCTATCGACACACATCAGGACTTTGTACACTCCATGGAGGACTACAACATACAGATGTACTACCATGTGACTATGATTTTATGCTTCATGCTTTGTATTTCATTTTTGTAGGACCTACTTGGCGATAGACATCTCATGGTGGATATTGTCAAAGCTTTGGAGGTAATTCAAACATACCACATGGAGTCATCCTACCTATCTTACATGGAGGTGATCTCGTCTAGTGAGATCTTGTTCAGTTCTTGTACCTCATTGGTGGTGTACCTATGGAGCATCCGCTTGATCCATCTAGTGGACATCTTATGGAGTACCTAGCAATCCCGTATGGTTGATACCACTTGGAGGCTATGGAATTCCACATGGGGACTTTCCTATTGGTGCTCGTGCCGTTGTTGTTACTACACTCTTGGTGGACCTTTCTCTCACACCCTAGCAGCCTCCACACTCTACAAATTGGAGTTGTAGAGGGGGTGTTGAGAATATGAGAGTGCATCTCCCTTTTGTATCTTGGGGTCACTCTATTTTCATTCCATTTCCATTATATTTCCATTTTATAGTATATCCTTTGTATTTGGGTACCTTGCCATTTGCTTCTACCATTGTATTCATTCTCCTTTGAGGGGAATTATCCCACATGAAATGTACTTTGGAGATCCCCTCCCAAATCTATATAAGGAGGGCCTCTCCCCCCATTTGTACTTGGTTAGAAGCTTGAGGAGCCTACTCCATGCTCTTGGCAAGCTGATTTCTAATCCATGTGAGTCTACCCATTTCTTGGTCTAATCATTTTGAGTTTCTCACACTCTTTCTTTTGTGAGTACACTCTTCTTTTCATTTTGCTTCCACACGTGTACTCTCTACAAGAGTAACTTCAAGAGTCAAGCCTCAATCATCATCATTGCATGCTACATGCTTGGTTGCACTTAAATGAATGTGTGGCATGATTAATGATAATGAATAATGCCATTAATCGAAGAAGGAGCCATGAACATATGCAAGCATGGGCATACCCACATCCTCATGGATTTATCAAAAGCTATCTTTTGGATGCTTATAGTGACAACATGTTCAAACATTGCTTGAGGATTAACAATGAAACCTTGCATTACTTGTGTGGAAATATTGGACCCTTTATGCAAAAGAAAACCACAAACTATCGTGGCACTAAACCTTTACAAGATCGAGTAGCTATTGCATTAATAAGGCAAGCAACATGAGATGGGCTTATGGGCATAGGGGACACTTTTGGATGCTCAAAGATTACATGTTGTGGTATTGTGCATGATTTTATTAAAGCTATTGTAGCATCTAGTCTTAGAGACACATAAATTAGATGGCCTTCAACATCTCGCTTTGCAATGTTAGCAAAAGATTTTGAGGCAATCAGAGGAATACCTTATGTTGTGGGTGCAATAGATGGAAGCCATGTACCTATAATTGCACCACATGAAAATCATGTTCATCACTTCAATTGAAAACATTTTCACTCTATCTTGTTGCAAATAACAGTAGCCACCAACTATTCTATTTGGAATTATGATGTAGGATGGGTAGGATCAATGCATGATTCCCTTAATTTCACAAGAAGTGAATTAGGATAGAGATGTGGAAGTCTTAGAGGTGAACTAGATAAGTATTGCTTGGTTGGTGATTGTGCATATCCTTCTTGACCATACATGTTAGTCCCATTCAAATTTTGTAAAGAACGATTATCACGTCTTAAATATCATTGGAATTTCACCCAATCAAGCACAAGGGTGCTAGTTGAAAGAGCTTTTGGCATGTTGAAAGCAAGATTTTGGATCTTATTGAAAAGATGTGATATGGATCTATGTTACATGCTAGATCTTGTTGCTATGTGTCTTGTACTCCATGACATTTGCATTTATCATGGGGATGCTTTTGATATGGATTGGGTTCAAGAAGCAGAAGCAACATTGGCAAGTAAGATTGGGCGAATTGAAGAGAACGAAACAGTAGTATCCATGTCCTTGGGAGAGTTGCAAGCAATACATGGAATGGGATAAGAAGAAGCAATGGATCATGGTCAATGCACTAATGAAGAAGCAACTGATCTTGGAAGCAACTTAGAGGGACGAGACAAGATTGCAAGCATAATGTACAAAGAGCAAGCAAGAATGAATGTGCAAAAGCATTTTGGAAATGAAGCTTTGGAGGAGATGGATACATCATAATAATCATCATCATCATCATTATCATAATGTCTTGTACCACTTACATTATGCTTCATTTTGATGCAATGCATTATAACAAGATATGTTTGTTTGTGTAATTGTTAAGGGTATTTGCTTTAATTGTTTGATCCTTTTTTATGCATTTGTAAAGATTAATGTGAAAAAAAATTATTCGTTCTACCATCCCTTATGTTCACATAAGGTGGCAGCACAAAAATAACTTTTGCATAATTCCGCCTTCTTGTGTGAACACATGGCCAATGGAACTAATTATTTTTCACTGTTCCACCTAGAATAATACACTTTTGAGTGTTTGTACCGCCGATTCTGTGTGAACTCAACCTTACTAGCCACCTTTTTTTTTTCTCCCCATGCTTTCTTATACATTTTCTGTTGTTTCTATAATTTTACTTTTTCCAATAAAAGGCGTCACAATCCCTAAAAAACAACCCTGTACAGCCTCTTTCTTTCTCTTTTCACAAAAGGAAAGCGGATAAAAGGAAGGCGTCTGACATTTGTCCTTTGATTTTGACCAATTGACTCCACGTCATTCTTATTACTTCAACCGCAATAATGAAATGGTCCTCCTTTCACAGTTTCACGAACAAAGAACATCGATGTCTCTCGTGTCCTCCGAGGCTCCGACCTCACGGGCTCACGCTGTCTCCGAGACTCGGAGTCCTTCACTACTCCAACTTCGCTCTCTTTTTCTACAATCTGCAGTGCGCACGCGCACAAGCGCACTCTCAAGTCTCTCCCCTCCGCCGTCATTCTAATGTGTAGTCGCGCTTGACAGGCAGGCTAACAAAGGGTCATGTACCGCATCAGCAGCTTAAAGTCGGGTGGTACATAGTATGGTCTGTTCCTATGTGAATGCGCGTGTGCGGACGATGGTGTCTAAAGCCAAGCTCCTTCTCCAGCTAATATGGACGCAGTGCGCACCCATCTTCCGAACTGTGGTTTGCTCTCTTCCAAGCAGCGGACTTCGAGCTTCCCATGACGACCTTCTTCGTTTCAGCTCACGTCCCTGGGTCTGCTCTAAAGGTCCCCTTTCTAAGTCTGTAGATAACCATAATAGGACATCGTGATTAATTTAAATGTGATTTCACATGATCGGCTATACGGCAGGAGCTAAAGCAGTCTCGATTGTAGATCAGGTTACAGGAAAGATCTGTAACTTCTGTTGCTAGATTGTTAGAGGTGATGGATATGGGGTCTACTGTTTGTCGCCTTGATTATGGATACGCTTGGTCTATGCCCTTTGCGATCCCATCTCCCATATGAGAACTCTACTCATAGAGGGCCCAACAGAGTACGATGTATGGAGTTGGTAAATGGCAAAAAGGAAGAACCACATATAAAACGGTGGCGCTTTACGTTTTCCTTTCAGTCGCCTGATTCGTAGGAAGCTCCAGGTCGCCTTTTCATTGCTTATTGGCCCGCGTTTGTTTCCACATCTCCTCTCTCTCTCTCTCTCTCTCTCTCTCACACACACACACACACACACAGACACACATACACACACCCACACGCACACAAGCACAGTACATGACTCATGTTAATCACTAGGTGAAGCCATGAGATTTCTAGGTCGAACATTGAGTGCAGCCGCTCTCCTTACTCTTCATCTGCTCCAGCCGCAGTCCGTCGGAGGTACGCACTGAATCACCCGCATTTTTCATTTGTTATGCGCGCCTAACCCTTGATTTTATAAGCTAATTACGACTCATTCGGTTTTGCAAGAAGCACGAAAACTTGGGCAATGCAGTATCCGCGTCACGAACTAACAGTTCCGCTCATGTAAGGTAAAGCTCATGCATGGGGAACACGACAGAGGCTGATCCATCTTCTTCCTGAGCTTGAATAAGCAGTTCAACATGAATATCAGGCTCAGCACAAGAGCCGAAATCCTACTGCTGTTCTACATCATCCTATTCCGCTTGATTCATCTCATCTGCATCAGCGGTGACTATCAGGTGCAGAACGAAGAGATGGAGGCAACAATGAGTGCAATCGAGCAGTCCGCTCTCTATGAAGTGATGAACTCTATGGCGGGCGACAAGGACTGGAAAACGCAGCATCCGCATCCCTGTAGCGAGGATCTATGGTTGGGCCTTGTCTGTGAACAGGGAAGCGATGGCTTCCATCACGTCACACGGCTCGACTTCGGCTACAAACCAAACCCTGCCTGCACACGTAACGCTACAATCCCCAGCGCCATCGCTCATCTCACTCACCTCCGAAGCCTCTTTATCTTTGAATGTTTCTCCACAGTGAACACAACCATTCCTGTCAAATCCTTGATCACGCTTGCACCCACCTTGCAAGAACTTAGCCTGAGGACTAACAACGCGCTGGTAGGTGACATTCCACCTGAGCTTGGCAACCTCTCTCGTCTGCAGCTTCTAAGCTTGTCGCAGAACGGTCTGTCCGGCCATATACCTGTAGAGCTCTCCAAACTATCATCTCTTCAGCATCTCGACCTCAGCAACAACTTACTCTCTGGAGAGCTCCCTGCAGAACTTGGCCGCTTGCAGAGTCTGGTAATTCTCGACCTAAGCGTAAACTCTATCAGTGGTTCAGTACCTTCATCTTTGGGGAACCTGATGAAGCTTCAGAAACTAGATTTGAGCTTCAATTCTTTCAAAGGACCGCTGCCCCGCGATCTTGGAAGGCTTCTTAGGCTACAATTCCTGTCATTGAACGACAACATGATTACAGGTCCATATCCACCGGAAATGGCAACTATGGCTGCCCTTCAATATCTCATATTGGACAACAATCCCATGAACAGCACTTTACCCAGCTTCATTGGAGGATATCAAAATCTCATGGCGTTGAGTCTTTCGAATTCGGGATATCATGGCTCAATACCGGATGCGTATAGCGATCTCAACAACCTTACTGTAATGTCTCTAGAACGCAACAATCTCTCCGGATCAATACCATTTGGATTAGGAAAGCTTGCGCACATCTATCAGCTGAACTTGAGCTTTAACAACCTGAGTGGCGCCATCCCCTTCACGGAAGAGTTTGTGCGGAAGCTTGGTCGGAACTTGGATCTCACAGGAAACAAGGAGCTTTGCTCACACTGGGTTTTGCCTGAAACCACGTCCAAGCCACCCGGAGGGCTTCCGCTCTGTTCAGACCCAAAGTTTACAGGCCTTACTCTGAGTTTCTCTACATCAAGGAGGGAGATGACCTTCTCCAGCTTGCCTGCCATGATGACTATCACTCTTTGTATAGTTTACATATTAATGAAGTCTGATTCTTAGAATTACGCATTAATCAGAGTCGGATTTTCCAGTGAGTCCAAGTTCTGGTTGGAAAAACTGGCTGCTGTCCACCATGGACATTGGTTCCGCTACTTAGGTGGACATCGGTTCCTATCCCTGCCTTTAGTTTGCCGTTGTTAGACGTCTTGTCTGATCAGCTGTTTGCGCCCTCTCGCGTGTTTTTCTCCTAAAGCTTAAATAAAAATATACATACATAACAGTAGAGGCAGAGTTTCGACAATCCTACATATAATTTGTATAAGGTTTTGAATTCCACCTCGCATATCTTTCATGCCTCTAACAAGTGTGCTTATGTTCCTAACAAGCATGGCTTTTATGCTTCTAACAGGCTTTGCTGAAGCTAAAAATATCTGTATCCGCTAAAGTGTGTGACAGCCGCTAACTTTAATCTTCCCCTCCTAATGCTGAAGCTAAAAATATCTGTAATAGGTGTGTTAAAGCCGCTAACTTTCGTAATCTTCTCCTCAAATTCGTGTCCAAAGACATAATCACTGTACCTGGTAGGTTGTCGCGGAATTCCGCAATTATTTTATTCTACGGGGTACATGTGCTGAAAAAGACGAAAGGTGCTTCAGGGCCCAGGCCAGGTCCTTGCAGGCTATAGATTGGACTCGCTAGTAGATTCTATACTCGCTAGTCTGACTTGTTCGCGAACTTGCGCACTCGGCAGCTTTAGACATTGCTTCATGACATAAATTTTATGCATTAGAGAATTGGCGGTTTTTAACAAAGAACATAGTTTATTGGAAGTCTGCAGCCATAGCAGAGAGGGCTCTGTCCCTTATGTGTAAGTGTCTGCAGCAGCATCTTTCGCGTGCTAGACTCTGGTATTTTTGGTTTTCAAACAAGAAAAAAACCAACTGAAATTAAGGATAATACAAAACAGCAGCCACGAGGCCAGCTATGAAAGAGAGAAGTACATCAGAAATCAGACTGTGAAGTTTAGAGACAAGATAGACTTTTACGAGGGGGTTTTCAAACACTACAACAGATTGGGTGTATATCGAGGCTTCTACCGAGGAAAATGAACGGGCGCGATTTTGCCCCGACCTCGATGTAAGGGTCGGTGTAAGCGTCGGAATCAAAGCGCCTGTATAAGCATCGGTATAAGTGTCGGTATGAGCATCGATATAAGCGTCGGTATAAGCGACGGTATAAGCGTCGGTATAAGCCATGGTATAAGCGTCGGTCTAAGCCATGGTATGCCCCTGGGCAAAATAGTCGGTATAAGCATCGGTATGTGCCTGGGGATATCGACGTTTATACCGTTGCCTATACCGACGACCATATTTGCAAAAATTTTTTTGGGCATTGTCTCTTGCTACAGCATCATTCCCATTTTGTTGTGTAGCAAAAGACAATACATTGTGCCCAAGAAAAACCCAACTACATGTGAGATGTATGACAGGAAACAAAAACATGATTTGATAAAGCAAAACATACTCTCAAATACAAGAGACATGAGCGAAATGAATCATGAACCATGTACAAAGAAATGAGACACATTGACATGATATTTATAAACAACAACTAGAACACATGTATATGTGTGTATACATAGGTATATGTGTGTATACATATGTATATACATGTGTATGTGTATATGTATTATGTGTGTATATTTGTATGTGTAAATATTTGTATGCATGTGTAAAAACCCTAAAACCTTAATCCTAAAGACCTAGACCTAGAACATGTGTATGTGTGTATTCTTGTGTATATATATATGTGTGTGAATATATATATGTGTATGTGTGTGTATGCATATGTGTATCTATGTAAAAAACCTAAAACCCTAATCCTGAAGACCTAGACCTAAAACATGTATATGTGTGTATGTGTGTGTGCATGTGTATATATATGTGTATGTGTATATGTATTGTGTCTTTATATATGTATATGTGCGTATGCATGTGTGTATATATGTAAAAGCAAAAAACCCTAATCCTAGAACCCTAATCCTAAAACATGCATATGTGTGTATGTATATGTCACATGTGTGTATGTGTGTATGCATCTCTCTCTCTCTCATGCATGCATACACACACACATGCATACACACATATACATATATAAACACATAATACATATACACATACACACACACATATATATTTGCAAAGAACTTGACCTCTAATAATGATAATCTTTTCTTTCCATCTTAGAGAGTTATCTAATCCCTCAAGAGCGGTCATTAGTGGCCAATGGATCCGCTATAAAAGCCTAAACCCGAACTTCATCTATCTTCTAGAGATCAAAACCGATGGGGAGGACCTTCATGAGATATCTGCTCTTGTATGAGTAGCATATATAAGCTACCTTCCAAGCTTTGATACTCATCATAGTCTATACCATGAGTTTGTGAGCATCCTTTGGCAACTAATCTTGCCTTGGACCTGCAAACTAATCCTTCTGAGTTTGTTTTAGGTTTATATACCCATATGCAACCAATTAGCTTTTGATTGGGTGACATTGGAACCAAATCCCAAGTGTCCATCTAATTCAATGCATCTATTTCTTCTTTCATGGCCTTTTCCCAATTAGGGTTTCCCTTTGCCTCCTCATAGGTTGAGGGTTCCTTTGAAATTGAGCCCTTTGTCAAGTAGATTGAATGCTTTGTAACAAATATGGAATCATATCTATACCTTTCTGGTTGTCTTTTCTCCCTTGTTGACCTTCCAGGTGCTTGCTTGGTGCATTCTCCACACTCTTGCGACTTTGCTTTGCCTTTTGACTTCCATAGCTTGTAATCGTCTTGGTCATCATCTGTATCACTTCTTGGATCCTAGGCATGTGTATCATGCTCGCTTCCTAATTGATGAGAATCAAAATCAAGATCATATGGTGGAGTTACCTTTTGTTTGTCTTCATCATACCAATACATGTGTTCTTTAAACACAATAGCTCTAATTGTAGTGAATTACTTGGTTGAAGGATTATAGAACCTGTAACCCATATGAGTTTAGTCATACACAATAAGCACTACTTTTGTTGCCCTTTCATTTAGCTTACCTCTTATTTGTGATGGTACATGAACATACAAACCCCTTGCAATGTCCAATGCTAGGTTTTCTTCCATACCATGGTTCATAAGGAGTCATACCTTGGCGTGATTTGGATGGTAGTCTATTGATAAGGTGCATAGTAGTTCAAATAGCCTCTGCCCATAGATAATGTGGTAACCTCTTCTCTTCAAGCATTTTTCTAGGTGATCCAACCAATGTCTTGTTTCTTCTCTCTGCAATTCCATTCAATTAAGACTACCTGTTAGTCACTTCCTTTTTGATGTCTTTATCCTACAATAAATCATCAAACTCTTTGGATCCTTCTCCATCAAATTGAAGCTTCTTGAGTGATCTACATGTATGATTCTCCACGTGTGCTAGATACCTTTTGAACCAATCAAACACTCAATTCTTACTCTTGATAAAGTACATAATATTCCATCTACTATGGTCATCAATAAATGAGACATAATACCTTGATCCTACCAATGAAGGTTCTTGGCTTAGTCCCCATACATCTATATGTACTAGGTCCAATAAGTTGTGTGGATGTACTTGTTGTGGTTGAATGGTTGTCTTTGTGCCTTTGCAATTTGACATGCATCACATCTATTGATCATGTGTTTCTTTGATATGTTTGGAAGTCCTAGAACACTTTGAACCCTACATATATCCTTCAAGGTTCTCTCATTCACATGAGCTGGCCTCTTATGCCATACTTCAAGCTCGCCTAGGGTTTGAGACCCAAAGTTGAATTGAGCTATGTTTTTGGTTCCTCCTACTTCAAAAGCAAAGATCCTACCATGATTCTCACCTCTAGCTATCTTCTTTAAGCCTTCACATGGATCTTCCACAAAAGCTCCATGTTGGGTGAACCTAACTTGCAAGCCTTTCTCAACTATTTGGTCCACACTTATTAGGTTTTTTGTAATAGTGGAAACATAGAGTACCTTGCTCAGAATATTTGTCTTGCCATTGGAAGCTTTGACATTACCAATCTTCTCCACACTATGCTTTGTCATTAGGGGAAAAAATGAACCCTGCATGGGCCTTTTAGATTAAGGAGTGATTAGAGATGGACCAATGAGAGGAGGGTGGTGGACACAGTCTAGATTCTTAAGCTAGTAGTCTAGGGGTAGGCTTTCCTTAGTTTTTGCTAGTCAAAGTTTCTAAAACCACCAGAAATTTGTGGGTCTTGTGAGAAGAGTGGTTTGGGATTTCAAAACTTTCAATCATGGCCATTGTTTCTTCTGAAGAATCCAACGGATGTAGTTTTGCTGCAAAAGTCAAGGCTCCATGAACCGTAGGCCATTAGATAATAAAGAAATCGTGTGGCTCCGTTTGAAAGGACATTGAAAAATGCGCAACACTCCTTCAACCGTAGGATCTTTCTACCCATCGAAGGGCTTATAAATAACACACATTTGGGACAGCGCATTTCCTTCTACACCCTTTGATGGGGATGAGATCGAAGGGCTACTAATAAATATCTCTCAATGAGGGTGCCAGTCAATGTAGACTGTTGGATCTCTTTTGCATCGGACAGGTGAGGTTCAAACAAAAAAGAAGATCAGCTGAATTTGCGCTCAGCCATTAGATTGGAAGATCCATCCGACGGCGATGACTGCACTCTACCTAACGGATCTGCGCCTTTATTTGCACACCGTAGATCGTCGAAGATGAAGGGCTCACGCTGACTGTGGCGTTCGCCTCTCTCTCTACTGTGGTACTCATAATTTTCATCTCTTTCTACTGTCCTACTTTTCAAACGTCCATGCATTTATTATGGTATCACATGTGCTTGAAATCCTAGCCATTGAAAGGGGAAAATCTAATGGTTGCGATCCACTTCGACTGAGCATATCATCGAAGCTTCTTTTTCTCTTATATTTTAATAGAGAAAACCACCCTGGTATTTTATGTCCCCTTAATCACATACAATCTTAATTTTAATCCCTGAAAATTAGGGATCCTTATAAGGCCCATGCAAGGCTCACTTTTTCCCCTAATGTGTTATCCCCTGTTTGAACTTCATGTCTATGCTTTGGACTTTCCAAATCAGATAAGAGGGCTATGTTTCCTGCAATATGATTTGAACATCTTGAATCTATGTAGAATAAATGATCATCTTCTTTACCTTCCTTGTGGCTTAGATTCATCAAAAGCAATGAGTCTTCATGTTGTTGATCTTCAGAATAATTGGTGTAGTCCCTTCTGTTATGGCCTCTATTGTTATTGTTGAAATTGTGTCCACCTTTGCCTCTTTTGCTGCCATATCCACCTCTTCCACTTCCTTTCTAGGTGTTCCCATTGAACCAACAATTCTGAGTGGTGTGGTTGGTCTTATCACATATGGCACAAGGTTGAACATTCTGGCCTTTAGTTTTTTCATGCTTTGGTCCTTTCTTCTTCCCTTTCCACTTGCTCTTGCCTGTATAGTTGGCTTGGGAAGTCTCCTCTTCATCTTCTTCCTTCTTCTTGCCTTTGAGCTTTGTGTCCTTCTCATCTGCATATAGAGCACTAGTTGAATTACCATGATAGGAGTTACCTTACTTTATGCTATTTTTTCCTCTTGATTGAAGAGTTGTCCAAGAAAGATGTTGAAGTCTAGATTTTTCACATCGATGATGAGATCATAGGCTATGGTGAAAGATTTCCATTGCTTGTCACCTCTAATCCCATTGAGAATTTCCCTCATGCTTGCCTCTTCTTCAATCAACTCTCCAATGGATGACAATTGATCAACAACCATCCCAAGTCTTTTGAGATGTATTGCATCCTCTTATATGTGGTAATAGAAAATCAGAGATAGATGAGTATGTATGACCTTTCCATAGCATCCCTTGCACACCAAATTGTGAGCTTATGTGTTTCCTCTTGAGTAGGTCCGCCTTTGGATGTTGGAATAGACATTGCCTCATCACCAGATATAATCCCATATAGATTTCTTCCTTACAAATAAGCATCCATTCTTATTTTCCTGATGAAGATTGTTAATCTCCAAAAGAACAAGCTACTCTTGAAGTTAGAGCACCTCTATATCAAGAGTAACTCAAAACCTTTACCAACTTGGAGGATCAATGATCAATTATCAAAATCTTGAACAAACTGTGAAGAAGATGACTACATAGAAAGTCTGCTGCACCTAACTCACTCATTGACTTATCAGATGTGTAAATTTTTTTATAAAACTTTGCACAACGTGTCGTCTACAGTTTCACACCTCCTCCAAGTTAAATCATCTCAAAAGACTCAGTAGATCTTGAGAAATGATCTCAACAAGTCACCTATGTCTAAAACTATAGTTCTTTACAGTCGACTTTGACACCTGCAACTTCTAAAGCTTGGTTCTCCCAAAATAGAACCTCTTTGATCAAATGCTTTTAGCCATAGGTAGCTTACCTTCCAACTTAAAGAATGAGTGCTTGCTTGCTCAAAAATTTGCACTGTGGAAGGAGAACTGACCAAAACATTAGCATCAAATTTTGCACCTCCTACAACTTCACTTCTTTACATTTACACATGTAAATGTTCCTATAGTCAATTCTCTCAACTTGATTAAAATTAAAAGCTGAAAACTTGTACAGAGGTCAATCAACTATAGACTTAGACTTGTACAACAACATTTCACAAAAGAATTAACACAGAAGGAGAACACTCAGAAATATCGAGCACAACTTTTCTTCATTTCTAGAAAACTTTACATCTGAGTGATGAGAGAGATCTTACTCAGTTCTAAAGTGTCTAATGACTCAAACAACTTCTAATTTCTCTATTCACATGCTCTCTCATATTTGCCCTGACATTCAAGCTCATAACCATACAAAAGCATAAGTGAGCTATCTTCTAAATTAATGTACATATGTATACACATCTTCATCCTCCGAACATATACTTTCTTCAGCGTTTCTTCAATCCTTGACTTCAAATCTTCAATTATTGATTGCCTTGCACCAACAGATCCCCCTCAATCATCAATTTAGGTTTTCTCTATGTTTTTTTTTATACCTCCCATGTCTTTGAATCTCTGTAGCTTTGGTCCATCCAAGCTTTTTGTTAGCATATCAGCTATCTGATCTTTTGTTGAAGTATGTATGACTTCAATCTCTTTATCCATCACCTTCTCTCTTAGAAAGTGATGCTGAATCTCAATGTGTTTGGTCCTGGCATGAAAAACAGGTTCTGTATCACTATAAATCTTGATGCTTGTATCTGATGTAAACCCATAATACAAACCTTCTTTGAGTGTACCCTTAATGTACCTCAACACCCTTTGTCCTGCAACCCAATGTTCTTTCCTAGGACAATGCATGAATTGAGATAATACTCCAACTGCATATGACAAATTAGGCCTAGTTAATGTAGCATAGATCAGACTACCAACCAAACTTTGATATAGCTTCATGTCCTTGAATTCTTCTCCTCCACATCTGCTCAATTTGTGATCCACCTCCATTGGAGTAGGTGCTATCTTGCAACCATTCATCTTAAACTTGTTCAACAAGTTTTTCAAATACCTTTCTTGAGTCACATACACTCCATGTTGAGTGTATGAGATCTCCATGCCCAAGAAATATGACAAATCTCCCAAGTCACTAATCTTGAACTCTTTCTCCATTTTCTTCTTTAGGCTTTGAATGCCTTTCTCATCTGTACATGTAAGAATTATATCATCTACATATATGCACATGTAAATGAACCCATCATTGTTGGTGCAAGACAAGCCTACACACATTGGCTTGGAACTTTGGAACTTTGGAAGATGAGCTTGGAACTCCTGAAGGATATCTCTACATGAAGAAAGAGTCATAGGAACCTATGCTTATAGACTATTACCATTTTACTCATTTGTAAAAGTCTAAGTGACTTGACATTTCATGTAATCACTCACCCACCTCATTAGTCGTGGAAAAGAGAATAGTTTAGTGGAGAGAATATCTCCCTACTTTTAGAGGAGAGATTCTAGGGAGCCTTAGTTTGAATTTGAAATTCAAATGTTCTCTCAACTCATATAAAATGAAGAGGAAAAACTCGCGGCTAGTACAGTCACTTCAACTCACTCCCCGAGGCATATTGTCATTGTAACTGAGTGTGTGTTAGTGCTACTCCATAGCCTACACCACCACACCTCAATTAGCTATGCTTGTCATGCTATTGAGCTTGTACAATCTTATCAATCAATAGATATATACACATTCATCATTTCTGGTTCTCTGTGTTATCTTCTCCAAGTCTGTCAACTTCCAAGGAGCATTTCTCAGTGCTCACTGAACCAAATCAAGTGATCTATAGCTCATTGGAACCAGCTCAAGGTCCTCTACAAGCATACAAATCTCAGAAGTTTTCATTCAGCCATTTAGGAGAAATCCGCTTCGAAGTACACACTAGTCAGTGTCTGCAGAGTTCCTAAAAAGTCGGGGGTAATCAGATTTTTCCTAAATTTGTTTCTCAGTGTATGGTTTATCAATTTGAGTGATTCCAATTGTGATTGGTAGCTTACTAAGGTACTTTAATTCTACCAAAAGGAATTGTTCCAATTTTTAAGTGTGCTGGTCACACTAAGCATAACACTGAGCAGGTATCATTACAGAAATAGTAAGTTTTTTGGGTTTGTGAAGGAACCAAGTTATCTGTTTTGGTTTGATCATTACACAAACCATTTCCAAAGTACATATATGATTTCTTTGTGTCATTTGGAAGCTAAGCAAGTGTACTAAGCATATCTGGAATCAAAGGAGGGCAGGTGTGAAGCAGGTTTTGCAGCATCAACTCATTTCTTGAGTGCATCCAACCATCACTCCCAACAGTGGTATCAGAGCAAAGAAGGTAAATATGGGTGATGGTTTCCCTTCCTTCATTGACAAATTGGACAGAAACAATTATCAGGCTTGGTCATTGAGAATGAAGACCTATCTACAAGGGAGAAGCTTATTTGGATACATATCAGGAGATGAGGAATTGCCCTCATTCAAGAATAGAGGACTACCCACAAAGGATGAACATGAAAGGCTCAACCAATGGTGTGCAAAGGATGCTTTGGCAAGGTCTTATCTCTTAAACTCTATATCTGACTTTCTTTTACCTCATGTAAGGAATTGTAAGACTTCCCAAGAGACTTGGGAAACCTTGTCAAATTATTTTTCTTCCAACACAAGGGCTAGGAAGAATCAATTATGGATTGAGTTCACAACCCTTAGGAAGCAGCCCAAGCAATCAGTCTCAGAGTATGTGACAAAGATCAAAGATGTGGCAGACCAACTAGCAAGCATTGGAGAGGAAATTGAAGAGGAGCAAATAGTCAGGCAAGTAACAAATGGACTCAAGGCAGATGATAAGTGGGAAAGTTTCACCACTGCAATGGACCTCTATATGGACATGCATACCCCTGATCTCACAACACTCATGGGCCAACTATTTACACATGAAGCAAAGTTTACAAAGGCAGGAGATCAATCAAAAGGTAATAACCCCTCTGCTCTCTATACTGATAAGAAAGTTAAAGATAAAGGAAAAGGGAAGAAACAGGATGAAGAAGGTTCTACCTCTCAAGCCAATTATGCAGGGAGAGGTAGATCATCTAGAGGAAGAGGCAGAGGAGGTAAGTCAGGTAGGGGGAGACCCTACAACTCATCACCATGCAACATTTGTGGATTGTCCAATCATACCACAGATGAATGCTACAAGAACTACAAGAATCAGAGAGGAAGAGGCTACTCAAGAGGTGGATACTCTCAAGGGAGAGGCAGATTCAACCAACATCAAAGCTACAATGGATACAACAATCAATACAACAACAACTACAACAACAACCATAATGGTAACTACCAAGGTGGATTCAGAAGTAGAAGAGACTACAACAATTACACAGAGGAGCAAGATGACTCCCTATTGATCATGAATATGACCTCCAAGATAGGTACAAATGATGATCATTTATTTTATATTGATTCAGGATGTTCTAACCATGTAGCTGGCAATGTGGCACTACTTTCTGATTTGGAAGAACCCAAAGGCAAGCATCAAGTGCAGACAGGTGATGACACTAAACATTCAGTTGTTAAAGTAGGCAATGTCAAAACATGTGATGGTAACCAGAACCTATTGAGCAGGGTACTTTATGTACCAACCATCACCAAGAATTTAATGAGTGTTGGTCAAATTGTGGAGAAAGGTTTGCAGGTCAGATTCACACAACATGGAGCATATGTGGAGGACCCAAAACATGGATTCAGAAGGATAGCCAAAGGGGAGAAATCAGGTAGATTATTTACATTTGAGCTAGAAGACACCAAGAACATTGCTTTGTATAATTATAAGGATCAGACACTTTCAGAGTTAGAAATATGGCATAAGAGATTAGGGCACATAGGTGAAAGGACTCTAAAGCAAATGTGCAGGGATCAATGTGTGCTTGGGATACCTAATGTATCCAAGCAACACATGATTTACAAATGTGGATCATGTCAATTTGGTAAGTCTCACAGATTACCATATTCAAGGAAAGGTTTCATGCATGAAGACTACCTAGACTTGGTACACACAGATGTTTGGGGACCTAGCAAGGACCCTTCCATTTCTGGTTCAAGGTATTATGTGTCCTTCATTGATGATTATAGCAGGTGGACCATTTTATACTTTATGAAGCATAAAGACGAAGTGTTTAATTGTTTCAAGAGGTATCTTGCACTTGTTGAAAATCAAACAGGAAGAAGCTTGAAGAGGCTAAGGTCAGATGGTGGAGGAGAGTACTTCTCCAATGAGTTTGAAGATTTCTTGCAGGAAAAAGGCATCAAAAGGGAGATTACTACAAGGTACTCACCTGAACAAAATGGGGTAGCTGAAAGAAGGAATAGACTCATTATGGAAATAGCTAGGTCTATGCTTAATGAGAAAAAGTTGCCAAATTATCTTTGGGCAGAGAGTGTATCCACTGCCACTTATCTCATCAATAGGTTGCCATCCAAATCACTTGATGGCATGACACCATATGAAGCTTGGCATGGTAAGAGACCTTCTCTGGATCATTGCAAAATCTTTGGTTGTGTAGCATATGTGCATATTCCCTCACAGGTAAGGGGAAAGCTAGACCACAAGGCTGAAAAATGTATCTTCATTGGTTATGATTTGAATCAAAAGGGATACAGATTCTACAACCCCACAAACAAAGGCTTCAAGGTAAGCAGAGATGTCATCTTTGATGAGAATGACTCATGGTATGAGAATGAATGCAGGAAAGTGAATCTACCCTATGATATGGAAGAAGATTTCCCAAAGCTCACCAAGGAGGAATCAATTCAAAAAGAAGATTCAAGCTCAGATGATGATGATACAATAAACCTTGAAGAGTTCAAAGCTTGGAAGTCCAAAGGAAAGATGAAGATGAAGCAATTAGAAGATAAACCAGAAACTTCAACTCAAGCAATGAGGAGATCTCAGAGAGAAAAGAAGAAGCCTATCAGATTTGGGTATGCCACATCACTTGTAACTAAACATTCTGTATATCTTGCAAAGGACTTGTTGAATGAAGAACCAGGTACCTATGAAGAAGCAATTACCAAACGAGAATGGAAACAAGCTATGGATGAAGAAATGGAAGCTCTCAAGGAGAGTGATACTTGGGACTTGGTACCCAAGAAGGAATCTATGAAGGTGATAGGATCCAGATGGATCTACAAACTAAAGAAGAATTCAGATGGAACAATAAACAGGTACAAAGCTAGGTTGGTAGCCAAGGGTTTTGCACAAACCCAAGGCATTGATTATGAGGAGACATTTTCTCTTGTGGCCAAGATGCCAACTATCAAAATATTGGTGAGTGTAGCTGCATCTAAGAATTGGAATATATACCAATTAGATGTCAAGAATGCTTTCTTGAATGGATGGATATCTGAAGAAGTCTACATGTCACAACCACCTGGATATGAAGATCAAAAAAAGGTACATTATGTTTGTAAATTGAAGAAGGCTCTGTATGGTTTAAAGCAGGCACCTAGAGCATGGAATTACAGATTGACAACCTACCTCCAAGACCAAGGATTTGTGATGAGTAAAGCAAACACTTCTCTATTCATTAAGAGAAGTAGTACAGAGGTAATCTACTTATGTGTTTATGTTGATGACATCATCATTACAGGTAATGATGTCAATGGGATTAGACACATCAAAGGACAGATGATCAAAGAATTCAAGATTAGTGATCTTGAATTTTTGAAGTACTTCTTATGTCTTGAGTTAGTCTACACCAACTCAGGTATATATATCACTCAAAAGAAGTATGTGCAGGATATGGTCAAGAAGTTTGGCTTGCAGGATGCTAAGGTATCTACTACTCCAATGGAGGTCAATCTAAAACTAAGTGCTCATGAAGGAGAAGAAATCAAAGATATTACAGGATACCAAAGTATGGTAGGTAGTTTGAACTATGCTACCTTGACAAGAATTGACATAGCATATGGAGTTAGTGTGCTTAGTCAATTCATGCACAAACCTAGGGTACCTCACCTAGAGGCAGCAAAGAAGATCTTGAAGTATCTGAAGGGAACACAAAGTCATGGTTTGTACTTTCCTTATACATCAGATATTGACATTAAAGTTTACTCAGATGCAGATTGGGCAGGATGCAAGGATGATAGGAGAAGCACCTCATGATATATTTGCTTTGCAGGAGATAAGCCTATCTCTTGGTCAGCTAAGAAGCAACCTACAGTGGCATTGTCATCCACTGAAGCAGAGTATAGAGGGCTTGCCAATGCCACTCAAGAAGCTATCTGGTTGAAGCTTCTTTATACAGAATTAGGTCTATATACAAGACCACCAATCATATTTGGAGACAACACTAGCTCTCTTCACCTTGCAGCTAATCCAATTTATCATGCCAGAACCAAACACATAGAGGTTCATTACCACTATGTGAGAGAGAAGTTGCTAAGCAAAGATATACAATTGACTTATGTGTCTACTAATATGCAATGTGCAGATTTACTTACAAAGGCATTGGATGGAAACAAGTTATGCAGATTCAAATCCATGATTGGATTGCAGGATGTGATTGAAGACTAAAGATGAAGAAGATGAAGACTTGAGCCCTAAAACTAGATGGAAGGTAGGACTTCAAACGTTGAGAACAACTAGGAGAGTTACAATTGGAAAATTTCATCTTAAGGGAGTGTCCTGCATAGGGTTGGATTCCTAAAATACATAAAATCCTTGATTTACATCAACCAATGAAGGAGAAATCACCTTAAGACTAATTGGATGTCATCTCAATTTTTTAGGGATGTGCAAACAATGACCCCCAGAGTACTATAAAACTCCAATTTCTTTGAAAGTACTGAACCAAATGACTTGAAAATTTGTATACATAAAGTAAATAGTTATATATTTTGAATGAATGCTTAGACACTTAAACACTTGGTTTGGAGCTCTGTAGAGAGAGTCAAAATCTCTGCAAGTTGACTTAGTCTGAGGAAGGAGCAGAGAATAGAAGTGGCACCATGTGTTGAGAAGGGTTTATAGGTTACATTCACAAGGCATGAAGCATATGTGGAGGACATATCATAGTTTTTCGTTTCATGGATGATGAAAGGAAATCGAAATGCCTTAGCATTTGAGGATGTATCCTATTTTTTTGTTGTAGGAAGACTCAGATGTTTGGTAGTTTAATAGTGGGACAGCCAAAGATATTACCTTGTAGTGGAGTTTCTTTAGTTCACTTCAACCTAACCCTATATGGAATACTATCACATGTGCTAATAAATCCTCTTATCGTGTAATAGGAGTTGGTAAGATCGTTTGGACTATTGGTGATGGAAGTTCTTTCACATTATGAAGTGTTTTATATGTGTCAAGGATCAAGAAAAGTTTTTTGTTAGTTTTAGCATTAGCCAACGTGGCTTAGTTGTCAAATTTATTAATGAAAATTATATATTTCCTTATCTCTCAAATGGAAACATTATTAGTGCTTCTTGTATTTTATGTCTTGGGATATGTAAGCTCATAATATATGCAAAACTTGCAAATGATTTTGCATGTGCAGTTCAAGATTCTGAGGTTGTCTCCGATGCAAAGCTTTGGCATGCACACCTTGGCCATTTGCATTTTTCTTGTTTGGTATGGCTACTAAAATTTAAAATGGTGTCCTCTCTATCCAAACTTGAAGAACCTTGTAAACATGTATATGAAGACTGTATTTTGGACAAAATGCAGCATTCCTCCTTCCCAAAAGATGGTTCAATTCAAGATGCTAATAAATTGCAGCTTCATAGTGATATTTATGCTCCTTTGCAAACATTTTCTTTTGAAATGTCTTTACTTTCTGATTTTTATCGTTTATTTCTCTAGGCATTCACGGGTTTATCCATTTAAAGCAAAGTTCAAAGTGTTTATGCACTTCAAACAAATTTTGGTTATGGCTCAAAATCTATCAACATGTACATTGGGCACCCTCCATTCTGATTGGGTGGATACATGTCTTCTGATTTTAATGCATTTTTTGCTAAGCTTGGGATAAAACATTGGTGTATGGTTCCATATACACTTGGAAAAAATGGATTTTCTAAAAGAAAGAACAAATATCTCATGGAGATGGTGATATGTATGGACAAAATTAGGCTTTATCACGTAGCTTCTCACTTGATTTTGTGATGTGTGCAACATATGTACTTTACATGTGTCCCACAAAAGCATTGAAATGGATCACTCTATATAAGCCTCATGGTCGTAGGCCATTTTTTGCTCATTTGTGTGTCTTTGGTTTTTTGGCATATGCGTTAATGCTTGAACAACAACAAAATAAATCAAATGATCAAGTAGTGAAATGGGTTTTTTGTGTGTCTTTGTTTTTTTGGCATATGCATTAGTGTGAACAACACCACAATAAATTAGATGATCAATAAATTGGATGCCATTCTAAAAGAAAGGGATTATTCTTGTATCATCCATATACTATATGCATTTTGGTTAGTCATGATGTTGTTTTTGTGGAAGATGAAATTCACCTATTACTTTCATGTAGCAAGAAGATTTCAGTTGGCTCTAAACATGTGTATGAAACTTTTCTTGACTCTTTTTTACAAGTGGACAGTAAAGTCTTGCTCCAAATGAGGCGATTTATCAACCTATATAGGTTGCACATGATGATGCAAATCATTCCATTTCTGATGTAGGTTTACATGATGCACTTGTTGATGAGACAATTGACATAAATGTATGCCTAAATGGATGATGCAAACTTTGGGAGATAGAAAATTAGATGCAACTTTATCATATCATGTTGATATATTTAGGTAGTGATGTGTGTGAACACACTAGGACTGCCGGGGCACTTTTTTCCCTCTTTAGGAGGTTTTTTTCCCCCGGCTTGTATATACGCCTATTGCCCTAATGGGCTACTTATCTTTGTACATTCTCTAGTAATACATTCAATATTGTGTGTTTGTGCTCCAAGCTTCTTCTTCCTTGTGTTGTTCGTGTGCTTCTGCAGACGTCTAACTCCAACAATTGGTATCAGAGCAGGTCGTCGCTTCATCTAGGGCGCCCTTGACACTCCTCCGTTTGCAGTCTCAGAATCGCACGAATTTTGGTGAGCATACTCAACGTGTTTTCGAGATCAAAACCGCTTCGCTTTGTGGTGCCGAAATCGCGATCTGAGCTCGTTTCGGCCTCCGAATGCACTATCGCAGCGCTTGTGCATGCTATTTCATCTTTTTGTGCCAAAGTTATATACCAGTTTATGTTCGCCAGTTTAAGCATCTCGAAGTCTGCTACAGGTCTAGCAGAACTCGTCTGGGTAGTTCTATTCAACTTTTTGAGATACAGTCAATTTTCTGCATCAAGGTATTTTAGTCACCGGCCATGGCTGAAAGCAGTGATGTATTCCGTATGTTGGCTGTTGAGGATAAGTTGGATGGTACCAACTACCCATTATGGGCTTATATGATGCGACATGTTTTGGTTGCAAAAGGATTGTGGAGCATTGTGCAGGGTGTTGAAAGACGTCCTGTTACACCTGTAATGACAGGTACTACAAATACAGGTGCTGGAGCTGATGAAGATGGTGTCGAAGATGATATTCCACAGATTCTTGTTCGTGCTGCTGTTTCTGTTGCACCTACTGCAGAGCAGATTCGTTGGGATGGCAGAGATGCCCAGGCACATGCATTGATAGCTTTGTCTGTCAAACGTGCCATTATTCCTCATATTCGCTCTTGCAGAACAGCTAGGGATGCTTGGGATACACTTACCACATTGTACCAAGCTAGGAATGAGGCTCGTGTTGCTTACCTCCGAAAATAGTTGGAGAGTGAGCACATGAATGAAGGTGATTCTATGGACAGTTTCCTAACGAAGATCAAAGATTTGAAGGAACAATTGATTTCTGCTGATGAGGTTATACCAGATAGCTCACTTGTGCAGACCGTTCTGAATGGTCTTCCTGATTCATATCAGAGTTTTGCTTCTACTCTTCGGTTGATGATGAAAGGCAATTCGAATGCCTTATCGTTTGAGGAGTTAGTCTCTGTTCTGTTGCAGGAAGATCAGTCCAGGCAGAACAGGTCCATTATGCGTGTTGCAGATCAAGCTTTCTTGGCTAGTCAGAAGGGCAAAGGAAAATGGAGCTCTTCTACTAGTAAGCAGAAATCTGCAAATGCTGCACATTCGAAGAACCAGGATAAAGATGAGAAGAAATCAAAAAAGCAAAATTTTTTTGCAAGTACTGTAAAGGGAATGATCATATCATAAAGAACTATCCAAAACTGGCTGCAAAAGAGGCAAAGAAAAAGGAGGCTGGAATGGTTGTTGCAGAAGCCTCTACACTAAAAACAAAGTCTGCTAATCTTGTGCAGGAAGAAGAATGGGCGTTTACTACTGTTTGCAGTTTTGACCCATCTTCTCATGAGCAGTGCATGTCTGCAGTGGACTCAGATGTTTGGTACTTTGATAGTGGGGCGACCAAACATATTACCTCGCAGCGCAGTTTCTTCTCTTCACTCGAGCCTGCCCCTACAGGGAATACTGTCACATGCACCAACAACTCCTCTTATCCTGTTATGGGAGTTGGTAAGATCATTCTGACTACTGCTGATGGTAGTTCTTTCACCTTGTCAGATGCTTTATTTGTGCGAGGGATCAAGAAGAATCTGTTATCAGTTTCTGCATTAGCCAAGATTGGCTTGGTTGTGAAATTCGTTGATGACAGGTGTACAGTTCATGATCTATCAAATGGCGATGTGATTATTGCTTTTGGCATTTTATGTCGTGGGCTATATAAGCTCATAGATTATGAAAGATCTGTGAATGATTCGGCATGTGCAGTTCATGATTCTCAGGCAATGTCAGATGCAAAGCTTTGGCATGCACGCTTTGGTCATCTGAATTTTGCTAGTTTGCTACGCCTGCAGAAATCTGATATGGTGTCTTCTTTGCCCAAGCTTGAGGCACTTGGAAAACATGTATGTGAAGGCTGTATTTTGGGCAAAATGCAGCGTTCCTCCTTTCCAAAAGATGGTTCAGTTTGGGCTACGTAGAAATTGCAGCTTGTATATAGTGATGTCTCTGGTCCTATGCAGACACCCTCTTTTGGGAATTACCTTTACTTCGTGACTTTCATTGATGATTTTTCCAGGCATGCATGGGTATATCCACTCAAAGCAAAGTCCGAAGTGTTCATGTGCTTTAAACAGTTTTTGGTTTTGGCTGAAAATCTGTCAGCATGTAAAATGGGCACCCTCCGTTCTGATCGAGGGGGGGAATATATGTCTTCTGATTTTAATGCATTTCTGGCTAAACGTGAGATAAAACACCAGTGTACAGTGCCGTATACACCTCAACGGAATGGAGTTGCTGAACGAAAGAACAGGTCACTCATGGAGATGGCTAGGTGCATGGTCAAGAGTTAGGCTTTACCACATAGTTTCTAGCTTGAGGCTGTCATGTGTGCAACATATGTACTGAACAGGTGTCCCACTAAAGTGCTGCAGTTTATCACTCCATATGAGGCTTGGCATGACCGCAAGCCATCTGTTGCTCATCTGCGTGTTTTTGGTTGTTTGACATATGCATTAGTGCCTGAACAACATCGCATAAAATTGGATGATAAGGCAGTAAAATGTATTTTTGTTGGATACAGTTCTGAAAGTAAAGGCTATCGTCTATATCATCCACAGACTAAACGCATTCTGGTTAGCCGTGATGTTGTCTTTGTGGAAGATGCTATTAGCCATTGCTTTAATGTACTAAGGAGACATCTGTTAGCTCCAAAGACATGTATGATACGTTGATGCCTCTTTTTACTGGTGGACAGTCTAGTGCTGGTCCTAATGAGGCAACTTCTCAGCCTTTGCAGGTTTCATATGATGATGCAGATCATTCTATTTCTGATGCAGATTTACATGATGCACTTGCTGATGAGAGAGCTGATATTGAGCAGGCAAAAACTATGCCAAAATGGCTGGTGCAGACTTTGCGTGACAGCAATTAGATGCACCTTTGTCATATCGTACTCGTTCAGGCTCTCATAGTGCCTCCTTTGCATCAGATTGCTATGCTATGGCTGCGTCTAGTCTCTGTGATGAGAATGAGCCTGTTTCTTCTGATGAAGCACATAATTTAGAAAATTGGATGGCTGCTATGCAATTTGAATATGATGCTATAATGAAGAATGGTACATGGTCTTTATGTGACTTGCCTCCTGGAAAGAAGGCCATTGGCACTAAGTGGGTATACAAGCTGAAGCGTAAACTTGATGGTACAGTTGACAGGTATAAGGCTAGGCTTGTTGCAAAGGGTTATGCGCAGGAAAGAGGCATTGATTTTGATGAGACCTTTGCACCTACATGCCGTATGACTACTGTTCGGAGCATTTGTGCACTTGCAGCCCATCATGGTTGGAATGTACATCAGTTGGACATTAAAACAACATTTCTGAATGGTGACTTGCATGAAGAAGTGTATGTTTTTCAGCCCCGTGGCTTTGTGTAGAAAGGGCATGAAAACCAGGTGTGCAAGTTAAAGAAGGCATTATATGGTTTAAAGCAAGCACCACGTGCTTGCTATGAGAAGATACATGCCTATTTGGTTGCACATGGTTTTGAGAACAGTCCAACTAAAAGCACCTTATATGTTAAGCCTGCTAATGATGTGCTTCTGATCATTGTTGTCTATGTTGATGACATGTTGCTCACTGGTCCTATTGAGAAGCATATTGCTGATTTCAAGGCTGATTTGCATGCCTCATTTGAGATGTCCATCACTATTTGGGCATTCAGCTTATGCAAGTTGATGGTGGAATGGCTTTGTGTCAAACGAAATATATTGACACATTATTGCAACATTTTGGCCTTGAAGACTGCAAGCCTATTGCCACTCCTATGGAGACAGGTTTACGATTGAGACTTCATGATGCTGGAGATGCTTTTGATGCTGTTCTCTATCAGTAGGCTGTTGGATGCTTGATTTACTTATGCATTACTCGGCCAGATATTCAGTTTGTTGTCTCACAGATGAGCAGGTTTATGCATTGCCCAGGAGTCACGCATTGGAAGGCGGTTAAGCACATCTTTCGCTACTTGAGTGGTACTCGGCTACTTGGGTTGTTTTATCCCAAGGGGGGATCACTACCGCCAGATTTGCATGCTTTTTCTGACTCAGATTGGGCTGGTTGCTATGACACTCGTGTGTCCACCAGTGGTTTTTGCTTCATGCTTGGTAGCTCATGTATATCTTGGTTGAGCAAGAAGCAGCCTACTGTGGCCACTTCCAGTTGTGAGGCTGAGTATAGGGCAGCTTTCACAGCGACTGTTGAGTGTGTGTGGCTAAGACGCCTTATGGCTGATTTGGGTGTTGGCCAGTCTTGTGCCAGCACCATCTTCACTGACAATCAGAGCACATTGGCAGTTGCGAGGAACCCTGTGTTCCATGCTCGCACTAAGCACATTGAGGTGCATTATCACTATGTCAGGGAGAGGTTCTTTGCTGGGGAGATCAGCTTGGCATATGTGCCCACGCAGGAGAACATTGCAGACCTTTTCAGGAAGGCTCTGCCTAGGGAGGAGTTTGAAGCTTTCCGCAAAGTTTTGGGCTTACTTCCTTTTGTGGAGTGATTTCCACATAGCTTGGCACTTCCTCATACATGAGTGCCAGCTCCTTGTTCACCGCATCACTCCCAGGGGGGATTTGTTGATATATTTAGGTAGTGATGTGTGTGAACACACTAGGACCGCCGGGGCACTTTTTTCCCTCTTTAGGAGGTTTTTTTCCCCCGGCTTGTATATACGCCTATTGCCCTAATGGGCTACTTATCTTTGTACATTCTCTAATAATACATTCAGTATTGTGTGTTTGTGTTCCAAGCTTCTTCTTCTTCCTTGTGCTGTTCGCGTGCTTCTACAGACGTCTAACTCCAACATATCATACCGATTGAGACTCTCACTCTGCTTCCTTTGCATTAGATTGCTATGCAATGCTACCCATTCTATTTGTGACGAGAATGAGCATTTTTCTTTTGATGAATCAAAAAATTAAAAAACTTGATTGATGGCTGATACGCAATCAAAAGATGATACTATTATGAAGAATGGTAATTTTTTAATGTGATTTTCCTCTAGGCAAAAAGGCCATTGGCACTAAATGGGTGTACAAGTTGAAACGTAAACATGATGGAACACTTGATACATATAAGGCTAGGCTTGTTGCCAAAGGTTATTCTAAAGAGAGAGGCATTGATTTTGATGAGAACTTTGCTCCTACATGCTGAATGACCATTGTTCATAGAATTTGTGCACTTTCACCTCATCATGGTTGGAATGTATATCAGTTGGGCATTAAAAATGCATTTCTAAATGGTGACTTTGATGAAGAAATGTATTTATTTTAGCCCCTTGGTTTTGTGTAGAAGGTCATGAAAACAAAGTGTGGAGTTTGATATAGGCATTATATGGTTTGAATAAAGAACCACATGCTTCATATGAAAAGATACAAGCCTACTTGCTCGCACATGGTTTTGAGAATAGTACAACTTGAAGTACCTTATATATTTGGCATGCAAATGATGTACTTCTAATCATTGTTGTATATGTAGATTATATGTTTCACAATGGTCCTCATGAGAAGCATATTGCTAAATTTAAGCTTGAATGATATGCCTCTTTTGAGATTTCAGATTTGGAGCTATTGCATCAATATTTGGGCATTCAATTTATGCAAGTTGATTGTCAAATAGCTTTTTGCCAAAGAAAATATATTGGCACATTAGTGTTGTGTTTTGGCCTTGAAGATTTCAAACCTATTGCCACTCCCATGGGAACAGGTTTATGGTGGAGTCTTCATGATTCAAGAGATGCATTTGATGTTGTTCTCTATCAATAGGTTGTTGGATGCTTGATTTACTTATGCATAATGCAGCCTGATATATGTTTTGCTATCTCTTAGATGGGGAGGTTTATGCATTACACATGTGACAAGCATCATCATGTTGTTAAGCACACCTTTTGCTATTTGAGTGGTATTTAACTACTTGGAGTTTTTTACCCCAACTTGGGGGGATCATTACCGCCAAATTTACATATGTTTTTTGACTCGGATTGGGCCAAATGCTATGACACTCATGTGTCCACAAGTGGTTTTTGCTTCATGCTTGGTATCTCATGTATATATTGGTTGATCAAGAAGTAGCCTATTGTAGATGAACAACTAGCTAGAATAATGGAAGGGTATGGAGCTTAATGTGGCTAGGTGCATGATGGTGATCAATATGTTCCTTATCTCCTCTATCGTGCACCTCTTGGAATATCAAAGATCTAGTAACAAGGAGACCCTAAAGTTGGAAACGATGTGTAGAAAACTTCTTTTGGATGGGAGATCCAAAGAGAAAAGGAGTTCCCAATATTAAATGAGAAATTTTCTCTAGTTCAAAAGAGAAGGGTGTTCTCTACATTCTAGGTGTGGAAGCCATGGCCAACAAGATAATGGAAAAATGAATGATTAAAGTTTAAAATAATGCGATTCTTCTTGTCCCAAGATCATCTATAGAAATGGTGACTACTTTTATCTCGTTGGCATCCCTAGGTCGAAAGGGCTAGATCTTATCACTCTGTTTCTCTATCCATTTTCTCAAGATGTCAAACCTTGTGTGCTCCATGTGGAAAGGTTGGGAGGAGTTGAAATCTTACTAGACCATAAAAAATGTTGGGAAATGGGATGTTTGTATTAGACAGAATGGGTTTTTTTGGTTCCCTATCATGGAACACTGAGTCGTAACAAACGAGAACTATGTCATAAAAAGAGAACACCCTCTTCGAAAATCAAGCAAATGGCAAACTATGTTTGAGATTCCTTTATACCATTATACATACATTTCAAAAATCAAGTGAAAACATGTGATTTTTTGACATTTTTTGTCATTTTCTCATAAAAAAGAGCTCAAAATGTAGTCAAAATTTCATTAGATAAGACATTGACATGTCCAAAATCTATATGATAAGACATTGACATGACCAAAATATATATGATAACACATTGACATGTCTAAAATCTATAAAGAATGTAAAACTGAATAATTCTTATACAAAAATAACATTTAAGACATATTTTCAATGGGTGGATATCTGATTGTTATTCAAAACTGCTACAAAACATGGTTTCATTAACCAAACTACTTCGAGGCATTTACATAAGCACTAAAAATGTTAGAGAGTTTCAATGCAACTCACAACTATGTCGATCTATGTCTACACCCTCATCATCTGATGCACTTGATTCAGTCTCATACTATTGAGAGCTCTCTTCTTCTTCTTCTATATCCACAAGAGCTCTATCTTCATCCACGTACATACCAAATTCTGCAGGATCATGCACAAATCTTCTTGTTTGCCTATGATTTCCTGTACCACATACATCTGGAAGCTTTTGTTTTATCATATTGATGGTTGCTTTCCTCAAGTGACCTATTTTTGTCAAGGAAAAATCATAAACAAGAATATCTACATCATCCATTTTAAGAGTGGATGTGCTTCGAATATTCTTTTTCTTTTTTGAGCCTGTTTGTTTAGTATCACACACCATTTCTAAGTTATATTTACCTGTGAATGCATTACTACTTTTAGTGTAATAGCAATGCACCATCAAAGCCTCTATTCTTCTCTGATCAATATCTTTAGTTATCTCTAAAACCTTTGCAATCCAAAATGGTCTAGTAGCCTCATCACCATCAGCAAGTACTGCAATAAGTGTTCCAACATTTATCTCTATTAAATTTCCTTTCCATCTTGCTTCTGCCTGTTTTGCCATCCTTGGGCCTACATAAATATTTCTTTCTGGTGGATGTATAAAACTTTGAAGTGCATCTGCATTACATGCTTGGGCCACATTCACGGATCTTTGTGTACAAAAATCCCATGTGAATGGAACATCAACTGGCCAATGACCTGCAATTCTATACTGTATAATCTCTTCTTGATGATTGAAAAAGTCCTCCCACCAAGATACATCTTGATCTCCAGCATATATTTTTGCACACTCAATATGTCTCTTCTTTTCAATGAGTGCATGCATCCAACTTTTACTTTGATCAACCACATTTCCACATCTTTTTGTATTGTTTTTATCTTCATATGGTGATTGTTCTGCACCATACACTGTAGACAAATTAGGCACCTGCAATAAGAATTTGCATCCCTCTTTAGGCTCCCACCCAAGAGAAGATGAATACTTCTTTGCAAATAAAAGGGTTATTTCATGAACCCTCCTCATCAAGAATACATGGTTGAAACTAATATTGTACAATGGAGCCAAAACCTTAGCACTGTTATGAAGGCCCATTAAGCAAAAGTGCTTAAAGTTATAAATCTGTGTGAGGTGTTGAAATTTTGGTTTTGGAGTATATCACTACAACATATCAGGCGTATACCGAGGCTTCTACCGAGGAAAATGAACGGGCGTGATTTTGCCCCGACGTTGGTGTAAGGGTCGGTGTAGGCGTCAGAACCAAAGGGTCGGTATAAGCGTCGGTATATGCGTCGGTATAAGCATCGATATATGCATCGGTATATGCATCGGTATAAGCGATGGTATAAGCGACAGTATAAGCCATGGTATGCCCCTGGGCAAAATAGTCGGTATAAGCATCGGTATAAGCCATGGTATGCCCCTGGGCAAAATAGTCGGTATAAGCATCACATATGTATACACACACATGCATACATGCACATACACATACACACACATCACATACACATACACACATACACACATATACATGTTTTAGGGTTAGGGTTTTAGGCTTAGGATTTTAGGCTTAGGGTTTATGAATTTCTCTTTTCTTTTGTTTTGTAGGAGGTTTTTAGCATCAGTTCTTCGAAATTTGACGAAGGAAAACATTAAGTGGACTTTGACGACAACGCTCCAAACAATTACACTAATGTAAGTGATTGTTTTGTTTTCGATTGATATAGAGTGAGATAGAGAGAGAGATGAAAGAAAGAGAGAGTACATACACACATATTTGCATGTACACACACATACATACATGCATACACACATGCATATTACATACACACACACATATAAATACACACTCACATATATATACACACACATATGTGCATACACATGCATATGCATACATACATACACACACATATGCATGTACACACACACATACATACATACACACATGCATATTACATACACACTCACATATGTATACACACACATATGTGCATACACACATGCATATGCATACATACATACACACACATGTGCATGTACACACACATACATACATACACACATGCATATTACACACACACACATATTAATACACACTCACATATGTATACACACTCACATATCTATACACACACATGCATACATGCACATACACATACACACACATCACATATACATACACACATATACATGTTTTAGGGTTAGGGTTTTAGGATTAGGGTTTTTGAATTTCTCTTTTCTTTTGTTTTGCAGGAGTTTTTTGGCATGATTCTTTGGAATTTGACAAGAGACGATGTCAATTGGGCTTTGACGAGAGCGTTCAAAAGAATTACATCGATGTAAGTTGTTGTTTTGTTCTTTATTATAAATAGAGATAGAGAGAGAGAGAGAGAGAGAGAGAGAGAGAGAGAGAGAGAGAGAGAGAGAGAGAGAGAGAGAGAGAGAGAGAGAGAGACAGAGAGAGAGAGAGAGAGAGAGAGAGAGAGAGAGAGAGAGAGAGAGAGAGAGAGAGAGAGAGAGAGAGAGAGAGAGAGAGAGAGAGAGAGAGAATAAGAGAGAGAGAGAGAAAGTGGGAGAGAGAGATGAAAGAGAGAGAGAGAGATAAAGAGAGAGATATAGATAGAGAGAAGGAGAGAGACATAGAGATACACAGATGCATACATACTACATACACATATGCATATGCATATATACACACACACATATACATGCACACACGTGTACACACACATGCATACATGCACATACACATACACACCCATCACATATACATCCACACAAACACACATATACATGTTTTAGGGTTAGGGTTTTTTACTTTTACACATATACACACATAATACATACACACATGCACACATGCACACATATACACATGCATACACACATACACATACACATACACATACACATACACATACACATACACATACACATACACATACACATACACATACACATACACATACACATACACATACACATACACATACACATACACATACACATACACATACACATACACATACACATACACATACACATACACATACACATACACATACACATACACATACACATACACATACACATACACATACACATACACATACACATACACATACATACATACATAAACACACATGCATACATACGTACAGACACACATACATACATACATACATACATACATACATACATACATACATACATACATACATACATACATACATACACACACACATACACATAGAGAGAGAGAGAGAGTCACACGCACACACATGCATACATACACACAGGTGACATATACATACACACATATGCATGTTTTAGGGTTAGGGTTAGGGTTTTTGGCTTTTACATATATACACACATGCATACACACATACACACACACACACACACACACACACACACACACACACACACACACATATATATATATATATATATATATATATATATATATATATATATATATATATATATATATATATATATATATATATATATATATATATATATATATATATATATATATATATATATATTACATATATACACACATGCATACACACATACACATATGTGACATATACATACACATATGCATGTTTTAGGGTTAGGGTTTTTGTATTTTACATATATACACACATGCATGCACACATATACACATATAAACACATAATACATATACACATACACATATATATACACATGCATACACACATACACACATATACATGTTTTAGGTCTAGGTCTTTAGAATTAGGGTTTTAGGATTTTTACATAGATACACATATGCATACACACATACACATATATATATATATTCACCTACACATATATATACACAAGCATACACACATACACCTGTTTTAGGTCTAGGTCTTTAGGATTAGGGTTTTAGGGTTTTAAACATGCAGATAAATATTTACACATATAGAAATATACACACATAATACATGTACACATACACATGTATATACATTGGCAGACACACATATACATGTGTTCTAGTTGTTGTTTATAAATATCATGTCTATGTGTCCCATTTCTTTGTACACGATTCATGATTCATTTTGCTCATGTCTTTTGTATTTGTCAGTATGTTTTGCTTTATCAAATCATGTTCTTTTTGCCTGTCATACATGTCACATGTAGTTGGGTTTTTCTTGGGCAGAGTGGATTGTCTTTTGCTACACAATAGCATGGGAATGTTGCTGTAGAAAGAGACAACACACTCTGCCCAAAAAAATTTTGCCGATATGGTCGTCGGTGTATACATATGTGAGTGTGTATATATATGTGTGTGTGTATGTAATGTGCATATGTGTATGTATGTATGTGTGTGTGTACATGCATATGTGTGTGTGTATGTATGCATATGCATGTGTGTATGCACATATGTGTGTGTATACACATATGTGTGTGTATACATATGTGAGTGTGTATGTAATATGCATGTGTGTATGTATGTATGTGAGTGTGTATGTAATATGTATGTGAGTGTGTATGTAATATGCATGTGTGTATGCAATATGTATGTGAGTATGTGTATGCATATCTCTATCTATCTTTCACTCTCTCTCTATCTTTCCCTTTCATCTCTCTCTTTCTTTCTCTCTCTCTCTCTTTATGTTTCTCTAGATCTCTCTCTTTCTTTCATCTCTCTCTCTATCTCACTCTATATCAATCGAAAACAAAACAATCACTTACATCGATGTAATTGTTTGGAGCGTTGTCATCAAGGTCCACTTAATGTTGCCCTTTGTCGAATTCCAAATATTTGATGCCAAAAAGCTCCTGCAAAATGAAAGAGAAGAGAAATTAGAAAAGGGAAAACACAAAGAAAGAGAAAGGGTGCTATAGTATGTGCAATTCTTACCAAAATTTCAGATCTAGAGAAACAGAGATGTAGAGAAAGAGAGAGAGAGAGAGAGAGAGAGAGAGAGAGAGAGAGAGAGAGAGAGAAAGAGAAAGAGAGAGAAAGAGAGAGAAAGAGAGAGATGTGTGTACACAATAGGTTCGGAATGTAGTTCGCGTGCGCAAACTCGACAGTAGCAAACTTTGGTTCAAAATGCAAGCAGATGTCGAATTTTTGCTCTCGTGCCCGGTTAAAAGTTGCCTCGGTATAAGCATCGGTATGAGCATTGGTATAAGTGTCGGTATAAGCATCGGTATAAGCGTCGGTAACTTACAGTAAAGTACCGATGCCTATACCGGCGCTCATACCGACGCCGTGTATACCGATGATTAAATGACCGTCGCTATTGCATCCGTGGTTTTTCAAGCATTTTCAACGGTCATACCGACACCGAGGGGTGACCATCGGTATGGGCAATGTCGGTATGCCCCTCATATGTTGTAGTGTATGCTTCTGAAATCAGCTCAGATAAAATTGGAAGAGTAAAAGCATTGTTACATGCCAACTTCTTAGAGAAAGTACTGAACATTTGATCAATGTGATCATGAGTGTGGCCAACCAGAAGGAAATTTACCTTAACCTTCTGAAATACCTGTTTATCAACAAGCCTGCTTAAATATCCAAAGACTGTAGAATTTTTATTCTCTCTTGCCGTATTATCAAGTTGCAAATATAGAGTTGGTGGCAAAAGACCCTTCCATGATCACAAAACCTGATGAATGACAGTAACTGTAAGGTTTGGATTATTATGCACATTTGGATATGTGAAGAAAACCTTGGACATTACAATTCCATTGTATACCAAAGCACCAACCAAATGCATTTGCATAAGGACTTCATCTTCAATGTCCTTAGGGATGCGATAAAATTGTGGCAAACAAGTTTTTTTTTGATCCATACCATCGATCAACAAACACATATAACGCTCCGGATTTCTGAGTTCTTTACTTCGATGATGAATTGCTTTCTTTCTCTCTAAAGCTTGACTCTCACGATGGTTGTTAAGAAGGTTTTTAAAATTATCCTTTTCTTGTGGTGTTGTAGCCCCCTTTTCCATGTTTTTCAAAGTGGCGCAAACTGAACATTCACCCATTCTAACTTTACGAGGAATAGACACATTGCTAAACTCTTGCTTCCATAATCGAGTAAAGTGACGATACAACACATACTTCTCATTTCTATTTTCCATGTCTTCTCTATATATTTGAAATACCTCTTGACGAGTAAAGTTATCTGACAAGTGCAACCTTCCAGTTGTAGGCATAACCTCACAATGCAAGCAAAAATATCATCCAATTCATTGCATGACATCAAACAGATCCTTTGGTCCCAACATGGAACGTATCCAAAATGAGATCCCCATTCATAAGCCCCTATTGAACCCTATGTATTCTAAAATTTCCCACACCCATTGCAATTTTAAATGCAGCCCTACAACATCGCATCCCTTGACTAAAGAAATATTCAAAAGCAACACGTGTTACTGACATGTTATCCTCAATCCATTAGGGGAAAAAATGAACCCTGCATGGGCCTTGTAAGGATTCCTAATTTTAAGGGATTAAGCCTAATCTTGTTCTTGCTTGGGGGAACAAAGTGCATTTAATAGAGCACTTTTTAGTAGGCAAGACTAGGCTTTTTTTTAGGCCCAAGTAGGGTCATCTCTCTCTTCTGCAAAAGAAAGAGAGAGAGATTCCACTTTGCACATCATCAAATCCGTCCATCTTTGTGAATAAAAAAATGACTTTTTTTTTAAAAGTCACAGAGTTAGTTATTGCTTACTAAAAAGGGCCCATTTTTTAATATACATGTCAGAAGTTACTTTTTTTTATGGATTTTTTAATAAAATCACTCAAAATAGTTCTTTTTTCAAACTGCTCCAAAAGTAAAGTGCCACATCATCAAACTCGTAACTTTCCCTACCTCAAAAAATGAGTTTTTCATTTTTTTCTCATTTTCACTCACATAGAATGGAAAACCTCACCTTGACCCATACACATATCAAAAAAGTAATTTTCTCTATGTACAGATACTTCTTAGTCCATTATACATGTTATTTTGATTCTCTTCTATCTTTCTCTCTCTTACCTCTTGAATTCTAGCAGCCATGGGGTTCTCGCACAATTTCCTCCAAGGAGAAGATGTAACAATAATAGAATCACTCACAAAGAAATTTTTCTCCCATGAGATGACAATATGCATGTCCAAGTAGGTGGTTCATTCTTTCTTTGTGATCAAAGATGTACTATTCATTTTACTTTCTAGTATTCATCTACTATTTTTCAGGAGGAAAAGCACACAATACCATCATTCGAAGCTCTTTCATGTGGAGTTGGAGGACAGAGACACCATATTCTTCTAATGAGGTATATACTTTTCTTGATTCTCATATTTGCAAAAGAATTAAACCAATATTTCCTTTGCATAGGTAATTCATCTAAGAAATAAGTGCTTCATCAACACCAAAGAAGCACTTTAAATTGTTAATAGTTTCTCTTACTTCTCCTTCTTTTCAAAAGAATTATGACACCAATATTACACAGTATGGATAGGAAAATGTGTGTGGAAGCATTTCGCCATGATTATAGAAGTTATTCATTAGGAACATGAATTATAAAGAGGACATGATTGATATTTCCACATAGTACTTACACATAAAAGAAAATATGCCTAGGTATGTTTAGCATGCAACCATGACTAAGGAGTCAATGAAGAAATCAAATCCTTAGTTTATGAAGAACTCATATAAATATGCTTTTGTTTGTACAAAACAATAAATAAATAAATTTTTAATCTATCGAGGATTCAAAAATCAATGTTCTTCTTCTAGAATAAAATCTACCTCTACCAATATTCTTTTCATATCCCTTTTGAATTTGATTTTATATATGCTTATCTTTTTTCTACATGTTGTGGTTATAGGCTCAAATTCATATTAAAGATACTAATCATCAATGACTTGGAATAGTGAAAGGTAAGGTACATTCTACATTCAGATGTTGTTTGTTTCTTTAAATTGTGCTCATTTTATTCATTGAAATATTACATGTTATATTGTCATATGGAGAATTTTGATGTATCGATTTTTATCAGTCAAGATTCTAGTACAGTAGTGATGGAAAATTCCCACTATAGATCTAATAGTAATTTCTTAAAAAGTACATGTCATATTAGTGGTTCTATGCATGTTGACTCGTTGGAATAATACTCACTTGCTTTTCTTCAAAAAACTTATGCAAGAGTTTGACTATTAGAAATGTTTTCATGAAATTACAACACAACATTGCAAGTGAAAATTGGAGGTTATCAGCAAGTCCTTTGCATCATGATCAATGTCATGCACAAAAAGTGTTTTAGGGTTCAACTTGGAACTCAAGTTACATAAGAGGCATCATTGATTATTTTATACTAACAAGTTTTTGTGGTATATCCTATCCATGCTCAAGGTACATAATGACCACCTTGGATGAAGCTCCATCAGAGAGGATGAAGTGGTCTACATGCAACAGAGGTCACCATACAATCATAGAGTGGCTCAATATGACAGAGTGAAGTCGATTAAGAATATCAAAATAGTTCATACCCTCATCCATAGAATCATTCTTGTGAGCATGATGAAGATCAACTGCCACAGATGTGACCATTCATAAAAAGATTCTAAGGACATGCACAAAGGGGAATAATAGATCCACTAATCATTGGTGATGAACCATTTGAACTCAATCTACCTCCAAATGGAACATGGCTGATGAAACATGCATGAAGTAACCATTCCAAGTCATCCAAAAAGGAGAGCTTCAAGGAATCATCATGAAACATATGCATATTCCAACATCATATCAAGTAGAGGCTATAAAGTCACTACTATAAGGTCAAAGAACACTACCCACATATGAGAAAAGAAACATATGCCATAAATTGTGTCACAATGTCAATCAAGGCATAGATGTAAAATGAATAAGAACTACCAACCACATCATAGATCATATGTAGCACAACCTAAAGTTTCTCCTAATGCAAAAGCAACAAAAAAGTGAGCAAATGTTATCGATCCTTAGTGATTCAAAGTTAATGCACTAGACTTTGGATATAATCAATAGCACTTCAAGCCATCCAAGAGGAAGGAGATGCATTCCTTACTTCTATTTTGAAAGATATTGACTTGTGTGTAGCTCATGTGAAGGTGATGACCATACAACCAAAGAAACTAGATGGGACCATACATGATTATGTAATCATTCTTGTTGAAGAGATACATTTTGTAAAATCACATTTCCATTATGATAATCTACTTTTCATAATCTTTCTTACACATGCTCAAGTCCACATTGATCTATATCATATGTTCATAATTGTATCAACTTGCGTAAAGAGTGTATGTGTGCAAAACAAATCCCTTAGAATCAAAACTAGTATTTGCATTGTTCAACTAGGTTGTGCATATAATAAGGTCCATGAACCTAAAATTTGAAAGAAGGGAGTTGTATTGTCACTAACCACATCATATTCAAATGTCCTAGGAAGAAGATACAAGCTGGGTTTAAGACTTCCACGATCACCATTCCACATCAAAAGATCATCATCTGAGTCAGAAAAGGAGTAATATCCATCATGAGAATCATGCCCTTGATTCTTTAGCTAGATATACTACAATCCCTTTCTAGTACCATCATGGATATCCATCATCATCGTGTTCCAATACAACATATAAAGAACTCTAAGAAGACCAATAACTATGAAGATTCAATTTCCAAAAAATATCATAGTTACATAGCTACTTCGCATGGAACTTATCGCTTTGAGAGGGAGATGATGTCATAAACACAAAGGAAACCATTGTAAAACCATAAATTCTATGAAAATATTTATATCTCATGAATGGTTTAGAATTTGGAGAAATGGATGCTACCATCATGTCCAGAACATGCAAAAACCCTAAGATTGACTGTTTATTTGTCCAATTCTGACATCTAGAGCCTTGGAAACCTCAAAAAGCACCAGAAAAGGGGCAGCCACAGAAACGCGGGATTGGCCTCTGCAAAACTTTTGCAGAGGCCAATCCCGCGTTTCTGTGGCTGCCCCTTTTCTGGTGCTTTTTGAGGTTTCCAAGGCTCTAGATGTCATTGGACAAATAAACAGTCAATCTTAGGGTTTTGCATGTTCTGGACATGATGGTAGCATCCATTTCTCCAAAATCTAAACCATTGATGAGATATAAACCTTTTTTGGTGCTTTGAGGTCATGCAAAGTCATCAAATGGTGGAAATAAGTATTAATTCTTGCAAATTTTAGGAAAATTATGCAACCCAAGAACTAGATAGGAGCATATATGACTATGTGATCATTCTTCTTGAAGAGATGTTTTGTAATTAGAATTATCTCATTGGTAATATATTTTTTCATAAACTTTCTTACACATGCTCAACTCCACATTGATCTATATCATATGTTCACAATCATATGCACTCAAGTCAACATGCTATGTGTGCAGAGCAAATCATTTATGGTTATAAAGTCATTTTTCCATTGGTAAATTGAGTTGAGCACATAATGAGTTTCATGGACATTCAATTTGTAATAATAAAGTTTCATATCCACTAGAAATAAACTTGCATGGCCTCAAAATCACAAAAAAAGTTCATCCATATAAACACACAATAGGCCTCTACAAAACTTTTGCGAAGACATATCCCATGTTTCTATGGCTCCTCTTTTTTGATACTTTTGATGCCATGCAAGGTTATTTTTAGTGGATATGAAACTTTATTATTTCGATTTTTAGAGTCGTGGAACTTATTTCTAACAAGTCACTTACTCTATAGTGATCCATGCATATACAACTTCTACAATGGGAGCCAATATAAACAAACATAGTCACATGAGATTAAATAGTTTGCAAAATATAATTTAGGATAATATCCTCATGTGTAGCATTCTTGTTGTGCCTCTATACCCCACATAAGGCAGAAATTCCCCTTTGAACTCCTCCCATTAAGGTTCTATGGGGAAATTCCATGGCACCAGATGGCCTTTATTTTCAGCTTGAATGGCATTCAAATTGGCAAAACTTTTATGCCCCACTTACTTCATGGCATCAATCACAAAGACCATTTATTACCATAAATTTTCACATATAAAACTCATATAACTTATAAGTTAAGGTTCCATGGATGTTTGTACTCTCAAAGTGGTTTCTCCTCATAATGGGGGCCTTATAACTTAGAGCACCATGGATCATTTGTGGTACTTGAGGAGTAAGTATTGAGTATATCTAACATGAATGGCATTTTTTAGTTATATCCTTTGTATTTCAAACTTCATAAATGATCATCTATTGAGAAAATTAACCAATAAAATATCAATTATTGTGAACTTGAACGTACTCTATATAAAAGCAAAAAATGAATAATCACCAAGAGAGATTATAAATGCACAGTTGTAGACTACAAAAATGTGAGAGTAGACATGTTTTCATTACAAATATCAAATCTTACAAAATTTACAAATCATTGGTATCAATGATTGTACAACTTGAAGTGCTTGCAAATGCAAGAACGCATCACAAAATTTGCGATGCTCATCCATGATGTAAAGTATTTCTAGAACAATTCTAGATCAAGAGGATTTTTAGATATCTTAGTAGGAGAGAAGGGATCAGAGAAGAAGGTATATACAATATCTAACATGAATCAATTGTCCTACTTTTTACAAGGTTCTTGAAAGTGAAAAAACTATGAGATACAATGACTGGGGCCCAAGAAGTGACATTATCAGGTTGCAAAAGAACTATGAGAATGAGAGTTTTGTTCCATCTTTTCTCCAATCTACAGGGAATTTCATTTTGTATTCCATTCTTCTGCCCACCTGTAATCAATTTGCAAGAAATTGAAGTCATTAAAGTAAAATAAACAATAATGAAAAGATTACTTTAACAAAAGCCCGAAACATTTCTCACCTTATGTCCTCGAATTTTGAATTTGGATTGAGTTAGTCCTTCAAACCCCATAATCATCAAGTGTTCTCTCAGATTAGCCAAGGCCCAATGATTATTCACTAAAATAGTTTCTGTTTCATTATTGGGCAATCTAAGCTTTATTTCAAATGACTGTAAAGATCCCTCTGAACTTTGAAATGGTATCCATTTGCCAAGTTTGCACATCCAATGATCATAGTAGAATCTGATGTATAATGAAGTACGTTGTTTCAAATATCAAAATCCTATACCTGTTCCACCTATTTTACAAAGATATTTATCACCTTTTGCAATTCCTTCTATCAAACCCCAATCTTCACCAAGAAGACTTTCGACTTGCTCATATGTGATATCTTTACACATGAACATGGTGGAAGTCTCTTGGAATGAGAATCCTTGGAATAAATATACAAAAAAATGAATGGGAAAAGACCAGTGCGAACCTACAGACCTAGAAACTTTTGTGAATTTCAAAAGAGTTATGTATATCCATTACCATCTTTTGCTTCGAAGATGATACGGACCATATACCAGGTTTTGGCCACTCCAAGCTAAGAAGAGAATGTACTTCAATTCTCTCTAACCTTCCAAAACCATTCATTGTAGAGGGTACAACATATCTATGTGTGTAAAAGAAAACTCTAACATGGTAAAGTTGAGCAGGAGATATTTCTGGAAAGACTAGTGCACCAACATCTACATGCAATGCCTGGAAAGTACTTGTAAGACTATGAAGTGGTTGATCTTCCAGCAAAGTAGAAGGAAATATATCTGAAACAAACAAAAACATAATATCTAAATAGTTTAGAAATATATCCAACACAAGAAAACATAAAATATTGTAGAGTAATACTTACAATTCACAGGATATCTCATTCTACTAGAGTTTTCAAGTTTCATAGTTGCCATTGTAAAAACATGTTGTACAATAGCAACCATCCCATTGTCTCTGTGCTTCTTGAAGCCAAGTAACTTTCCCTTCCAATGAAGATCTAAGTTTCCACGATCTCTAACTCAATGAGGCCCAACTCTAGAGGGTTGCATGTACACCCATGCACCTTTGGAGTACTCATGTGATAGCCACTGTCCATCTATGGCCTTGATATTGTGACATCTTACTCTGAGGATTTCATCTTTCGGTCGCCTAGACGCTTTAGCTATTGCCATTGAAGCTAAAAGTCTTCAAGCTACAATAGTAATTCGAGATAGGAGATGCAGGTAGATTGGAGTGTAGAAAGAGGAGCTTCAATGGTGTGCTACAGAGTGAAACTAGTGGGAAAAGATGACTTTTTGGGACCTAGGTATGAAAATGTGAGGTTTAGGAGGGAAATAACTCTTTTTTGAGTATTTTCGAAAAAACCCATTTTTTTGAGCTCAAAACATGCACGGATTTTGAATTTGGGGTCAAAAAGAGTACTTTTGACCCTAAAAAGTAATGGGGGGTCCATTTTCAGGTGTTATGATGAGTTTTTTAACTTTTTAGAGATTTTGAATTTTTGGGCCCAACAAAGTTACGAGATTCCTTCTCTCTCTAGAAGAAGCTCATTAAATAAGGGAGAAATATGTCCCCTCTTCCCCCTTCAGCCTAGTATTTTATAGGGCATAGACTGTGGCCACCACCCTCTTCTGATTGGTCCATCACTAATCACTCCTTAATCTAAAAGGCCCATTCAGGGTTCATTTTTTCCCCTAATGCATTTGCATGTGAGAAACAAGGTATATATCCTGGCTTTCACTATCTAAATGGAGGAATTTCTCTCTTAGGTGCTTTGTTTTCTTCATTCCTAAATTGTACAAACATTTCAAACCACAACAATGCTTCACAATATCCAATGCAATCTATCTATCTGAAGTAAGAAAATTAAATCTTTTTTGACTTACTTCATGAGGCCTTCTTTTAAAACGTAGATTGAGTTTGCTTTGCCTTTTCGTTGCTCCACATGCACTTGAGTCAGAAGGGAGATCAATGGTTGGATTAGATGGGAGATCAAGAGGTGCATTTGGTTGAGCAGCATTGCACTATGAATTGGATAACTTAAATGACTCAACAGAAAACATAGAATCATCACCACATTCTAAACCATAGGGATCATCACTTATGAGGAAAGGGTCAACTGAGAACAATGAATCCGAAACTGTATCAATATGAGCAGAGGAAGCTGATGCCCAAGCATCCACTAAAAAGATTGAGCTCATGTTCACTCAGTTCAAAGAAGGCTGAAGATGAATTACCTTTTTAAATTAGTAGAAGTCCGAGATCAAGTGAAGATGTCACATCAAATGTCACATCAAGTAGATATGAAATCAAAAGTTCATTAAAGTACATTAAAGTGCATTAAACATCAAATTACATTAAAGTACTTAAAGTCTAAAATTAAAGTACTTAATTTCTGAGATATACAGTAATAAGGGAACCAAAGGTTTGATTCCCTTTTGAAAGATGAGATACACAGTTGATTTCAAACTAGATATGAGTCATTGAGTTTTAGCATTATGAGTAAATCAAAATATATCCAAGTTGAGTTCCAATTGGATTAGATATTAAAGTTGTTGGGAGTAGTGCCATTGGCGACTTTACAAGAAGAAATTTCACCTTTGGCTAAGATTCCAAGGATTAGGTTTTATTGTTTACGTTTATCGGCGTGCCCTCTTCATATCGATCTCCTACTAAGAGATTGCATTCTTCATATCTAGAGAATATAAATAATCAAAGGCGTCAGTTATAGTGACATATGCTAGTAAATGAAAAGGTCACTTATACACTTTGAATCTTTATCTTATTCCCTGTCTCTCCTTATTATCTACTTCAGTTTTTCTTCTCAAATTTCTCAACTTCCTCCTTTTGTTGTTGATATATTTCGGTGGTGATGTGTGTGAACACACCTAGGGCCATTGGGGTGATTTTTTCCCTCTTTAAGAGGTTTCTTCCTTTTTCTTTAAAGATAGTTGTGTCCTTTTCTTTAAAGTGTTGGACTTTTCTTCCTTTTTGTTTTTCTTTAAAGTGTTTGCAGCTATTGATCTTCAAATTAGGATTTGAGAATATAGAAAATTTCAAAAATCGGAAGTTTCACACAATAAACACGTAAAGAAACGATCATCAAGTCAACTTCTTCGTGACATTTGTTTACGTTTATCGGCCTGCCCTCTCTGAGATCTAGACTTCCTCATGTACATACCATACTCTTGCCATTGAAGTTTAAATTTCATGAAAATGTATATAAATAGTTGCAAGGTTCTATCCGCACATCACTAAACTCGAGGTGAAACAACCTATTTGTGTGAGTGGTATTTCTTGGTTAGATAAGTTGATAGATCTAGTTAGCAATTGGATTCATTCAGTTAGATCCAGTTAGTCTCTCGTTCAAGTAACCCAATTGTCTATAAATAGCAGAGGAGGAGATCATTCTCATTTCCAAAATCCGCGAGCAAGAGAAAGCAACAGAGCACAGACAACAATGGAGCACAGAGCTCAGCAAACCAGCAAGGCAACTCTCATGGAGAAGAAGAATGTTGGCAAGAGTACCAAGAGGTAGACAAAATCATACGACAAAAAAAGATTCCTAAAAGATTCCTTTTGTATGTTTGAGTAAATAGTATGCTTTCTAGGTTTTTATTTTTCTTAGCTCATGAAATATAGATCCAATGAGGGTATAACTCGATGCGACGCATTGACTTAAGGGTGTAAGTCAATGCCAGGCATCAATTTTTAGGTGCAAGTCGATGCCAGCATCGACTTTGGGGTGCAAATCGATGCCTGGCATCGACTTGCACCTTAAAGTCGATGCCTGGCATCAAATTGCACCGTCAAGTCGATGTGTGGCATCGACTTACACCTTCAAGTCGATGCCTAGCATCGACCGAAGGTCGATGTCTGGCATCGAATGTGGCCTGAATGTCGATGCCAGGCATCGACTTTAGGGTGCAAAGTCGATGCCAAGCATCAACTTTTAGGTGCAAGTGGATTCCAGGCATCGACTTTGTGTGCAAGTCGATGCCAGACATCGACTGAGTGTGTAGGTCAATGCAAGTCGATGCCAGGCATCGACTTGAGGGTCCAAGTCGATGCCAGGCATCGACTTGAGGGTGCAAGTCGATGCCAGGCATCGAATTGCACCATCAAGTCAATGCCTGGCATCGACTTGCACACAAAGTCGATGCCTGGCATCGAGTTGCACCCTCAAGTCAATTCGTGGCATCGACTTGCACCCTCAACTCGATGCCTGGCATCGACATTGCAGCTTGAAAAACACATTAATGTATGAGCTGATATTTCTGAGCCCATTTCAGGGATGCTGAGTCAAAAAGTGAGAGGCCCTTCAAGAAGCTCAAAGTGACAATGAGCTCTGTGGATCAGCAACATGACAGAGGCATTGGTCACCAAGCAAAACCGAAGAAAAACATTGCATCCTTATCCTCTGAGAAGGCCAGCAATCCGGTTGGAATGTCTTCTGGTGGACAGAGTAGCATCAAAATACCTGAGGATGATGCAACTAGGAAGGAAAGGTCGAGGGACGTAGAGGTCTTAAGGATAGATTGTCCACTCCAGGACATGACAAACCTGGAGTGGTGCCTTCAATATGTGGAAGAAAAGAATGTAGTCCTACTTGTGTTCGCAGGGGCATACGGGAGAGGAAAGATCACGACAACAGAGGCTTTTCAGTATGGCCTTGTGTTCAAACTGGATTATGAAGATGAGGATTCTGACAACCTCCTTGTCCTGGTAGAGACATCGAAAGGGTTAAGAAATGTAATATGCAAGACGGATTTCTTGTGCCCAGAGTGCTATGTTCCAGAGAGGCTTGCAAAGATATGCAGGGACTCATTGAATCTTATTAAGGACTTGATGCCATGGATCCAGGGCAACATCATGCCAACACAACAGAAGATGACAACCCCTGTAAAGGCAAGGGGTAAGCAATGCGTGCAGAAGAAGTTATTGAAGAAAAAGAAGAGAATTGATGATGAGGAGTCTTCTGACTCAAGCTCTAGCTCTGAGGATATAATAGTTGCACTTGGTGGGGAGCTTGCTTTGGGTATTCTTGGTACTGAGCAGAACAAGATGAGGGAGGACATAGCTAGAAGAAAAGTTGTGAAGAAGGGGCAGTTGTTCCACCTGCCAATCAATATCATCCATAGCCCACCAATGGATCGAGTCACAGGGAGGAGGCCCCTTGAGATAAGGGAGCCACACAATTTGCACATGCAGAATCTTAAGAAGAAAATGAAGATAAATCCTCATGCTACTGTTGTGCCTTTCCTTGTCATGGTGGATCCGAATGAGTGCAGCTCTGTGGAGGAGTTCAATGAGGGTCTGTTTGAGGATTATACATATTATGTGATTGGTGGTTCACACTCTGCAGAGGCCCGTAGACAGCTAGTGAAGGAGCACCCCATCACATTCTTCTTTAGGTATGCAGAGTGCAAAATATATGTTGGTCTTACAACTAAGGAAGCCAAGCTTCTTGCTTGGGATCACAACAATGACAATGACTACAGGCAAAAAATGTCCTCCATAGAGAGAATTTGGTTCTTTCACCATGAATACGAAGATTGTCTCGTGAAGAAGGCTGGAAGAATACATCCCAATCTACGAAAGCAATGCCTTATTGAGGTTGGAATTGCACTGGATGAAAATAGAAAGTTTGATGCTTTGAGAGAAGATGATCCATGGTTTCAACTTGCATTCAGAACAGGTGAGATCTGGGATCTATAGGGTAAGATTTTCACAATGTGGGAGAACAAGGAGGTCAAGGGCCAGAAGCAACGGAAGTCGAGGCCAGACCCAAAGGTTGATCTGAAGGGAAAGGGAAGGAAAGTTGACCTTTCAATTGAAGAGGCTCCTGAGGACATGAAGCTGACACCATGGAGAGCCCTTCAAGGAATCAAAGATGATACATTGATTATATCAGCTTTGTCAAGGGTAATCTCCAAAGAGTTAAGCCTGGAGGAGATGGTGACTGAGCTAAATAAGTATGTATGTTATTCTCAAATCCTTTTTCCCTCCTCCCATGTTTCTGGTCTAACCTAGTCTCTTTTTCATTTTTATGACTGCAGTCATAAAGTATACATGAAGATTCAGGAGGTGATGATGAAGAGGTTGGGTTGCTTTTCTTGGACAGAGGTCCAAGCAGACTATCCAACCACATCATCATACAAAGCTTTATCACAATATTTTATCCTGTTTCGTGATTGGGTAGGTTCTTTTTCAGAGAGCATGCTTGGTTTGCTATTAGACTAGATGCCTTGATTCACCTAACCAACTCGATGCCAGGCTTTTAGTAGCAACTCGATGCCTGGCATGGAGTTACTGCTGAATGTTGATGCCTGGCATCGACCTGGTGGCATAAGTCAATGCCTTGCATCGACCTCGAGGCATAAGTCGATGCCTGGCATCGACCTAGTGGCATAAGTCGATGCCAGGCATCGGGTTATGCAAGATATCGATGCCAGGCATCGAGTTTCAGTAGAAAGTCGATGCTTGGTATTGACCTAGACACAAAATCGATGCCATGCATCGATTCCTTATGTTTCCTTTGGTATATTGAAGAGCTCATTTAATTGTCTTTCCACTTTATTCTGTAGAAACCAAAGAAAAGTAAGTCTTCAGAGGTAGTAGATGATTGCCCCTCTGCATTCCTGGCTCACATTCAAACAGCAAGGCATGAGAAATCCAGACTGAAAGCCAAGGAGATTGATTTTGATGATGAACCTGATCTGAAATGTTTCTCCAATCCCCTAGACCCCCTTAGGCTTGTATATTACAATGTATCATGTAGTGATGTAAATAATATTTGTACTGTTGTGCCTAGAAAGAATTTCTCCCTTCTTATAGTAGACATACCCTATGGATTTAGGATGTTGGAATCAGTTAATGACAATGAGCCCTTCAAACACCCTCAAATTCGGAAGATGGTCACTCATTTTGCAGAGTTGACTATGTCTCCTCTTTGGAGGATAGTTATTTTCCATAGCAGAGACCGGTCTTTCTCTGTTTCAACTGCTCTGAAGTCAAGATGTCATGCTGTGGAGTGCCTCACGTGGTAAGTAATCTTCTTTCTATCTCCATGGCTTTAATGATGCTCTCTATCACTTACAGTTCTTGTTGGCAGGGTGAAGACAAACATCAATCACACTCCTTTGCATAGGTTTGTGAGCTCCACTGAATGCATTACAGTTCGCTATTATGATGAAGTAAGCAAAAGGAGAGTCAGGGAGCATTGATGGGATCTCAAATGTGCTCATGTTCCCAACCGTTACCAAGAAACTTCATCATGTAGCTGGGGACAGGACATTGGTGAACCCCTATCAAAAGCCACAAAAGCTCATAATGAGATTGCTTCAACTATTCTCCAATGATGATGACTGGGTCCTAGACCTTTTTTCGGGCACAGGTAATTTCAATTGTAACATTTCTCACCAGCCATGATGTTGATTGGCCTCTAAGTGGTTTTCTTCTGTTTCAGAAACGACTCTGGCTTGCTCCTTAAAGATGTTCAGGCATTGCATAGCTGTGGAGAAGGATGATGCTCAAGTGAGCTTGATTAGAATGAGAATCAATGGGCTGAATGAATGCACAGATGAAGACCAAGAGGTTGGAAGGAAGCACATTGCAGACACGGAGAGACTCCAACCGGCTTCAAGGGAGCCTTTTCCCCCACTTGCAGATGAACCGGGGGACATGGCTGACCTTGAAGAGCCAATCTTGGAGCAAGAGAGGCAGGAGATGTGTTCTAATGTTCTAGAGGATCCCATTATGCTTGAGCCTGAGGAAAGCTATGATTAGCTTCTATTGTAGATTCATATTATTCTTGTAAAACACATGAAATGTAAAACATCATTTTAGTAGAAATATAATGCTGAGTTCTGCTTCCACTTTGTGTTAAGCTTGACTTATCTTGAGCATTTCTCTAATGAATGTGTGAATGTTTCTTAGTATAATTTTGTTGATTATAATCTTCTCTTGGGAATGCTTTTGTGATATTTATTTCATATGCTATGAATATGGCCCAACATTCAATGAGGATCTTAACTATACAAAGGGGATGATCTTAATTGCCTAGTTAAAATGTTACGACTTTTGCAACACATGTATTGCGATTTTCGAGTAGCTTTTAATTAGCTATAATATATGGTTGTTGAGGTTCTAGATGTAATGAAGGAGTTTCCCCAATTCTTACTTGTACCTTCAACTCTAATCTCTTATGTCAAATATCATGATGTGGGATTCTTGATCGTGCTGAACAATGAGTTTTCAAGGCACGAAGTATTTTAACATATCTATCTTGACTACTTGGGATATGGGATCAAGCTTCTAGTCAATATTTACAAGCAAGAACAAGTGATGCTTTCTAGATATTGTTAAATGCCCACTTTATTGCTTGATATCATGGTCTTTAGGTAAAAAGGCATAGAGAACATGTCTTTGCTCTCCTTTGTTGTGACTCAGTGTTATGGATATCTTGAGAGTGGCACTACAAGGAATACGGGCGTGTAGCGACGGTTAACGCGACAGAATTTCGTCGCTATAAAATTGCAACTTGCGTCGGAATTATCGTCGAGCGCGGACCGTCGATTATACGATGCAAGAAACGACGGTATTTGCGACCTTTTTGCGACGCTTCTGCCTAACGTCGCTTGTCAAAGGCGTCGCTTAAGCGACGCTTTTTTGCGTCGCATAAGCGACGGTTTACACCGTCGTATAAGCGATGGTGCAAACCGTCTTATACGCGACGCTAAGCAAATGTCGCTTATACGACGACGCCTTGCATCGCTTATACGACGATCTGTTGACGGACAAAAATTAAAATGTTGGAGGCTCTGCAATCGGCATTTTCACGCATCCGATCGAAGAGCTCTCCAACGTTCGCAATTGCGCTGCGCTTACGAGCTGAAGCAAGTATATGCAGAATTGTTGTTTTGCTTAAGCTCTCTGTTATTGTCTCCCTCTGTCTTTGTTTCTCTCTTTCTACATCTTTCTCTCTTTGAATTCTCTCTCTCTCTAGATCTCTCTCTCTCTAGATCTCACTCTCTCTCTCTCTCTAGATCTCTCTCTCTCTCTCTAGATCTCTCTCTCTCTCTTTATTGCAGGTTATTCAAGAAGCTAACCAAGCAAAAACTATGGATCACAATTGTAAGTACAATTTCTATTATTTGTAGATTATTTGAATTGTGTTATTTTCATTACATACCATACTCACACTTATTGATATGCACTCATACACTTATACATGATGAAGAAGCACACACACATGCATATACCTACATATACACATATACATGCACATACACACACATACACATAGAGTTATACATATACACACACATACACAAGAACATGCACATATTGATACATACATATACACTTATACATGCACATGCATATACATACATATACGCACACATAGACATGCACATATACACATATACATGCACATACACACACATACACATAGAGTTATACATATACATGCATATACATATACTCACATACACATGCACATGCACATACTCATACACACATATACACTTATACATGCACATGCACATACATACATATACACACACATATACATGCACATACATACATATACACACACATACATATACACTTAGGTACACACATATGAATGAATTATATAATTAAAGTATTAAAACACATGCTTAATATAAACAATAATAACAATCAATAGAACAAAACTCTTCATTACTTAATACCATACACACAATTCAAAACATGACTGAAATGAAAAATATATAGATAAATATATATATATATATATCAATGTAAATACATATAATCCAATGTCATAATCAACTAAAATCCTAATCATCATCATCATGATCATCATCATCATCAGCAATATCATGATCATCCTGATCTTCCTCATCCTCATCCTCATGATCACCCTGTGACGATCGAGATCGTCCCTCCTGTGTCTGTCTCTCCACCTCATCCATATTTGTCTCCCCATAATACTCCCGTATTACATATAACAAACATAAATCAATAAAATAATTAAAACATTCATAACAACAAAATAGTTATATAAAATTTAAAAATACTCACAAAGGCATCACGATGATCTTGTATATACTCGCTCAAACGCCGATATCCAAAATGTGTAGCATACTCGATCTCGTGTTTCGTAGGATATCGGCCATAATCCTTTCGCTGCAATGAAACAAATAAAAAACATTAGTTGCTTGCATTTTAACTAAAATAAAAAATGTACTCACAATAACACATATACTTACAAACGTAGCTACAAAACCATTATGGCCCATTTGGCCTTAGTGCGATGTGTGGCCCGACTCCACTCTCTTCTTTGCAGCAGCCTGTTTATTCAAGGAAAAAAATACATAAATTAAATTAAAAAATTACTAAAATATCTAAAAATTATAAATATAAACTATTAATTTGTGTACCTTCTGCTGAGGAAATGACTCCTGAAGACGTAGCTGTCTACGAAAAAACTGCCACGACTCAGGTGGTATGTTAGCTCGCCTCTTATTTTTTTCGACCATACAATATCTCCTGTTAATTTAATCTCAAACAGAAAAAAAAGTCAGAATACATACACATATATACACACATATACACACATATACACATACACATACACATACACATACCCACATACACATATACATGCAAACATATACGCATGCATATATGTATATATATACACATATACATACATATAACATAAACACACATATACATATCCACATATATACGTACACACACATGCATGCATATACACTCATTCATACAAAATACATGCATTTATCCCACAATAATATGTGTTGTGTATATGTGAATATGTGTGTATGTATAAATGTGTATATGTGAATATGTGTGTATGTGTAAATATGTATATGTGAATTTTTTATTTATGTAGATAATCAAATTATTAAAATCAAATACCATTATTTGTAGATTCTGATCAATCAGATGGAACTCCACCACCGTCTCCTCATCGTACAACGACTTTATACTGTAAGTATATGAAATATTTAATTTTAACTATATTTGATGGATACATAACTTATAAATTTTTTTTATGTTTCTTATGATGTAGATTCTGATCAATCAGACGGAACTCCACCACCGTCTCCTCATCGTGCAACGACTTTATACTGTAAGTATATGAAATATTTAATTTTAACTATATTTGATGGATACATAACTTATTTTTTTTTTATGTTTCTTATGATGTGTAGATTCTGATCAATCAGAGGGTACTCCACCACCTCCTACCCATGCAACGACTTCACATGTGTCCTCCGATAGGAATTATGATGAATTTTACTATCGAGAGCATATTATATGTTGGTGTAACTCTTGTTATGGCACGTATCGAAGACCACAATTGGAATGTATTCAACATGAGGCAGAGTATGGTACTTTTGAGCATGCACCATCACCTAGTCAATGTGATAATGCTTGGGTATGTATTTTCTATATATATTAATGTCATTTTTTATTTAAAAACCATGTATAAAATCAAATTATTATTGATATATATGAATACTTGCTCGATGATGATGATGATGAGGATTTTTCTCATAATGTTAATATACCTCGTACACGTCATGGACTTGCTGTTCATCAATTACAAGTAGAGGTTTCTAGAAATCCTCTACCTCCTGGTTTAGAGAATGAAACGGCTGGAGATTATCCATTGCCAGCTCGTGATCGTTCTTTAGTACAAACATATGATAGAAGAAGATATGGAGGATGGAATAGAGGACCACTTCCTTTAGATGGAGAGGTTTTCAACTTTTGGGGTAATCGCTATATGATTGCTCCATCCACTATTACTAATGCTGGTCGTGGTCTCTTTATTGTAGAGGATTTGTATGTGCCTCCGAACTCTGAAGTCACTCTTATGTCATTTTGTGGTCCTATATATGGATGGGGAGATTGGCATCGACTTTCACATTATGTTCAAAGCATGAGTACTTATGGAATATGCTTGAACGCAGCATCTCTTACTAGTAGAAGGATTTTACATGCAGAAAATGAAAGATTATATATTGATGGAAGACCTTACACACATGGAAATATAGCAGGTTTAATAAATAGTAGTCGAGGGTTACATAATAGTTCAAGGACTAATTGCACATTTGAGGAGCGTGAAAATAGTCATGAATCACCATACATGAGTAGAGATGTATCAAGATACATAGTTGTCAATGCTATTACTACATTACATGCTGGTGATGAACTATTAGTGAATTATGGATGGCGTAGACCTCCAAGAGCACCTTTTAGCTAGAGAGAATAAAAATTTTCTATCCATATTTAATAAGTTATATACTTAATTTTATATTTGAAGTTTAATTTTTATTCATTTATGGAATACTAATGAGTTTTATTTATATGTGTAGATTCCAACATATGATGTTGATGATATTCGTCCACAACATTCACAATTACCAATAAGACCTCATTTATCAAAAGCTTCCATGAGGAGGCTACGCAAAACTAAGCCTGTGCAATATGCAAAGTTGAAAGATCTATATTCAAAAGATGATAAAGTACAAGATTTGTGTGACAATGATGAAGATGATGGCATGGCAGATTTTATTGAGGATTGGTATCAAAATGACAGTGAGAGCATGGATATTTCTAAAAATGAGAAATATCTTCGAGAGGAATGTCTAAAGCATGTATATGAAGGAAGTCATTTGACACGACTAAATGCGAGCTTACTTATTTTCAACCTTCAAAGTCGTTTTGGATGGAGTAATGTATCTGTTTCGACACTATTAAGGTATAAATTTCAATTTTCTATCTATTTATATATATATATATATATATATATATATGCATAAATATATATACATATATAAATACATGTAGGTTTTTGTCTTACTTTAGATAAGGTTATAAGAACAAGAACTTGAATTGAATGGAAACTTTTTGTCCGCGCATCTTTTAAAACTATTAATGCATCTTTCCAAATATTCGCAATGGTGACCTGGATGAGTCGCATGCACAGAGGTTACTCAAGAGACAGCAATCTGATTATAATGGAGTAGTCCACTTTGTATCCTAAAGTTCAGATGCTCATCATTGACATGCAAGAGGTTTACTGCATACCCGAGAAATCCTGCTCTATCTTGACAAACCTCTGTGCATGCGATTCATCCAGGTCACCATTATATGAACATATGTGTGAATTGACAAGATACGATTGTTTTGCGTAAATATTTTGAAAGATGCATTAATAGTTTTAAAAGATGCGTGGACAAAAAGTATCTATTCAATTCAAGTTCTTGTTCTTACCTTATCTAAAGTAAGAATAAAAACCTACATGTATATATGTATGTATATTTATTTACCTTTTTTAATATATCTTTTTTTGATAAACTTACAGGTTATTATCTGAAAAGTTTTTACCAAGTCAAAATATTCTTCCTACCTCACATGATGAAATGAAGAAGATAATGAACAATCTTGGTATAGATTATCAATGTATACATGCATGTCCTAACGATTGTATTTTATATAGAGGTGAATATGCAGACTCTTTGACATATCCCAAATGTCAATCTCCTCGATATAAGGGTGAAGAAGGTAAAATCCCGAATAAGGTATTGAGACATTTTCCATTGGCTCCACGGATTAGACATATGTTTCAAAGCCCCGAATTATCAAAGCTTTTGACTTGGGGACATGATCACAAAAGTACTGATGGAATAATCAGAATTCCTCATGATAGTGTTGCTTTTCAGCATATTGATTCTACATGGCTTGAATTTGCACAAAATCCACAGAATCTAAAGTTAGGAGTTGCATTAGATGGGGTTAATCCATTCTCCATGAAATCCAGTAAATGGTCAACATGGCCAGTGGTAGTCATAAACTACAATCTTCCGCCATATCTTAGCATTAAAAAGGAACATTTAATGCTTTCACTTTTAATCCCAGGCAAAAGACAAGTTAAAGATATGAATGTATATCTTGCTCCTCTCATTGACGATCTTCAAGAGTTATGGAGAGGTATTAATGTCATTGATATATCGAAAAGCATCAATGAAAGACATATTACGATTCGTGGTATTGTGGCTTGGACTATTCACGATTTTCCTGGATATGGCGTTTGTTCAGGTATTGATGTAATTTTTTTATTCAATATGCATGTAAATAAATATGATTTAATCTAATTATATTTTTATCCTTTTCCATGATGCAGGAATATCTACTAAGGGTTATAAAGCTTGTCCATATTGTGGTGATTGGTTGAGATCAATCTATAGTAAGAATCTCAACAAAAATATTTATCTTCGACATCGACGATTCTTGCCTGATGATCATCCATTAAGATCTAAAAGAGAAGCGATACATTTTAATGGAAAGCTTGAAACAGGCCAGTATCCAAAACCTATGACGCCTATGGATTGGTATAAAAAATGGACAGATGGACCTCTGATAGATCCAGAAGCAGAAATCTTCAGTGATGATTCAGATAATGAGTATGTGAACAGAGGTAAAGGGAAATTGGCACTCGCAGAGAACAGATCAATATGGTATTCTTTGGAGTATTGGAAAGAGTTAAAAGTATGTCATCTTCTTGATCCTATGCATATATTCAAAAATATTGGTTATTCACTATGGCAGCATCTTCTTGGACTAAAAGAGGAAGAGGAATTACCAGAAATAGATATTAATCCACCAATAGATGATGTGATTCATGAGAACATAGATTTAACAATAGAAGAAATAAATGAAATGAATAAGGATAATGAAGATGAGACTATATTGATGTCTTACCAAAATGATGGCAATAATGAAAACATATGAGCAGATTAGATAGTAACTTGAAGCTTCTGAATGGATATCAGATAATAGGTTTTTTTTATTAACTTGAATAACGATGAATCCTACTACAGAGATGAAATCATGTTCTTCTAAGTTAGAACATGAAGCTCGGGGGTATGCCTAATTATTTTATATATAGCTTTATCTTCGAGGAGTAAATTTTTATCATGTATGTATGCATATGTGTGTGTATTCATGTGTATTATATGTATACATATATTAGTATGAATATATATGTATTTCATGTATATGTATGTGTTTGCATGTGTGTGATATATGTATACATGTGTTAAATATGCATGTGTATGCATTTATGTAAAATATTCATGTATTCATGTACGTAATATATGCAAGTGTTTATAATTGTGTACATGTATATATGTATATGTGTCTATGTGTAAATATGTACATGTAAATATGTATGCATGTATATATATGTTTATGTGTGCATGTAGGCATGTACATGTATGTGTAAATATGTATATGTAAATATGTTAGTATGTATATATATATTTATGTGTGCATTTAGGCATGTATATGTGATGCATAATATATCTACTCCATTTTATATTTATGTATCCTATCTACATGATGTGTATATATCTTTACATATATTATGAATCATGATCCTCATTGATTCGAGTAGCTATATATAGAGGCATAAGGTTGGGAGGAGAGACATCTCTCTAGTAGGACGTCGGAGGTGTACATATACTTCAAACATATGGCTAAAAGGTTGAATTAGAGTTTTTAAATTAGGGATTTCAAAACCCTAATATCGAGATTAGTGTTCTCTCTCTCTCTCATATACATACATACCGTGCATTGTCACGACGATGCGCCATAAGTGTCCGCATCTCTTTTAAACACCATTTAAGAGACCACCCTGTCCCAAACTCCGTCTCAAGTGAACTGAGCACGTACTTTTTATCCCTCTCATCATGCTCACTACAAAAATAAAAAACATAATAGAAATAAAACATAAGATATATATTTCAATTTATATGTAAAACTTTTACTTACTTCCACGGTAAGTGGATAAAGCGCAGGTAAGAGTCGCATAATGCACGCATTCTCCTCTTGAACTCCAATCCATTTCCTATGTATAAAATATTCCCCTCTGGCTCTATGTCGCACTCTAGTCCTAACGTGCCTATGCATGTCCTCATAGGCAACGTCTCTGCTCTCCTATCACGTGCTGGAGGTGGTATAGGTGTCCTGAAAATACATAGATAGAAATAAATAAAAATATGTGCTATAATATCATTAAAAAAGTTTATGAAAAAAAAACATACCTATGAGCAGATAGCTCTCTTCCTGCGTGTGGATCTGCAGAAGAGCCCTCGTCTGATCGCGTAAGCATCTGGATCGTATAATCCAGCTCCTCATCGGACATCTCTGCGTAGTCCCGCATTATGGCCCCTAGAGTATCTGACGGAACTCTTGCTCTCATAAGACTTTTTATGAGAGTGAGTTTCACCTTTCTCTCTCTACTGGGATCCATACTACCTAACATATAAAACAAAATGGTTAGAAATCAATATATATACGTGTATGTGTGTGTGTATGCATGTGTATGTGTGTGTATGCATCATTATGTGTGTATGTGTGTAGGTATATGTGTGTCTTGTCTATGTGTATGTGTGTATGTGTGTATAGTGCATGCGTATATGTGTGTGCATGTGTATGCATTATGTGTGCATGTGTGTGTGTGTGTATGTGTATGCATTATGTGTGCATTATGTGTGTATGTGTGTCTATGTGTGTGTATTTGTGTGTATGTGTGTGTGTGTCTATGCGTATGTGTGTGTGTGTCTATGCGTGTATGTGTGTGTGTGTAAGTGTGTGTGTGCGCATACCTGTCAACCGTCTCCCTTCTCTCTTTCCCTCTCGCGCGCGCTCTTTTTCTCTCTCTCTCTCGGTCTTGCGTTCAAGGCCCGGCACAAATGTGCCGGGAGAATTGATTTTTTTTTTTTACATTCCAGAGCGTCGCATATGTGACGCTCTGCAGTTTGCCAACGTCGCTAAGGGCGTCGCTAACTAGCGATGCTTTTAGCGACGCTTTGGTGTTGCGTCGCATAAGCGACGCTACCGTCGCTTATGCGACGATGCTCGGGCAAAAAAAAAAATCCGATTTTTTACCGTCGTTTATGCGACGATTTCATCGCATAAGCGACGGTTTTTGTTTTTTTCCCGATTTGGGGGCGTCGCTACGCCCCCCTTTTTCTTGTAGTGTGGGGATTGAGAACCTCGGAAGAGCAAACTACTTAGGAATAAAGGTCTTTGTATGTGGAAGGAGCTCTGGCGCGAGGATAGCTAGAAGGAATAGGAATAGGAATAGGTGTAAGGACATTGATCCCATTCACAAAGTTGATTTTCATGATTGGTTCCTTTTAAGACAAAGAATCAATGATTGGGAGGAATCTAATTCCCAGCTCCTGCCAAGACAAGAACCCCTTGATTGATGGTTCTCTGGTGGTCGGGTGTCAACAAGATGGAAGATATTATGAGAATCAAAAGAAATCTATACATTCATCGCTCTCTCAGCAAGGGGTGGTGTGTGAATTTCTTTTCAAGAGGAGGTTCCATCAAAGCTAAATGTCTTCTATAGCTTGAATTAATCGAAAAAACAATTGTACATTTGAATTGGCATAGTCTCCATGAGATGTCCATATCCCACAAAGAAAATATTACATACTGCCTGAAGGAAACACGAAGAAGAAACTGCCCGACAACGAAAACGAAACATTGATTTAAACTACACAAAAACACGACAATGTCCAACCGCAACAAAGAAAGGTTGAATGCTCACCCCTGCATCAAAAGGTGATAAGCCCAAGTTCCAACCACAGCCGCCTGCAGAGTGTATTCTCTTTCATTAATTTAATTTTTTTCTTTGTTGCCTAAAAAAACACAGCCTAACGATCGTAGACACTAGCCGTGAGAGATTGTGATATCTCTCTCATCACACATACAAACATACAAAATAAATGAGTTCGTGTATGTATATTTTTATATATACACCACTACATCTGCACTACAGATAAAAGTTGCAGAGGAGTCTATATCCGGTCACCACTGGGTAGTCCGCGGACGTCAAGAACAAGTACCTGCGGGCCGCGGCCTGAAGGCATGCATGATGCACCATAGCTGAAATAGTCAGCTACCACGCAGGCGCCTGTTCAATATCACATGACCCACGTCAACTCTGTCTGCCCCTGAAATGCTTGTCGTACTTTGATTTAAAAATTACCTCTTCCCAGTATTCCTCGAGTAGGCTTTAAGGCTAAAGCTAATGGTAGGCTGGTAGTACGCAAAAGCAAATGATGCGCAATGCGGAGTGCATTTTGCAAAAAACGCCGTCACAGAGAGAAGGAGCCATCGTTTCCAATAGGATGTCAGAGAGAGAGAAGGAGCCATCGTTTCCAATAGGATGGCATTACTAGCCCAACTGCTTGTGATAACTAGTGTTGCTGCGTATGGGCGTGTCCTTTAGCAGCAATCACATGGTTTGCCATTTCTCTGTTTGTCTCGCTCCAAGCAACAAAGTTGAAAGTTGAGTTGAGTTGACGTGACGTTGCTGCCGTTGCCGTTCGAAGGGACGGGGCATGCATCGATTCACTCGCCGAATGACTCAGAAAAGCTCTATGCGCAAGCATAAATTATTAAAAGGACAGAGATGATGGATCCATGACAGACGAGTGCTCGCAATTTCGACTCGGTGCTTTTGGCTTTTCATAGGACCGTGCATGTCTCTTCCCCTCAGGATTTCCACAATCTTCATCGTCGTTTCGAGCATCGGTGCTTCTGGACTTTAGGAACTTAGCTTTCGTAGCAAGGTAAGGCTACAATGCCCATAGAGCCTCAGAAGGCTCTGACGGATCACAACCAGAATGATGAATTAATGAGTATGCTGCGTCCAAACTACGCAGTGGCAAGTTTTCGTTGTGTAGGTTAAGCCACTTCGAAAATACATGCCTTCTCCTGTCAGCGCAGGGAGACTTATTGTATAGCCGCGTATTCTAGTGTCCGAAACCATGCGTATCATGAGAGAGAGAGAAAGAAAGAGAGAGAGGTGCCTCAAGAAGAGCGCAAGATTTCCCTAAAAGAGAAAATCTATATAATACAGACGCAAAGCAAGCTATGCCGACAGAATCATTTGGCAGAGAAAGAGAGTTACAAGCTCCCGAATTGAACAGATCCATATCTCTGCTTAAACCATCGGAAAATTCAATCTACCGCTCTCATTGTTATCCAACAGCAGTGTTTAGAGATGAATAAGCATAATACAGTTGTTGTTTCAAAGTTAAAATTTGGAGTGGAGTTTACAGATGAATGAGCATAGTACAATTGTTGTTTCAAAGTTAAAGCTTGGAGTGGGCGCTTTCTTAACCTTCATAAAAAAAAAAACAATAGAGTTTACAAACAGAGCATAAGACAAAAAATTATAATCACTACTAAAAAAGACAATGTCTCGCATGGCAAACAAAGTAGTCGTGACTTGGATGATCAAAACAGAGCATAAGACAAAAAAACTAGGAAAATCAAAACAAGATATATGGCACGCGCTAGCTCCTGCGACTAACTGTGATCTCATTGGTTTCACCCTCGAGCCCTGAGGGATTCGTGTGGGCTTCGTGCTCCTATGAACTTGCTCTTAGGACTCTCTGGTGCGCTCCCCTTGTCGTCAACCTAGGGTATGTCATATCAATGTGATGTCTCTCCAAGATGCACTATGAAGTGGCTTCTTTGGGAGTTTTGGGACTCCGAGGAACAAATGTGAAGAGCATTTCGCTCAAAGGCCCTCCCATTTAATGGATGTTCAAGATGGTCCTATGGACTCAGTCTGTCCTCTCCTAAAAAGGCCCTATCAACATGATGCAGGGTTGTGAGATTGTGTCTACTGATGGAGGAAAGGTTGGAAGCAACATCAAGTCTTTTCATTATCGGATATCTCCACTAGAATTGCAACATTCTCCAACAAGAACCTTTGTAGAAGTAGTGAAACAACATACAAACCCTTTATTCACCTCTGTTGGGCCAAGATGTATGAATTTTTTATCTATTCACATCCTAATTGATAAAGGAAAACAAAAGGTAGATGACCATCGTATGTGATTGGATGAAGAATTTGTTGATCATGATGAAAATACTTTAGTCATCGAAAGAAATGCCTTAGACCTATGGCATGCCCAACTTGAGGAGAACGTTGTTATAGGATTATGTTACAGGCCTAGACCTGCTTTGGACACCTTAAGAGCGTGGGTGAAATCTAACTGGGAATCTAAAGGATTGTATGTGAGGCATATTCAATATTTGCAAAATAATTATTTCTTGTTTTACTTTGAAGAAGCCTTGAGTGCCTTGAAAGTCATAAGTGAGGGGCAATGGTAAATTAAGAATACACCTATTTCCTTGTTTAAATGATATTCTGATTTTAATCCAAGGGGACCTAAACCAACCAACATTCCTCTTTGATTTGAATACCTTGATTTACCTGTAGATTATTATCCTTGGATTGATAGCTTAAGTAGTTTGATTGGCAAGATCCTAGGATAGAGAAATAAGAGAAATATAAACCCCAAATGCGATCCTCAAATGATGATTGAGGTAGATGTTTCTAAGCCCATCAAAACCTCCTTGATTATTAAGGACTCTGATGGTAAGTGTCTACATGAACAAAACATGGTATACAAGAATTAACGTAGTGCCTGTTTTAATAGTTACAAGCAAGGTCATCTAATTAAGGACTCTCCCTTTTTGACCCAAACAAAAGGATCATGACTTGGCTAAGGAGGACAAACCCAATATTGATTCGTTCAATAATACTTCAAGTAGCTCTAAGCCCCCAAGTAAACCTAAAAAAAAGAAGCAAGGTAAGCTTAGTAATATCTATGACATCTTGTTGGAAGAAGTTTCTAATCCGTTTAAAGTTGGGATGGAGGACATAACTATTTGATAAAGAAGACCTGGATCCCAATGCTTTAACAAAGGAAGAAAATGGCAATGATGATGCTCAATTTGTTATGAATACTGCTGTCAGTAATGATGAAGAGGGCTGGACTTAGGTGAAAAAAAAAAAAGCTCTAACATTACTTCAAATTCTTTTTTAAGCCATGTCCTGTAGGTACTAGTAATTGTGTGAAAGAAATTGACAATGTCTTCTTGCAAGAATTAGATAATTTTGATCAAATATTGATCAAAGAGTTGACTCAAAATGGTGTAACCCATGAAGATGTTGAAATAGAGAACACTAAGGAGCTCAAAACCTCTGAAGGGTTCAATCTTATAAAAAATCTTAGTATTTTGTCTTCCTCTTTCTCTTGGTTTCATACTGATCATGATTATGGCAAAGGTGGGGCTATGATTGGTGTTCATGCATGTTTGGTTCATTTACTTGAGGAAGTTCTCTCAAGTCCCTCATATCAGTGGAGTGGGGTTTAGTGTATGTGTCCTCTGAACTTGAGTTTTGTCAGTGTGTATGCTTCCAAAAACATTATAGAAAGAACTAAATGCTAGGAAGAGCTTATTGACCTTGAGGGAGATTTGCTTATAATGGGGGACTTCACTATGGTAATTGATGCTAAAGATAGAATTGGGAACAAAAATAATGTTATTTCTGGCAAAGAGAAGTGTGCTTGGTTCAACCTGATCAATCACAAGAATCTTTTGGACTTCACTCTCCACACTAATATGACTTGGACCAACAGAAGTAGGGACGAGTTTTTGGCTGCTAGATTAGATATAGGTTACTTCAATGTAGATAGAATTCGTGACTTTTGGCAGATCAAGAGTGAGTATGACTTGTCCTTTAGTTTATTTGACCATGCTCCCCTGATTATCAATTTGCTCAAGAATAACCCTAGCTCTAGGGCTCCATGGCTTCATATGGATGAGTCTCTTTTAAAAATCCCCAGTGTGATTACTAAAACCAAAAATATTTTTTCCCACTACTTTAATACCATTGCTTCCCCCCTTCTAGCTTGGGACAAGTCACTTAGAGATGTGCAGATGCTTTTCATTCATTACAAGAAGCTTGCTAGGAAGATTAGGGCTAATAGAAGAATGATGATTTTAAAAGAGATGAACAATTTAAAAGAAGATTATTCTAACAATTCTTGTTTTTGTCAAAGGATCATTGCGCTTCAGGACGAGTTGAGATAGAAAGACTATATCTTGGTTCATGGCTCTCGTGCTACCTCAAGGGAATTTTGGGTGGGGAAAGTGCATACACCCAAAAAAAAAACTTGTTTGGTTTACTTAAGAAGAAGAAAGCTAAAGATTTCATCCCCATGTTGAAAAAGGGTTCAGGTGGACATGCTATCAATATTGAGGGGAACTTGCAAGAGGCAGTTAACTTCTTTACTAATGTTTTCCCCATGCCTTCCAAGTGGGGGGAGGATATCCAGAGGGCCACAACTCGTATTGCTCTTAAAAGGAAGCACATGATTCCTACTGGGCTGGCCTCCATTTTCAACCTGCCCCTCTCTATCGGTGAGGTCAAAGAAACCATTGGTAAACTAAAACCCTGCTAGTCTCCTGGTCTTGATGGATTCCTAATGAGTTCTTGATTATGTTGAGGGATTTTTGACCCCCTGATTCTCTTAGTGTGGCAAGATGCTGTGAAAAAAGGTTCTCTCTCTGCCTCCATTAACATTGGAGTTATCAAACTTATTCACAAAAATGGATCCAAGGATGACTTGAACAATTGGAGACCCATTTCTCGTCTCACTTCTATATAGGAGATATTTTCCTCTACCCTGGCTACAAGACTTAGCCCCATTTTGAACTCTATCATCCTCCCTGAGCAAAAATGTTTTATTAGGGGGAGATTCATTTTAGATGCTACCATTTCCTTGTGGGAGGGCATGGATTATGCTAGTGAAAGTAAGCAGGACTATTATTTTTTTAAGATTGACTTTGATAAAGCTTATGATAGAATGGATTGGCACTTTATTCTCTAGTCTTTGGATGATATTGATCTTGGGAGGGGCTTTATCAGGTTTGTGAATACCTTGTTTGGGAATACTTATTCTATGGTTGCTATAAATGCTTATGTTTGTTCTCCTTTCAAACTTCAAAAATCCTTTAGAAAAGGCTGTCCTTTAGCCCCTTTGCTTTTTGCTATCAGCAGTAATGCTCTTGGTTGGCTTGTTAAGGACTGTATGGAGCCTCATGAGATTTGTGGTATTGATATTCCAAATGCCCCCACTCAACTTTGTTTGCAAATGTTTGTTGATGATACAAATATGATTACGAAAGCCAATGATTTGTATGCTTCTAACTTTTAGAAGTGTTTGGATTTATTCTATATTGCTAGTGGATCTCAGGTTAGTCATAAAAAAACTTCCATCAGATCTTCTAACATTTGTATTTCTTAGTGTATTGTTGATCTTGCTTGTGATATTATTCAGGGTGGTGACATTTTGAGGTTATTGAGCATTCCTATGGGCTTTCAGGTTACCTTCTCTTAAAGATGGGAGCGAGTGGTGTCTTGATGTAGATCTAATATTTTTAAATGGACTTCTCTTCAACGAAGTTTGTCTCATAGGATTTTTGTTCTAAATCATTACATCCTACCCATTGTTATTTATTTTCTTTCTTGTTGGATGCCCACCAAAGAAGAGTTGCATTAGATTATTGCCTTGTCTACGAGACTTGTGTTGAGTGCTGATTGTAATGGTTCCTATATTCCTAAAGTTCTTGGAAAATATGTTGTATGAAGAAGGAGGAAGGTGGACTTGGGATTATGTGTCCTGCTAAGATGGCTTAGCAATTTTTTGCTAATAAGACAAGCCCAAAATTCACTTGTACTAAATTTTGGGCTTGTCTTATAAAGAGAAATATTGGTAAATTCCATGTGGAGGGTTCTAAAGCTTGGTCTAACTTTGATCTTTGGAACTTAATCTGTACTCCTCAAGTGTTCGTTCCTAATGGTAGCAGATTGACATGTAACATGTGGAGATTCTGGATGGCTATAAAAAAAGATTACATTCTTAGTCCTGCTTTTTCTACTAACTTCTTCTTTCATCTGCAAGAATGTCCTTGGACTGGCTGGATTTCTTATGAGCAAGTTGAACCCTTAAGTATCATTAAAAACAAATGTAGAACGAAGGGATTTCACAAGTTTGTTGATCTATACCATAATGGAAGCATTGTGGATAACCATTTGATCTCTAGCATAAACTACCTATTTGTGGCTTGTATATAGACTCTACTGAAAGTGAAATCCTAGAGTGCTGATAGCTATGGTGCTTGCTCTAGCTGCAAACACATTGCCATCATTTAAGTTTCCCAGGACATGTATAAGAAGTCCAAGAAATTTCTCTCACTTGGTCCAAAAGCGCAATCAAAGGTGGATGCTCAACTGGACCCCTAAACAATGGAGATATAGGTTCAAGCTCATTTGGCTTTCCCCATTTTCCTAAAGCATTGTATACTATATTGGCTTATTATACATAAAGGTGAGTGGATAGGTAAGAAGGCCAAGATCTGCAACATTAGCAATCGTGAGTGTTACTTTTGTGGCAAGGAGGAGGATCTTGTCCACCTCTTCATCAACTGTACCCATGCCCAAAGATTCTAGGGTCTCCTCTGTTGGGAAAGATGAATGTACTCCAAGAAATGAGTAGCTAGGTACTGCCAAATCCTACTTAGTACAAGCCCCTTGTAGCTTCACAGATGATATGTGGGCCCTCTTAGCTTTCCAATGACACTATACAAGTGCCTATGTACTTTGGAAATGATGTATGAAAGGATTGAATCAAAACAGATTGCTTCCAAATAGAAGGATCAATGAAAAACTTCTATTTTTTATCATACACCTACTCCTTGTTATGCTTAGTGCTACCAATACAGTAGGAATTAGAAGAATTCCTTTTAGAGGTGTCTAATTATCTTAGTAAGCTAATGATTCCAAGTGAAATCACTTGAAATGATGCACTATACACAGAGCAATCAATTTAACAAATAAATCATTACCCCGATTTTTTTAGGACCTCTATACAGTTTGACTAGTGAGTGCTTCGATGTGCTTTTCTCTGAATTGGCTGAATGGATGCCCTTCAAAATTTGTCAACATATAGATAACGTGGGGGAATTCCAAAAAGCTATAGATGATTGAATTTGGTGGAGAATTGACTGAGATATGATCAGCACAAGTTGACAGTTATGATAGACTATAACAGAGAGATTATAGATGAACAATGTATATGTAATGTATTAATGACCAATTTTGTACAAGATAATAGGCTTGATAATCATAGCCCAATGATGTAGAGTAGTGTAGGCTACAATGTGGGCCTCACACTCTAAAATAACTATGGAGAACTCAGGAAGTGACTCATCTATTTGCAACTTTTTCAAGTCACCTTTTATAAGTGTTACATCCAAATTTGAATTTTGAATTCAACTTTTGGCTCTCTCTAAAAGTAGTCCTTCAATCTAGGAAATATTCCCTCAATGAAGTAGATGTTTTTCTAACTAACAAGTCCACAAATACTTGGTAGGTGATTACAAATATTCTCTCAAACCAAATAGATAACTTTTACAAATGTTAAAAGATAAAATTCTTCTAGCAATGGTTTTCATGGAGCTTCATGTGTTTATTAACTTCAAGTCAAATGTGTGGGCTTGGACTTTGCACCAACAGCTCCCCCTCAAGCCAAACATTTAGGCTTGTTCTTCATTTTCAATCTTCATGAATATTCTGCAATCCAATCATTGATTTAGACCTACAAAGTTTTGTACCATCTAATGCTTTAGTCAACAAGTCTGCACATTGCATATTAGTTGATACATATGCCAACTGAATATCCTTGCTCAATAGCTTCTCTCACATAATGATAGTGAACCCTCTATATGCTTGGTCCTAGCATGATAAATAGGATTTTCTGCAAGGTGTAATGAACTTGTATTATCTCCAAAAATCATTGGAGATGTAGTGTGAAAACCTAATTCTGTATACAACAATCTGATCCATATGGCCTCTTGAGTAGCATTGGCCAATCCTCTATACTCTACCTCTATAGAAGATAAAGCAACAGTAGGTTGCTTCTTTGAAGACCATGATATTGGCTTATCACTTGCGAAGGATAAGTATCTTGAGGTACTCCTCCTATCATCTTTGCATCATGCCCAATGTGCATCTGAATATATCTTGATGTACAAGTCTGATGTATAAGGGAAATACAATCCATGATGTTAAGTACCCTTAAGGTACTTCAAGATCCTTTTGGCAGCTGCCAATGAGGTGCCCTAGGCTTGTGCATAAACTAACTTAGAGCACTTACTCCATAAGCAATGCCAATCCTTATCAAAGTGGCATAGTTCAAGCTTCCCACTATGCATTGGTAACCTTCAATGTTCTCAAGTACATCACCTTCATGAGCACTTAATTTTAGGTTTACCTCCATTGGAGTACTTGCAACTTTGGCATCCTGCAAATGAAACTTCTTTAACATGTCTTGTATATACTTCCTCTGAGTAATATAAATTCTAGAGTTAGTATAGACTAACTCAAGTCCAAGAAAATATTTTAGTGATCCAAGGTCACTAATTTTGAACTCCTTCATCATCTGGTTCTTGATCTTTTTGATGCCATTAGTATCATTACCTGTGAGTATGATATCATCAACATGTACACTTAGGTATACTACTTTTGAATTCTTTCTCTTGATAAACAAAGAAGAATCTATTTTGCTCATGCCAAAACCTTGATCTTGAAGGTATGTAGACAACCTATGGTTCCATGCCCTAGGTGCCTGCTTTAATCCATAAAGAGCTTTGTTCAATTTACATACCTATGTTACCTTGTTTGGGTCCTCATAGCCAGGAGGTTGAGACATGTACACCTCCTCTGAAATCCATCCATTTAGAAATGCATTTTTTACATCCAACTGATACATGTTCCAATTCTTTGAGGAAGCCACACTTACCAATACCCTGATGGTTGGCATTTTGGCCACACGTGAGAAGGTTTCTTCATAATCAATTCCTTGGGTTTGTGCAAAACCCTTAGCCACAAGTCTAGCTTTGTACCTGCTTATTGATCCATTAGAATTCCTTTTGATCTTATAGATCCATCTAGAACCAACTACGTTCATAGACTCCTTCTTTGGTACTAGTTCCCAAGTATCACTCTCCTTGAGTGCTTGAATTTCCTCATCCGTAGCTTCTTTCCATTCTATCTTGGTCTTTGCCTCTTCATATGATGCTGGTTCTTCAATTGACAAGTCTTTTGCAAGATAAACATAGTGCTTAGTAACTAGGGAAGTGTCATACCCATATCTGATTGGCTTCTTGCTCTCCCTTTGTGATCTTCTGATTGCTTGGTTGGATGATTCAGGTATATCCTCCAATTTCTTCATCTTGACTTTGGCTTTGGACTTCCATGCCTTGAACTCTTCTAGCTTGATGATGTCATCATCATCTGAATTGATGTCTCCATTTTGAGTAGGCTCCTCCTTAGTGAGGCTTGGAAACTCCTCTTCCAAGTCATAAGGTAGTTTCTCATCAAAGACAACATCTCTATTGACCATGAATCCCTTGTTTGAAGGATTGTAGAACTTGTATCCTTTCTGATTTAGATCATACCCAATGAAGATGCACTTCTTTGCCTTAGGATCTAGCTTACCTCTTATTTGGGAAGGGATATGGACATATGCTACACATCCAAAGATCCTGCAATGATCAAGTGAGGGTCTTCTACCATCCCATGCTTCATATGGGGCCATCCCATCAAGATATTTGGATGGCAACTTGTTTACAAGATAAGTGGCAGTAGATACACTCTCTACCCACAAATAGTTACATAATTTTTTCTCATTTAACATTGACCTAGATGTTTCAACAATTAATCTATTTCTCCTCTCTGCTACCCCATTTTTCTCAGGGGTATACCTTGTTGTGATTTCCACAAGTTGACAGTTATGATAGACTATAACAGAGAAATCATAGATGAATAATGTAGATGTAAATGTATTAATGAACAATGTTGTACAAGATCATAGGCTTGATAATCATAGCCCAATGATGGAGAGTAGTGTAGGCTACAATGTAGGCCTCACACTCTAAGAAAATAACTATGGAGAACTCAAGAAGTGACTCTTCTATTCGTGACTTTTTCAAGTCACCTTTTATAAGTTTTACATTCAAATTTGAATTTGGAATTCGACTTTTGGCTCTCTCTAAAAATAGTCCTTCAATCTAGGATATATTCCCCCAATGAAGTAGATGCTTTTCTAACTAACAAGTCCACGAATTCTTGGTAGGTGATTACAAATATTCTCTCAAGCCAATAGATGACTTTTACAAATGTAAAAAGATAAAGTTCTTCTAGCAATGGTTTTCATGGAGCTTCATGTGTTTATTAACTTCAAGCCAAATGTGTGGGCTTGGACGTTGCACCAACATCCTCAAAAAGTTCCATGTTGTTGCTGGTGTTAACAGGTTTTAAAGAGATACTATTGGGGTGCTGCAATAACATGGATCTCTTGCTGTGGTAGTTGTGGAGATCCTTGATCCTCTAGCACATATGGTCTAGTAGGAATCCACAATCTTCCAAAAAGGCAAGAATGAATTGCTTATAAGTTGTAGAAAGGAACTCAGGGTTGCTCTTGATTTATGTTTTTTTTTTGTCAACACCAATATTGACAACAATATTAGATTTAGAGACATTTTGCTAAAAACTAAAGTTAACGTTTGGAGAAATTCTCTCCTCAACCTGTATTCAGCTTTAAGATTTACTTCCTCACACCAAACTTCCTTTCAAAATGAAAGATTCTCTCTTTTAGCACAAGATGAGGAACACATCTAATAGCGATGGGGAAATAAAGTAACTTTGTAATAACACCACTTATATCCCATGTTGGCTAGGTCTAAGTTCAGAGGGGAAACTTGACAACTTCACAAATGATCTATATAAGGATGTGAAGCATCCTAAATTCTTTGAATATTCCTCTTTCTGGTGTTTTGACTATTTAGATTTCCATGAGACACTAAAGTTGGTTTGTATCCTTTGGGCCATTGCATTTTATAGTTTCTGTGTATCCTAAACCTTTGTATGCTTTAGGGATGCCACTAATACTTCATTGATTTATCAATTAGAATCCTCTTCATAAGTTCAATTCATGTGTGTTGTGCTCCAAGCTTCTTCTTCTTCCTTATGCTGTTCCTGTGCTTCCGCAGATGTCTAGGTCCTACAATTGGTATCAGAGTAGGTCACCGCTTCAACTAGGGTTTTTTCTACAGCTCTCTCGTTGGAGTCCCAGAATCACACAAAATTTAGTAAGCATACTTCGGGTGTTTCAAAGATCAGAACATCTTCACAGTGTGGTGTCAAAATCGTGATCTAAGCTTGTTTTGGCCTCCGAATGTAGTATCGTAAGGATTGTGCAGGCTATTTTGTCTTTTTGTGCCAAAGATATATACCAGTTTTGGTTGGCCAATATAAGCATCTCGAAGTCTGCTACAAGTTTAGCAGAATTTGTCTTGGCAATTCTGTTCAACTTTTTGAGATATAGTCAAATTTTTGCATCAAGGTATTTTAGTCACCAGCCATGGCTGAAAGTAGTGATGTATTCCGTATGTTGGCTATTGAGGATAAGTTGGGTGATACCAACTACCCATTATGGGCTTATATGATGCATCATGTATTGGTCGCAAAAGTACTACGCAATATTGGGCAGGGTGTTGAAAGATCTCGTGTTACAACTACAAATATAGGTGTTGGAGCTGATGGAGATGGTGTTGAAGATGACGATATTCTAGAGATTCCTGTTCGTGCTGTTGTTTCTGTTGCACTTACTATAGAGCAAATCCATTGGGATGGAAAAGATGCTCACGCACATTCATTGATAGCTTTGTCTGTCAAACGTGCCATTATTCCTCACATTCGCTCTTGCAGAATAGCTAAGGATGCTTGGGATACAGTTACCACATTGTACCAGGCTAGGAATGAGGCTCATGTTGCTTACCTCCGAAAAAAATTGGAGAGTGAGCACATGAATGAAGGTGATTCTATGGACAGTTTGCTCACAAAGATCAAGGATTTGAAAGAACAATTGATTTTTGCTAATGAAGTTATACCAAATAGCTCACTTGTGCAAACCCTTCTGAATGGTCTTCCTGACTCATATCAGAGTTTTCCTTCTACTCTTCGTTTGATGATGAAAGGCAATCCAAATGCCTTGTCATTTGAGGAGTTAGTCTCTGTTCTATTGCAGGAAGTCTAGTCTAGGTAGAAGAGGTCTATTATGCATGTTGCAGATCAATCTTTCCTGGCTAGTCAGAAGGGCAAAGGTAAATGGAGCTGTTCTACTGTAGGCAGAAATATGCAAATGTTGCACGTTCGAAGAAGGAAGACAAAGATGAGAAGAAATCAGAAAAGCAAAACTTGTTTTGCAAATACTGTAAAGCAAATGATCATGTCATCAAGAGCTTTCCAAAACTAGTGGCTAAAGAGGCAAAGAAGAAAGAGGCCGGAATGGTTGTTGTAGAGGTATCTACACCGAAAACAGAGTATGATAATCTTGTGCAGGAAGAAGAATGGGCGTTTATTATTATTTGCAATTTTGAACCATCTTCTCAGGAGCAGTGCATGTCTACAATAGACTTAGATGTTTGTTACTTTGATAGTGGGGGGACCAAACATATTACATCGCAGCGCAGTTTCTTCTCTTTACTCGAGCCTGCCCCTACAGGGAATACTGTTACATGCACCAAAAACTCCTCCTATTTTGTTATGGGAGTTGGTAAGATTATTTTGACTACTGGTGATGGTAGTTCTTTCAGTTTGTCAGATGCTTTGTTTGTGCCAGGGATCAAGAAAAATCTGTTATCAGTTTTTGCATTAGCCTAGATAGGCTTGGTTGTGAAATTTGTTGATGACAAATGTACAGTTCATGATGTGCTAAATGGTGATATCATTATTGCTTGTGGCATTTTATGTCATGGTATTTATAAGCTCATAGACTATGAAAGATTTGTAAATGATTTGGCATGTGCAACACATGATTGTTAGGCTATGTCAGATGCAAAGCTTTGGCATGCATGCTTTGGTCATCTGAACTTTGCTAGTTTTCTATGCCTCTACAAATCTGAAATGGTGTCCTCTTTGCCCAAACTTGAGGCACCCAATAAACATGTATATGAAGGCTATATTTTGGGAAAAATGAAATGTTCTTCCTTTCCAAAAGATGGTTCAATTTGAGCTACTCAGAAAGTGCAGCTTGTACATAATGATGCCTATGGTTCTATGTAGACACCTTCTTTTGGGAACTGTCTTTACTTCGTGACTTTCATCGATGATTTTTCCAGGCATGTATGGGTATATCCATTGAAGGCAAAGTCCGAAGTGTTTATGTGCTTCAAACAATTTCTAGTTTTGGCTGAAAATTTGTTAGCATGTAAAGTGGGCACCCTCCGTTCTGATCGAGGGGAGGAATATATGTCTTCTGACTTTAATGCATTTGTGGCTGAATGTGTGATAAAGCATAATTGTACAATGCCATATACACCTCAACAGAATGGAGTTGTTGAACAAAAGAACAAGTCACTCATGGAGATGGCGAGGTGTATGGTCAAGAGTCAGGCTTTACCACATAGTTTCTAGCTTGAGCCTATTATGTGTGCAACATATGTACTGAATAGGCGTCCCACTAAAGCGCTGCACTCTATCACTCCATATGAGGCTTGACATGGTCGCAAGCCATTTGTTGCTTATCTGCGTGTTTTTGGTTGTCTGGCATATGCATTAGTGCCTGAACAACATCGCAAAAAAATGGATGATAAAGCAATAAAATGTATTTTTGTCGGGTACACTTCTGAAAGTAACGGCTACCATCTATATCATCCATAGACTAAATGCATTCTGGTTAACAGTGATGTTGTTTTTTTGGAAGATGCTTTTCAGCCATTGCTTTCATGTAAGGAGACATTTGTTAGCTCCAAAGATACGTATGATACTTTGGTGCCTCTTTTTACAAGTGGATAGCATTGAGATATCAAGCTCAACATGTGATGATCCAGGATGACACATACCAGTTTTTCGTTTCTCTGGCATGTATAGTAGTCATGCCGGTATATGTCAGGGATACTTCATTGAGCTTTATTAGATTTATCTACCAAAAGTGATGGCACATTTGTTTCTTGCCAGCTCACTCATTCGTGAACATTAGGTTTTTCCTTATGTACTGATCTTTATATATTGCACTTGTTGCATTCTTGTTTTTGAGGTCATTCTTGTACATTCCTTTTATGTAATAGAAGAAGAAGAAGAAGATCATTCTTCCTTGCCTCAATCTGTGTGTGTGTGCTTCTCCTTGAGAGTGAGAGTGTGTGTGTGAGCTCTCTTCCTTATCTCCCTTCTCGTGACATGGTATCAGAGCTAGCATGGCTGTAGAGAGCTCATGGAGAAGGCAACGGTGAAGACTTCGCGGCAAGGCGTGGAGAAAATGCAATTTCACAAACAGCCTCCGTTTGCTACGAAAATCGGTGTGAAGTTAGAAGACCTCAAAATATTTTCGAGAGTTATCCCTTTAGGATCACTAGTTTTTGTCAGATCGAAGTTTCGGAGCCATCTCGACCTCCGTTTCGAGCCCGCAACGTGGGGCCCACAGAAAAACTAGGTCAGTTTCAGAATTTGTAACTTGTGTTGTGTTCGGCGACACTCACATATTCCATATAAAAAATTTCAAGCGATTCCGTGTACTGTTGATACACAAAAATTATGTTTTTCTGAGATCGAATTGTCACGTCATAGTGCGATAGTGTTCAAGCAGAAGTGCTGCTTGTACTGTTTTGTAGTGTTGTGAATTGTTGCAGAAATGGCAAACGCAGATGGAATGAGTCAGCTTATGAGCGATAAGCTGGACAAGAACAACTTCCATGCTTGGAGATTCAGAACGACAAATTTCCTGATGGGAAAAGGCTACTGGAAGTACATCGAAGGAGAGAATGAAAATGCTCCGCAGTTACCAGAAAGGAATTGGATTGCAGACCAGTTAAGACCATATGAGGAATGGAATCAAGGAGCACGAAAGGTAATGTATTGGCTATCAGTTAGCATACATGATAGCATGCTTGGACACATACAGTATGCCAAGTCTCCAAAAGAGGCTTGGAACAGTTTGGTCACTTTGTATGAGACTAATACAAAGGCACGGAAATTGCAACTCAAGAACGAGCTGCATACATTGGAAAAGAAAAGCATGTCGGTAAGTGACTACACTCTAAAAATCAAAAGCATATGTGAGTCACTTGCATCTATTGGCATGAATGTAGATGATGATGGTAAGGTGGAAGTGTGCCTTCGTGGTTTAGGAGCTGCATATAAGCAGTTCATAACTTCCATACAGACCAGGGAAAATATTCTGAATTTTGCTGATCTGGTATCTATGCTGATTATTGAAGAAAAGAATCTTGGTGAGGATTCAAACTCCCAAGGAAAGCCTAGTTCTGAGCAGGTATTCTACTATGGCAGAGGAAGAGCCAGAGGTAGAGGTTTTGGAAGTGGAAGAGGAAATAGTAACCAAGACCAAGGTCAACAACAGAATCATGCAGGAGGAAGAGGACAGTTTCGAGGCAGGGGGAGCCAAAGAGGTCGTAGAAATTTCCAAAGAAATGATTAGGTAATGATAGTAAAGGATGCTGGAAGTGTGGTAAACCTGGACACTTTGAACGTGATTGTAGGTTGAAGAATCAAAATAACAGAAGGCAGCAAAACAACTATGCATCCACAAGTGCAGATGATTCTGAGAAGCTGTTTATGGTTCACCATCACATGATGAATACAATGACTGCTGGTGTTTCAAAATCGAATGATAATGTCTGGTAGGTTGATTCATTTGCTTCAAATCACATGACTAGTCATGCAGAATGGTTTAGTAGTTTGCAGAAAATGCCAGTTCCTAGATATGTTGAAAGAGGTGATGATACATCGCATCCTATTAAGCATACAGGAAACATAGCATTGTCTATGGAGGATGGGAAGGTAAAACATCTTGCTGATGCGTTGCATGTTCCAAATGTTGGACAAATGGTTGACTAGGGATTACAAGTCAAGTTCAATGCTGACGGATTATATGTAGAAGAGTACAAGCAGGATGGACGATTGGTTGCCAAAGGAAACAAAGTGGGTAGGATGTTCACCTTAAATGTGAAGATTCCTAAAATGAATGCAGCCATGTTTGCAAAAGGTGCAGGAGTTATTGCAGATATAGAGATATGGCACAAACAGTAAGATCTGATGGAGGAGGTGAATACATGTCAAATGAGTTCAGAAGTTTTCTAAAAAATCATGGAATTCGGCATCAATTTTCATGCAGGTACACACCACAACAGAATGGCGTTGCTGAACGCAAAAATAGACATATTGCAGAAATAGCAAGATCCTTAATGGCTAAGAAGAATATGCCTCATTGTTATTGGGCAGAAGCTATGCATACTGCTGTATACATCATGAACGGAACTCCGACTACTGCTGTACATCAAGTTACACCCGAAGAGAAGTTTACAGGTAAGAAGCCAAACTTATCGCATCTGAATGTTTTTGGCTGTATTGCATATGTACATGTCCTAGATGATTTGAGGATCCAAAAGCAAAAAAGTGTGTCTTCATAGGATACTTCCTTGAGCAAAAGGGATATAAATGTTATAACCCACTCACACGACAGGTAAAGGTGAGCAGAGATGTGGTATTTGACGAAATGTCAAGCTTCTATGCAGATGCCAAAGAAGGACTGGGTCTTGAACCAAATGACAAAGAAAATGCTAAAAGATCAAGTGCAAAATCTTAGGTTTTGAGTGGACCGGATGCATCACCAAGCAATAGTTCCAACTCAAATCCATGGAGTGGAAGATTACGTGGAAATTTCAGTCCAGCAAATTCATCAAATACATCCAAGAAAGGTATAGAAAAGCTTTCTGTTGGTCATAAAACATGTGCAGGTTTTGAAGACGTTGATGGAGATTCAAGCGGTTCAGAGAAGAGTCTTGATGAGGAACTTGGATTGCCCTCTTTGAAGACTCCAGGAGTAAGAAGGGCACATGCAGATGATACAAGGAGAAGTGACCGAGGACCAAGAAGATCTAGGAGGATGAGGAATTCAGTGCAACGATTGACATATGATAGTTACATGGCTCCTCATTATGCCTACATGACAAAGGTAATACAAGATGTTGAACCTTCTTGCTTTGAAGATGCAATTAGAATTGCAGATTGGGAAAAAGCTATGGATGAGGAGATGGCTACACTTTATGGAAATGATACATAGAAGCTGGTTCCATTGCCGCAAGGAAAGAAACCCATAGGCTGTAAATGGGTTTACAAGGTAAGGCATAATGCTGATGGTAGCATAAGCAGGTATAAAGCACGATTGGTAGCTAAAGGATATGAACAAACATATGGCATTGATTATTACAAAACATTCAGCCCTATAGCTAAAATTTCTACAGTTAGGACAGTTGTTGCATTAGCTACAACAAAAGGATGGACTTTGCATCAGATGGATGTGAAGAATGCTTTCCTTGTGAGTCTGCACTTAAGCAAGTGTTTAAAACAGCTAAATTAAATGAATTTGATGGTGAGAAGAAAATTAGAGAAGATCTTGAATCATGGATCGAAGAGCTCAAATATTTCTTTGATCTACACATGTTTAGTGAGGAACCAAAAGTAAAAGTGGCAATTCTGGTGACAATTTTGCATCTACAAGGAGTTGCCAAACTGTGGTGGAAATCATACATGCAAACAAGATCACGTGAAGGGCCGATTCTTTGGAAAGAGTTTCAAGAGAAAGCAGAGAATTGTTATTGTTCTCCACATTATTGGATGGAAAAGAAAATGGAAGTATACTCCTTCAAGCAACAAGAGGTTGATAGACCTAACTTTTCTGTTGAAGAATATAAGGATAAATTTCTATGTTTGCATAATGGCTTTATTTGATTTTATCATCAATAAGAAAAAATCATGTCCTAGCCTATTGGCAAACTCCAAACCTTCCCAAAAGTGTACAATTGCTCCCATATCTAGTCTACATTTAACGAAACCTTTTTTATCCATTGACTTTAAGTCTTATTCATTATATTCACTAATACTTGGATATTATCTTATCTTTATAAGCTTTTCTAATCATCTTCGTCAATCTTGATTTCCCAACAATATTCTTTAGATTGACAGAGAAATCAAGATTAAACTTCTCTAAGCATCGTAGTCAATCTTGATTTCCCAATAATATTATTTACATTAAATTTTTTATTCATTGCCTTAGTGTTATTCATAATAGATGAGATTAATGACACCACACTATGACTTAATAGTTTGTACTAAAAAAAACAATTTTCATGTATCAATAGTATATGGAGTTTCTTGAAATTCTTGATATGGACTATTAAGGAGATGTCGAACAGAAGAAAATTTTATAGTCTTGCAAATTAATCTATTTCTTCTATGGGGTCCATGTCATGAGGAAGGAGATAAGGAAGAGATCTCACACACATACTCTCACAATCAAAGAGGAGCTCCCACATAGATTGAGGAAAGGAAGCATAATCTTCTTCTTCTTCTTCTTCCATTACAAAAAAGGAATGTACAAGATGTCCTTATTCAACAATACATGTAGTGCAATATATAAATAACAATACATAAGGAAAATCCTAATATGTGCAAATGATTGCACTCACAAGAGACAAATGTGCCGTCACTCTCGATAGGTAAATATACTAAAGCTCAATGAAGTATCCCTGACATATACATGTGTGACCACTATACATGTCAGAGAAATGAAAAAGTGATACATGTCATCCTCAATCATTACATGCTGAGCTTGATATCTCATCACTCCCCCTCTTGCTCAACATCATGTTCTCTAATCCAAGCATCTTTCAAAACTCCTTTGGCTTCTCTATTCCATTTGTTTAGTAAAGATATCAACAACATGTTCATCTTTCCTCATATAAGGAAGATCAATATCACCTGTTAGTACCTTTTCTATAATGAAGTAATAATGTATCTCGATATGCTTTGTTCTAGCATGAAACATAGGATTTCATCCTAACTAAATGATGGTAAAATTATCACAATAGATGATGATCGACTTTTGCACATCCACACCTAAATTTGCAAGGAGCATCTCTAACCATGATGCTTAACATGTTTCCATTGTAGCAATTCTATACTCAGCCTCTGTTCTCAACAAAGCAATAGTGGGTTGCTTCTTGCTGCCCCATGAAATAGTTTCCCTCCCAAGTGAGAATAGAAATCCACAAATAGATCTTCTATCTGGAATATGACTAGCCCTATATGCATCGGTGTATCAATGAACCTGCAAATCTACAACAACATAAAACAATGCATAATCCAAAGTAGCACTCACATAATGTAGAGTGTGCCTCAAAGCATCTAAGTGTGGTTTCTTAGGAACCTGCGTAAATTAGCTTTCAAGTCCAACCATGGAGTTTAGATTACGCCTTGTAATTGTGAGATATATCAAACTTCCTACAATTTTCCTATACATAGTAGCAGTTTCCAATGCTTCACTTGATGTTGTATAAAACTTCATATTCTGATCTGATAGCATAGAAATTGGCTTACAATCATCCATACAATACTTTTGTAGCATACTCAAGGCATATTGCCTTTATGACATCTGTATATGTGTTTTTGTATGTATAAACTCAATGCCCAAAAAATAGAATGACACACCAAGATCTTTCATGTCGAATTCCTGCATAAGTAGTTGCTTCACCTCTTTAATGCTTTCATTGTCACCTCATACAATCAAATCGTCAACATAAATAACCACAATCGTGATGCCATCATCACCCTTCCTTGCATATAATGAATGATCCGCATCACACATAGAAAACCCAACGGTGGTTAAGTAGTTAGCAACCCTTGCATGCCAAGCATGAGGGGATTGTTTAGGCCCATAAAAATCCTTTTGCAGCCTCTTTCGCACCCCCTACCTTGAAATTCTCCTCTACCTCCTACATGATTTTGTTGTTGACCTTGGTCTTGGTTATTGTCTCCTCTTCCACTTTGGAAGCCTCTATCTCTGCCTTTTCCTCTGTTAGAGTAGAATACCTACTCAGAGCTAGGGTTGCCTAGGATGTTCAAGTGCTCACCAAGATTCTTTTCTTCAATAATGAGCATGGACACCAAATCAGCAAAGTTTGGAATATTTTCCCTCATCTCAATACATGTTTTGAACTACTTATATGTAGCTCCTAATCCACAAAGGCACCCTTCCACATTATCATCATCATCTACATTCACACCAATACATGCAAGTGACTCATATGTTTTTTATTTTTAGGGTGTAGTAACTTACTAACATGCGTTTTTTCACCAATGTATGCAACTCATTCTTGAGTTGCAATTACCATGCCTTTGTATTGATCTCATACAATCTGACCAAACTGTTCCAAGCCTCTTTCAAAGTCTTGGCATTTTGTATGTGCCAAATCATGCTATCTTGTATGCTAAACGATAGCCAATGCATTACCTTTCATGCTCCTTGATTCCATTCCTGATATGCTCTTAGCTGGTTTGCATCCGATTCCTCTTTGGTAACTGCAGAGCATTTTTTTGTTCTCTCTGTTGATGTACTTCTAGTAGTCTTTTCCCATCAAGAAATTCATCATTCTAAATCTCCAAGCATGGAAGTTGTTCCTATCTAGCTTATCACTTAGAAGATGACTCATTCCATTAGCACTTTCCATTTTTGTAGTAATTCACAACACTACACAAACACGAGAAGGAGAACCTCTGTTTCAATATTGTCACACTGTGAAGTGATAGTTCAATCTTGCAAAAACACAGATTTTGTGTATCAATAGTACACTGAATCGATTAAAATTCTAGATCAAGAATAATTGAGTGTTGCAAACAGAATCCAAGTTACAATTTTGAAAACTGAACTGATTTTTCTTTGGGTCCCACCTCACAAGCAAGAAACGCTAGTTTTCATGGCAAACTAAGGTCTTTTGTGAATTGTGCTTTCTCGACACCTTCTCGCATACTCTTTATTATAAGCCTTCTCCACAAGCTCTCTACAACCAAGATGGCTCTAGTACCATGTCAGGAAGAAGGAGATAAGGAGGAGAGCTCACACACACACTCTCACAATCAAAGAAGAGCACATACATAGATTGAGGCAAGGAAGAATAATCTTCTTCTTCTTCTTCTTCTATTAGATAAAAGGAATGTACAAGAATGACCTAATATACAACAATACATCTAGTGAAACATATAAAGAACAATACATAAGTCAAATCCTAATGTCCACGGACGAGCGAGCTGGCAAGAAACAACTGTGCCATCACTCTTGGTAGGTAAATCTAGTAAAGCTCAATGAAGTATCCTTGACATAAACCAATGTGACCACTATACATGTAAGAGAAATGAAAAAACGATATGTGTCATCCTCGATCATCACATTTTGAGGTCGATATCTCAACACTTCGCCTTATAGGCTTGAAAGGGAGGTTAAGATGGCTCCAGAAAAAATATGAGCAATACAAGTTCCCTCATAGGGATAACTCATGAATATAATTTGAGGCCTTCTACTTGCACATAAAGTTTCATAAAAATATGAGATTTTTTTGGAATTGCATGTTCTCCATGCCTTATGATGGACTCTTCACTATCTCACCCTCTTCAAAAGCTCTCTATAGCCATATTGCCTTAATACCATGTATGGAGAAAGGACATAAGGAAGATAGATTTCACACACTCTCACAGACCAAGAGATGAGGAGACACTATTGATATATTTTGGTAGTGATGTCTATGAACACACTTAGGATTGTTAGGGCACTTTTTTCCCCCTTTAGGAGGTTTTTCCCCTCGGCTTGTATATACACCTATAACCCTTGCTCATAAATTATATTTGTACATTCAATTAGTAATACATTCGGAATCATGAGTTATGCTCTAAGATTATTCTTCTTCTTTGTGATGTTTGCATGCTTTCATAGACCTCAAACTCCAACAATTGTTATGAGAGTAGGTCTTCCGTTCATCTAGGGTGTCGTTACCACCCTTTCATCACAATCTCAGAATAGAAGGGAAATTGGTGAGCATACTCAAGGCCATTAGGAGTTCAAAACATCTTCACTCTATGGCATCAAAATTTTGACCTTTGCTCGTTTTTGCCTCTAAATGAACTATCATAGTGCCTATGCAGGTAGCTTTTTCCTTTTGTGCCAAACATATATACAGGTTTTGGTTTGCTAGTAGAAGTGCCTCAAATTTTGCTATGGGTTTAGGAGACCTTCATAGGGTGGTTTCATCCAACGTTTTAAGATATAAACATTTTTTTGCATCAAGGTATTTAGTCAGTGGCCATGGCTAAAAGCAATGATGCATTTTGTATAATGGTTGTTCATGAAAAGTTGGATGGTACTAATTACTTGTTATGGGTATATATGATGTGTTATGTATTGGTAGCAAAATGGTCATGGAATATTGTGTAGGGTATTGAGAAATGCCTTAGTAATTTGCAAATACAATTATTGAAGATGATGCAGATTGTGTTGAAGATGATGATCTTGAAATTCCTCTTCCTATTGTAGTTCCTACTACACCTATCGTAGAGCAACTTTGATGGGACTGAAGAGATGCTCATGCATATGCAATGATAGAATTTTCTATGAAACATGCCATTATCACACACATTTGCTCTTGTGAAATAGAAAAGGATGTTTGTGATACACTTATCACTTTATACCAAGCAAGAAATGAGGCTTATGTTGCTCACCTCCTAGAAACATTGGAGAGTGACAATATAAACAAAGGAGATTCTATGGATAGTTTCTTCAAAAGATCAAAGTTTTGGAGCAATTAATTTATGTTGATGAAAATCTTTCTAGATAGTTCACTTGTGCAGACTGTTCTCAATGGTCTTCTAGATTCATATTCGAGTTTTGCTTTATCAAAGAAGGAAGACAAAGATGAGTGAAAACAAGATAGAGGAAACAATTTTCCAAATACTATCTTCTAGATTCATATTAGAGTTTTGCTTCATCAAAGAAGGAAGACAAAGATGAGTGAAAACAAGATAGAAGATGAGTGAAATTTTGTTGTCCAAAACTGGCTACAACAGAGGCAAAGAAGAGAGAGGTTGGAATGGTTGTTGTAGAGGCCTCTACACCTAAAAAAAATTCTACTAATCTTATGTAGAATGGATAATGAGCATTTACTACTGTATGGAGCTATGACCCATCTTCTCATGAGATGTTTGGTATTTTGATAGCAGGGCAACAAAAAATATTACCTTGCAGTGCAACTCCTTTGGTTCACTTAAGCCTCTCCCTATAGGGAATACTATCACATGCACTAAAAACTCCTCATATTCTATAATGGGAGTTGGTAAGATCATTCTCACTACTGCAGATGGTAGTTCTTTCATATTGTCACATGCTTTTTTTGTGCCAAGGATCAAGAAAAATTTGCTCTCAGTTTCAACATTACCTAAGATCGGCTTGGTTGTCGACTTTGTTGATGATAGGTATACCACTCATGATCAATCAAATGGTAATGTTATTTTTGCTTCTTCATGGGCTGGATAAGCTCGTAGAATATGAAAAATCTTTGAATGATTCAACATGTGTAGTTCAAGATTCTCAAACTATCATAGATGCAAAGCTTCGGCATGCGTGATTTTTTCATCAGAGTTATGCTAGTTTGCTATGCCTGTACAAATCTAAAATGGTGCTCTCTCTACCAAAACTTGAGGCACCTTGCAAACATGTTTTTGAAGGTTTTTGAGTTGCTCATAAATTACAGCTTGTTCATAGTGGTATGTAGTCCCTTGCATACACCTTGTTTTGGGAAATACCTTTACTTCTTGACTTTTATTGATGATTTTTCCAAGCATGCATGGGTGTATCCATTGAAAGAAAAGTCTGAAGTTTTTATGTGCTTCAAACATGTTTTGGTTATGGATGGAAGCTTGTCAGCATGTAAATTGGTCATCGTCCATTTTGATCAAGGGGGTACATGTCTTGTAATTTTAATGCATCTCTAGCTGAGCGTGGGATAAACAATCAATGTACACTATTGTATACAACTCAAAAAAATGGAGTTAGAGAAAGAAAGAACATGTCTCTCATCGAGATGGAGAGGTGTATGGTCAAAAGTGAGGTTTTACCACATAACTTGGAGCTTGAGGCTGTTATGTGTGCAACATATGTACTCAATATATGTACCACCAAAGTATTGCAATCTATCACTCGATATGAATCTTGACATTGTTGGAAGCCATTTTTGTGCTTATTTCTGTGTGTTTGGTTGCTTGGAATATGCATTAGTGCATGTACAACAACACAACAAATTGGATGATAAAGCAATGAAATGTATCTTTTTTGGGTACAATATTGAAAGCAAGGGTTATCGTCTGCATCGTCTAGAAATTAAATGCATTTTGGTTACTTGTGATGTTGTTTTTGTGGAAGATGCAATTTATCCATTACTTTCATGTACAAAGGAGACATCAGTTAGCTCCAAAGATGTGTGTGATACTTTGCTGCCTCTTTTTACCATGGAAAGTTAAGCTCCACTCAAAATGAGTCAATCTTTGTCTTTATAGGTTCCACATGATGATGTAGATCATTCCATTTCAGATGCAGAATTACATGATGCACTTGTTGATGAAAGGGCTAATATAGAGGCAAAAATTGTGCTTAAATGGCTAGTGCAAAATTTGCGAGATAGAACATTAGATGCACCTCTATCATATCATATTGGTTGAGGATCTCGTTGTGCTTCTTTTCCATCAGGTTGCTATGCAATGGTTGTCTCTAATTTTTTTGATGAGAGTGAGGCTGTTTCTTTTGATAAAGCAAAAAAATAAAAAAAATGAATGGTTGTTATGCAATCAGAAGATGATGCAATTATGAAGAATTGTACGTAGTCTTTATGTGATTTTCCTCCTAGCAAAAAGGCCATTGGCACTAAATGGATAATCCTAAACCTAAAGGAACACTTGATAGGTATACTACTAGGATTATTGCAAAAGGTTATGCTCAAGAGAGAGGCATTGATTTTGATGAGACCTTTGCACCCACATGTCAAATGACTACCATTCAAAGCATTTGTGCACTTGCAGCTAGTCATGGTTGGAAGTGCATCAATTAGACTTTAAAACTGCATTTCTAAATGGTAACTTACATGAAGAAATGTATGTAATTTATGTTAGAAAATGAATGATGATAAAAAGGAATACCGTAGCAGAATTAGATTGTTAGGTAGAGTAAAGAGAGGCAAAACACTCTCAAAGAATTGTACACATGTAGAGAGACAAAGAACTCAAATTCTCTAATTGTCAGCAAAAATGTATATACAATGATGATATTTTCCACCCATGCACTCCCATTGTGGAGCTTCAATGGCAATCTAGACATCTTCTAGATGAAGGTCTAATGTTCATATCTGTGATTTACCTCAATAATCCAAGCTTGCCTAATCCACTGATTAGGCATGATCTTGAGGACCGCTTGATGCTATGTTTCAGGTGTAACCATCATGATCATCTGTAATTTTGAAACATCCCAAATTACATAATTATTAGACTCAGTAAATCTCAAAACAAAACTTAGATCACTCAAAAAATCTGGACTACCAAACTGGTCACCATAGTTTTGGATAGGTTAACTACCAAACTGATCACCATAATTCTAGACTACTTGACTACTGAATTGGTCACCATAATTCTAGATAGGTTGACAACAGAGCTGTCACACTTCTAGACTTCTTTTAGGACTCCAGACACATCACTGTAATTCTAGATTGGTTGACTAGCAAAGATACCTTTGGAATTCCGGTGTGACCAAAGTATATGCCTTGGCTATCCTTCTGACTAGACTCACATAGATCATGTAGAACTTTTGTTGGTCTCATGTAGACCTCATCACAAATGTTCGGACTCTCATAATGGCTTCTCCTCATAATGGGGGCCATATAGCCTAGAGTACCATGGATCATTTGCGGTCACATGCGGGTGGAGTATTGAGTATATCTAACACCCCCCTCAATGTCCACCTACGGTGAACTACCTTCTTGGTCCAATGCCAAGCTTTGGAAGATGTTGATGTAGTTGCTTTGTCCCCAGATCCTTGATGAAAATGTCTACTCCATTTTCATCTATTCGATAATAAACTCAACTGCACAATTCCGTCTTCAATCAACTCTCGCACATAATGATCTAGATTTCTATGTGCTTCATACGTGCATGAAGAATAGTAGGCTATGGCTATGCAACTTTGGTTGTTGCATCTCAACCTTGTAGCCTCTTGTACTTGAATTTGTATATGCCATAGGATCCTTGTCAACCAATTTTCTTCACATGCAGCAAAACATGCCACTTTGTACTTAGCTTCGGTAGAAGATAGTGCTACAGTCCGTTTCTTCTTATTGATCCAAGAAACAATCCCTAAACCTGAAGAGAAGCAATATCAAAAAACTAATTTTCTAGAATCAATATCCCCTACCTTATCTGAGTGATAATATTCACTCAGAGATGATCCTTCACCATAAAGAATAACATACTCAATGGTTCCTTTGACGTGCTTTAGTATCCATGGGCATGCGTTGCAATGAGTTAGACACGGCTTATTAGAGAACGTGTTTACTACACCAAGAACATAAGAAATATTCAGTCTGCTATTACACAAGTAAATGAGAATTCCTACTAATCTCCTACATCTTCCAATATCCAGCAAAGGTGAAGTATCTTTAATAGATAATTTTGTGTTGACTTCCATTGGTGTAGAGATTTCTTTGCAATCGTGCATGTCAAATGCCTTCAACACTTGCTTCACATGCTTTTGTTGCAAGATAAAGATCTTCCCTGGTTCCTGCTTAACTTCAAGACCTAAGCAATAATGCATTACTATCCCAAATCCGTCATTTCAAATTTTGAACTAAATGCATATTTCAATTGTTTGAGAAGTGCATCATCATTTTCGATGATTACAAGGTCATCTACATAGAGTACAAGCACAATTGTCTTCGCTCCTATCTTTAGAACATAAAAGTTAGCTTAAGAAGCACATCTCTTGAATCCTATATCCAAAAGATACCCATCTATCTGCTGGCAACAAACTCTCGGGGCTTGTGTCAGCCCATACAATGCGTTTTAAAGCTTACTTACTTTGTTCTCTAAATGGGAAGCTTCAAACCATGGTGGTTGAGACACATATTCCTCCTCCTTGAGGTATCCATTTAGGAAATTTGATTCGACATCCATATGGTATACTTCCCATCGTCTATGTGCAATCATAGCTAGCACTAGCTGAATAGTAGTCATCCTTGCTATTGGGGTAAACTATTCACCGAAGTCAATGCCTTCACCTTGGGAATAGCCTTGTGCAAAAATTTTATCTTTGTAATTTTCTAGACTACAATTAGCCTTGTATTTTAGCTTCTAGATCCACTTGGTGCCTATGACCTTCTCCTTTGGAGGTCACTCCACTAGCCCCCAAGTTCCATGCTTGATGACATTGTATTATTTTGTTTCAATAGTAGTTCTCTAATCCAGATTTTGGAGCACTTCTTCCACACTTTGTCAACTCCTTTGCTTGTTTGCCGATAATCTTAACCATCAATGCTGAGTTTACAATACCTCTGCCCGTCTCTGTTCCTCTATTCTCTATGACCACCTTTGACCATTCGCAATCTATTCAATTTACTATGGGATGGGATTTGCTAAACCATAAAGGTACGTGATCCATTGTGGAAATGGCTTCTCCACTGGAGTGACAAAAGGTTGGGGACTTTCAATCTCATTATCTGAGGATGATGCTTTCTTCTCTTCCATAGAAGGGCTAGCGCTTGGATTAGTTTCATAGTGTATTACTTCTTGGTTTGTTGATAGTGTGGAAGCTTTCTTTTCTTCTTCCACCACATGTGGTTGTTGCTCCTTGAACACCACATTGTGACTCACTATGATCTTCTTTGCCTCTGAGTCATAAATATTGTATGCTTTCTTTTCTTGAATGTACCTTAAGAAGATACATTTGGTACTTTTTGGTTGAAACTTGTTTCTCTCTTTGTCTGGAATGTGTACATAACACTCACTTCCAAACACTTTGAATTGGGAAACAAAAGGCTTTCTACCAATGTAGGCTTCTTATGGAGTCTTTCCACCAAGTGCCTTAGTGCAGTTATGATTTAGGATGTAAACCGCCATGTTTATGGCCTCTTCCCAAGAATGATTAGGCAATCCTTTTCCCTTCAACATGCACCTTGTGATTTCCATGATGCCTTGATTCCAGCATTCAACAACATTGTTCCATTGAGGGTTATGCACCATTGTGAGTTCATGCTTGATTCCTTTGCCCTTATAGAAATCATCAAATTTTGTTGATGTGAACTCACTCACACCATCCGTCGTGAACTTCTTCATCTTTCTTCATGTTTCTGTTTTAACAAGTCGAAGCCATTCTTTAAACTTAGCAAAAACTTGAGCCTTATGACAAAGAAAGTAAACCCACATCTTCTTGCTGTAGTCATTGACGAGTAACATGAAATAGGAAGATCTTCCCAGGGCTTGTATAGACATTTTTCCACACAAGTCAGCATGCACCAACTCAAGAGGACTGCTTGCTCTATTCTTTCCTACTTGTGGAAATGCCTTCCTCTACTGCTTGCCCATCATCCAAGCTTCATACGGTTCTTTCATATCTCCAACCAGAGGAAGGTGAGCAACCATACCTTTCTAGTACATCTCTTTTAGTACTGGGTACCCTATGTGACCAAATCTCTCATGCAAAAGCTTACTTGTGCGCACACTTATCGTGTGTTGCAGGAGATGGTGGATAATCATAAGAGATGAAGTGGTGTAGCTAGATCATTCTTGACACCTGCTAAGAATGATGGTTGGAGAGTGTAATGAACCTCTCTAGCTAGCTAATAAACATAAATATTCATATATGTTGCTTGGAAGATGATCCACTAATGGAAGGATCAAAACATATAAATTGGAAAATAATGCAAGATCAAAAACTTGCTATTTTAGTTCACACACTTGTTCAGTGTTTTGAACAATTCTTTGAGAATACTAGCAATTGGCTTAATTCCTTTTGGGTAACTTTAACTAACTTAGTAAGCTAACAATCATGAGTGATTTCATAAAAAATGATGGAATAAATGCAGAGAAATAAGTTTGGCAAGTCAAAACTTAATCCTCACTTTCACTAGCTACTACAGTCATCAGACCAATGAGCAATGTTATACAAGTATCTGACAATCCCAAAAAGTAATGCTAATGAAATTTTGTAGTCTTTTAATAGACAGTATGCCAATTCTTTCATGCTTTAAAACATGGCAAATAATCAACTACACAGAGAACAAGCTTTGACAAGATCACTGTTCTATGTTCTGATGGAGTTATGACAGAGAAGTGAGATGAGAATGTAATGATCATATATGTATTAAGACATGTCAAATACAATGCCATTGGAAATCATAAATTGCTCAATGTGTGAGAGGTGAGTGAGCTATGATGTGAGCTCTCACTTCACAATGAGTGTACATAAAAAATGATCTCTCAAGATTGAGATGCACGCGGGTCTATTAGATCCTTCTTTTAAAGTCATGCTTGGAGCCAAAGCTTAAATTAAAATTCAAACTTCTACCTTAAAGGTGAATCCTAAAGTGTAGGATAGATTCCCTCATCACTCAACAACCAAATGATTCATGATTTTAGAGCTTCCTAACTCCACATGGATGTTATCCACTTTTACAAGGATAAGTGTGAAGGATTTTTACAAGAGATTGATCATATGAAGTTTTCCATAAGTTATGCAAATAGATCAAGCATAAGCTATTTAACCAAGTATGTGGGCTTGGGTTTAATTACAGCAATAGCTCCCCCTTAAGCCTAACATGCTTGGTCTTCATTGTTCCTTGATTTCCTGCAAACCAATCATCAATTCGAACATGTTCATCTTTGTCCCATTCAATGCCTTTGTGAGTATATATGCACATTGTAAATGAGTTGATACATAGGATAGTTGAACATCCTTGCTAAGCAATTTCTCCCTTAAATAATGATCGTGCACTTCAATGTGCTTAGTCCTTGCATGATATATAGGATTATGAGCCAAATGGAGTGAACTAGTATTGTCTCCAAAGATTATTAGAGTGTAGGAATGTATCTCCAAATCTGCATATAGTTGCTGAGGCCACATAGCTTCCTGAGTTGCATTTGCCAAACCTCTATATTCTTTGTCTATGGAAGATAAGGCCACACTCGATTGCTTCTTGGATGACCATGAAATAAGCTTTGAACCTGCAAAGGATAGATACCCTGAAAAGCTCCTCCTATCATCCTTGGAGGCAGCCCAATTTGCACTAGTATACATCTTTATATCTATGTTAGAGGTGAAGGGATAGAACAACCCTTCCTTCATTGTACCCTTTAGATACTTAAGCATGCTCTTTGCAGCTTCCACATGTGGTTTCCTTGGTGCATGCATAAACTGACTCAATGTACTTATTGCATAGGCAATGTCCACTCTTGTTAGAGTAGCATAATTGAGGCTTCCCACAAGTTGTTGATAACCTGTAACATTATCAAGTAATTCACCTTTATATGAACTCAATTTATGGTTATGTTCCATAGGAGTGCATGCAATTTTAGTTCTCTCCATCTTAAATTTTACCAACATATCATGCATGTACTTCCTTTGAGTGATAAATATGCCTAAATCTGTATACACAAGCTCTAAGCCAAGAAAATAGGTTAATAAACCAAGATTACTCATTTTAAAGTGTTTCATTAATTGAGCCTTGACCTGTTTGATGCCATTAGCATCATTCCCTGGAATAATGATGTCATCTACATAGACACATAAGTAGATGACTTCTCATTTGTTCTTTTTCACAAACAAGGAAGAATCTGTCTTGCTTGCCACAAACCCTTGATCCTGCAAATAAGTTACTAACCTATGGTTCCAAGCTCTAGGGTCCTGCTTGAGACCATAGAGTTCCTTCCTAAGCTTGCATACATAACCTGCTTTATCTTCATCTTCAGAACTTGGTGGTTATGCCATATACACTTCTTCTTATATTCATCCATTTAAGAATACATTCTTGACATCTAACTGATATAAACTCCAATTTTTAGAAGTAGAAAGACTTACCAAAACCTTGATTGTTCGCATTTTTGCCACAGGTGAAAATGTTTCTTCATAATCTACTCCATGAGTTTGGGCAAATCCTTTTGCCACTAACCTTGCCTTGTACCTGTTTATAGAGCCATCAAAGTTCTTTTTGATGTTGTATATCCACCTTGAACCAATTACCTTCATATCTGGTTTCTTGGGAACTAGATCCGAAGTGTGGTTTTCTTGTAATGCTTCCACTTCTTCCTGCATAGCTTCTCTCCATTCTTTCTTCTTCTTGGCAACTTCAAATGAAGAAGGCTCTTCTGTCATAAGTCATTGGTGATATACACAGAATGTTTTGTGACTAAGGATGTATCATATCCATACCTTATGGGTTTCTTACTTTCTCTTTGTGATCTCCTTAATGCTTTTTTTGAAGACTCTGGTATGTCTTCTAGTTGCTTGAATTTGACCTTTCCTCTTGACTTCCAAGCCTTGAAGTTAGTTTGCTCTTCATCTTCTGAGTTGGTATTTTCTACCAATGGTTGATCTTCTTGTGTGAGGGTTGGAAAATCATTTCCCAAGTCATATGGTAACTTGATCTTCCTGCAATCATCTTCAAACCATGAATTATTTTCATCAAACACTACATCCCTACTAACTAAAAATGCCTTGTTAGTTGGATTGTACAGCCTATAGCCCTTTTGATTCTGATAATACCCAATAAATATACATTTTTCAACCTTAGGATCAAGCTTTCCTTTGATTTGTGAGGGGATGTGTGCATAAGCAATGCACCCAAATATTTTGCAATGGTCCAATGAGGGTCTCCTGCAATTCCATGCTTCATAGGGTGTCATGCCATCCAATGATTTGGATGGAAGCCTATTGACCAAGTAGGTGGTTGTGGAAACAACCTTTTCCCATAGATAATTAGGTAACTTCTTCTTATTCAACATAGATCTAGCAGCTTCAACAATTAACTTGTTGACTCTACTATTGTTGTATCTGCCTCTTGATTGTCCATAGTTGCCTCTATGGTATCCTCTTTCCCTTTTGGTTTCTTGTATTTTTGAAGCATTCCTTTGTAGTGTGGTCGTTAAGACCACATATGTTGCATGGTGAGTTGTTGTAGGGTCTCCCCTACCTTGCTTTCCTCCTCTACCCCTTCCTCTTCCTGCATAATTATCTTGAGAGGTACTAGCCTCTTCTTCATGCTTCTTGCCTTTACCTTTATCCTTTGCTTTATTCGTATCTGTATAAAGGGTAGAAGATTGATTACCTCTTGAGTTGTCACCATTTCTATTGAGCTTCGTCTGGTGGGTGAAGAGTTGAACCATCAAGGAGTTGAGATCAGGTATTTTCATATCCATGTAGAGGTCCATTGTTGTGGTGAAGGGCTCCCACTTATCATTAGCCTTGATTCCATTAATGATCTACCTCACTATGTGTTCTTCCTCTATCTCCTCTCCAATGCTTGCAAGCTGGTCAGCCACATCTTTCATTTTGGTTACATAATCAACCACTCCTTGCCTTGGTTGTTTCTTTAGGGTTGTGAATTTGATGCACAATTAATTCTTCCTAGATCTTGTGTTTGAGGAGAAGTATGATGAGAGCACTTCCCAAGTCTCTTGGGAGTTCTTGCAATTCATAACATGTGGCAACAAAAAATTAGAGATTGAATTTAGTAGATATGACCTCGCAAGAGCATCCTTTGCACACCATGTTGTTAACCTTTTTTGCTCTTCCCTTGTAGGTTATTGCTTGCTCCTGAGGATTGGTATCCCTTCATCTCCTGAGATGTATCCATATAGACTTCTCCCGTGAAGGTATGCTTGCATCCTAAGTGACCATGTTGAATAGTTGTTCCTATCCAATTTTTCAATGAAGGATGGAAATCCATCTCCCATCTTGATTGTTGTCACTCTAATACCACTTTTGGAGGAGATTGTGGATAATCACAAGAGATGAAGTGGTGTAGCTAGATCCTACTTCACACTTGCTAAGAATGATGGCTTGAGAGTGTAGTGAGGCTCTCTAGATAGCTAATGAACATAAATAATCATGTATGTGGCTTGGAAGATGATCCACTAATGGAAGGATCAAAACAGATAGATTGGAAAATAATGCAAGATTAAAAACTTGCTATTTTAGTTCACACACCTATTCAGTGTTTTCAACAATTCTCTAAGCAAAGCAGCAGTTGATTAATTCCTTTTGGGGAACCTTAATTAACTTAGTAAGCTAACAATCATAAGTGATTTCATAAAAAATGATGGACTACATGCAGAGAAAGAGGTTTAGCATATCAGAACTTAATCCCGAGTTTCATGGGTTGCTACAATCATCAGACCGGTGAGCAATGTTATACAAATATTTGAGGATCTCAAGAAGTAATGCTAATGAAACTTTGTAGGCTTGTAATAGACAGTATGCTGATTCTATCATGCTTTAAAACATGGAAAATGATCAACTACGCATAGAGAACAAGCTCTTACAAGATCACTATTCTGATGGAGTTATGACAGAGAAGTGAGATGAGAATGTAATGATCATATATGTATTAAGACATGTAAAATACAATGCCATTGGCAATTATACATTGCTCAATGTGTGAGATGTGAGTAAGCTATGATGTGAGCTCTCACTTCAAAATGAGTGTACATCAAAAATGATCTCTCAAGGTTGAGATGCACACAAGTCTATTAGACCCTTCTTTTAAAGTCATGCTTGGAGCCAAAGTTTGAATTCAAATTCAAACTTCTACCTAAAAGGTGAATCCTAAAGTGTAGCATAGATTACCTCATCACTCAAAACCAAATGAATCCACATGGATGTAATCCACTTTTACAAGGATAAATGTGAAGGATTTGTACAAGAGATTGATCATATGAAGTTTTGCATAAATTATGCCAATAGATCAAGAATAAGCTATTTAACCAAGTATGGAGGGTTGGGTTTAATTGCACCAATATCGTGGTTGTAAGAGTAGACAACTTGTACAAGTTGTTCATCCTTATTCTGGTCCCGTCAACATTGTTGTTTTGGCCTAGAATCTAAACTCTTGTCTTGTTGAAAGACACTTGATTACCCTGATCATTATAGAAGCTATTGAAAGTAAATTTCATTTGATTCGTGGAACATACAACACATCCAAAATATTTCTAATGTCCCCGTTATGATTAATGAAAGACATTGTACCTTTGCCCTTAGGAGGACATCTTGCATTGTTACCTACCTTTATCATGATGGGTTCCTTTAGAGGATGTAGGGAACTGTAAAGGTTTTTTTTGCTTGTCATGTGATGAGAGGCACCACTTTCCAATACTGAAGAGTCATTTGTAGGTGAATCTTCATCTGAGGAACACATTTACTCTACCATAAGAGACAACTCAAGCTCAATTTTGGTAGTGCTAGCAACCTCCTTGCCCTTGTCACTTTTCAAAAAGCCACTCTTCTCCTCTACCTTCTTAATGTGAAAGTCTTGGATTTTATGGCCTTTCTTCTTGCAATGGAAACACTCTCCCTTGAACTTCTTTGTTGAGCCAGTCAAAGTCAAAGTGGCAAAAGTCAAGCTAGTCAAAGTAAAAGTGGTCAAAGTCAAGCGAGATAATTCAAAGTGGTCAAATTCTTTTTTGAGCAACATTAGAAGGGTTTGCAGATAAATGGTTTAGTCAATTTTTCGATAATCATTTCACATGGGATTTAATGCAAAAAGCTTTCAAAACACAATTCCAACAAGGGAACACAGCCGATAATATTATTGAAGAGTCAGAAAATTTATGACTAGGTCAGGGGAGACATTTCCAAAATATGTCACTCGAGCCAAGGCATTGATGGCTAAATTACCAAACCCTCCACATGACTTCTTCATCAAGAAGTCTCTCGCTAAACCTCTTCCAATCTCAACATAGTGCAAAATTAAAGAGTAAGTGCTACCTACAACAACAATGGAAGAGTTCATGAACACAGCCACACGATTAGAGCAGATTAGGCATCAATATGGGACAAGCCCTTCTAATCTATCATATCCTTTAGAATCTGAGGACCTCGCAATTCAATTAACGAAGGAACTTGAGAGCTTAAAATTCTAAAAAGTTTTCAATAATGCGAACCATACACTATCAAGGAGACATAACATTAAGTGCATCTAGCTTCAAGAAGGAACTATGGACCATCTTTCCACGTATGTAGTAAAAATTGTCCCCAATTTGCAAACTCAACTTCTAATTTTCCTCAATTTCATACCTGAATAAAATGTTAGAAAATCGATGTAGAAAGTCCAAGAAGACACTTTGAAGGCTCCAAAGTAATGTTAAATATAATTATCTTCACTCATACAATCACCAAGAAATGAGGACTTGGTGGTAGGAAAACCTACTATTGAGCAATCCTTGGGGGGAATAGTACTAGAATGGGTGATCTCTCAAGAACTGCTAGTAGTTTGTCTTGTTGGATCCTTTTATGCTTTGAATAGCTCTTATACCAATGAAGTGGCATAATGGAAATGCACCACGTAGATTCCTCGTTCAAGAGAGCTTCATGAAATTACCCTCATAGTAGAAAACCAAGCTCTCGATGTCACACATAGTACTTCACATGTGACCTATAAAGTATGCAAAAAATCAGCAGCTCACAAAATCCCTAAGTTTAACAATTGCAGGTTTTTAAACATGCACTCAATGGCTAATCATGTCACTATATCTTTTATTATAGAACATATACAAAAGTTTTTGGTGGCCATTTGACCTTTTACATGAACACTAATAGTAATAGTCTATAGATGACATACTTGATGAGACTGTTCCTTGGTATGGTAGCAAAGATATACTACAAGTGGAGATGTATATGAAGTAGAAAGGGGGTACAAAGAAGAACAACATAACATGGAGATAAATGTTCCAATCACTTCAAAAACATCATCACAAGATATTATAACATCAAGATGGCATGCTAAGTCAAAGGATGCATTATACTCAAGTGAAGCTTGAAACAAACATAAAGAGAGGATATAAGGTGAAGGCCATTGACGAGTAGACATGGACTCGAAAAGTGATGAAAATTTAAAAATTGCAAGACTCTAAGAGTAAGACCATCTAAAAAAAGAAGGGGATTGTTCCCACCATCAAATCATGAGATAAGATCATCCCAAAGTGTTAAATGCTATCTCAAATGTTAACATATCATTCATTCATAGGAAAGCATTGTGTATTAATGAGTCAAGTCATGCCATGTGAAGACTTTAACTATTTTGAAGAGGAAAATAAGCAAAAAGAGTATGAGGAAAAAGATTCAAGAACCTATGGAGGAGCAAGTATAATCTCTTAAGGTAAATGAAGTTTTGAACTTAGTTCCATGAGCAAAGGACATGAAGAGTAATGGAATCAAATGGATATATAAGGTAAACATACATGCATATGGTATCACCATCACTAGTTAGAACTCCATGTTGGTTGCCAATGGTCTTGCTCAAACTTATGGTATATACTTTGAGGAGAAATTTGATGAACTAACTAAGATGAATACAATTAGTTGTTGTTTAATTATGATTTAAATTTCTAAAGGTTGGAGGATATATCAATTGGATGTAAGAAATTCTTTCTTAAATGAAGATCTTGATGAGATAGTCTCAATTGAACAACCCCAAGAATTTGATAATTAGAAATCTCCATATCTTATATGTAGGCCTAAGAAGGCTCTTTTTGAAGTCAAACAAGGTGCAAGATATAAGACCCAAAGACTTGTAGATTGCTTGATGATATTTTGATGTAATCATAACAATATAGATCCATCACTCTATGATAAATGTAAGTAATAGGAATGTATCTAGTAATATTCATGTTGATGATCTAATTATTATAGGTTGTAATGTCGTTGACATCAAAAGCAATAAGAGGAAGCTTGTGAGTGGGTTTAAAATCTTTGAATAAGGTAGCTTGAAGTACTTCCTTGTAATTAGGTACTTTAAAAAGAAGAGGTTATGTAATTGATGCAAAGAAAATACATTCTTGATATTGAAGAAGCATCATTTGTGTGATTTAAAACGCATTGCTAGTCATGAGGGAATAATCCAAATTAAAGATTTCATGAGGGTGAAGAGGTTGAAGATGCGTTCTTGTACCTGAAAATTGTTAGATCCTTTATATATGTTGCACTCAGAAACCTAATGTAGTATATGATATTAGAGTACAACCCTAACTTATATATGATCCTAGGTTCCCTGTTCTTGTTTCAACCATGAGTACTTAGGTACCTCAAAGGACCAGTGATTGAATGGCTCTATTATCCATTTGATAATGGATTACATGATGAGGATTATTATGATGCTAATTTAATAGATTTTAAAGATGAGGAGATGGACACTAGTGGGCATGGGATCATGATAAGGAAGAATAACATCTCTTGGATATCCAAGAAATAACCCGCATGTGCTCTATACTCAACTAAAGTTGAGTATAGGATCTTAGAACCAATTTAAGGTAATTTTTCCACATCACTTAAGTGTGCATGGATCCCTCTTTCACCTCTAGTGGGTTTTGAGTTCCAAATTTGCTATGTACATGTTCAACACGTACCATACCCTAGGTTTCATTATTTTTTATTCAATAATTCAACTATTTCTGAATAATTATGGTATTTTTCAACGACCCCTTATTATTTGACTGATTTATTCGATGCCACATGAGCCTATTCCCACAAGCTTGACTAGTTTTAGCATGATGGTTTCATAGAATTTTTCAATCAAAAGCATTTTTATTTTATTGAGTTATTGAGCGCCATGTTAGCCTATTCCGACAAGTCACAACAATGTTTTTTTACTATGATTCAGACTTTTCAATTGAAATCTCTTTTGATAGGAAGTTCTTCAATTGAAAATACTTTGGATCTTGAATGCTTTGAATTAAAAAGGTTTTTGATCCAAAATATTTTTAATCGAAATGATTTTTAATCAAAATTATTTTGGATTAAAAATATTCTAGATTGAGAGTATTTTAGATTGAAATTTTCAAAATGAAAAAAATCACATAAAAGTATTTTGGATTGAAAATAGTTTAGATTGAAAATAGTTTAGATTGAAAATGCTATAGATTTCACTTTATTCATCTAAAATTCTTTGAAATTTAGCATGATCATGTTGATCATTCATATGCAAAATTATTGGCATTTTGTACTTCTAAATCTATAGAAGAACTAGCATATTTACTTTATATGAAATAATATAATAACACTTGAATCAATAATCATATGATATCATCACAACACTCCACATCATCCGCAGCATCATATTTGAATGAAATGCACATAATATTAGTACACATCTGTTTTGAATTGAAATTCAACCCACATCATTACATTTTCATTAAAATCCATATAATAACATTGCACATAATTACTTTTGAAATCCACAACATTACTACAATATCAATCCATATCATAATACATGAATTAAAATTCTATCGACATCATCCACATTAGAAAATTTGAATTAAAATCCATATCATATCACTACACATCTTAACTTTTGAAATCCACATCGTCATTTCTATACGAATCCATATTATACATTTGAAATAAAATTCAATCAACATCATCCACATACATTCAAATTAAAATCCATATCATATCATTGCATAGATTGAATGTTAAGATCCACATCATCTCTCCACGTTAAGATCCACATTATCAATGCACATATCACCATAGTAGTTCAATTGATAGTAACAACTATATAAGATTAGCATTACATTTAAAATTGAAACAATAATTTAAAAAAATGTGCTTGGGTAGCAAATATATTCAATTAAATCATTCCACTTCAAAATGGTCATAATCCATCATTCTTGAATAATTCTAAACTATATCTATACAGATTTATAAAAACTATAATTAACTTTTGCAATTTATTCTTTTGGTTATATTCTTATTTGTTATAAATTCTAATATGTACTTAAATTTTTGAACCCTATTTTTATCAATGGGATAATTGTCTAAGATGGAGGGTTTAGGGCCTAGGTTTTAGGATTTAGGGTTAAGGGTTTAAGATTTAGAATATAGGAGATTGAAATTCGGGTTAAGGTTTTATGGTTTAGGGTTGAGGGTCCAAGGTCTAGGGCCTAGGGTCTAAGGTTTAGGTTTTACGGTTTATGCTTTAAGTTGTAAGGTTTAGGGTTTAGGATTTAGTGTGTATTTTTTATAAAAATAAAAAAGTCCTAGGAATGATAAAAAATACCCCTCATTTTGATGAGAAGGCCATGCCAATATTACTGAGACCTTCTTTGGATCCATCCTGACCCCGTCGACTGAAACTACATGCCCTAGGTACTCTATCTATAAAATAAATAATTGAGTCTTATCGTGATTTACAAACAGCTAATTTTCCTTTAATTTATCTAATACTAACCTTAAATGAGTCTCATGTTCATGTGTAGACCTTGAAAACCCTAACAATTCATCTAGAAAATAGAAAAAAGAATAGACATAAAATTATTAAAATCATGAAAGTAGCAAGTCCATTAGTCAAACAAGCTAGCATAACTAAATACTCATAGTGCCCAAAATAGATTTTGAAGGATATTCTATGTACATCCTACTCTTTAACTGTAGTTTGTTGTAGCCACTCTTCAAACCTATTTTATTATATACAATGGCTCCAGCTAGAGCATCAAGAAGATCATCTATTATTGGCATGGGGCATTTATGCTTCAAAGTGTTGGAATTTTGCTCTTACCTTCTCTAAAAGTACTTAGGCATTCCGATTGGATCTTTCTTCACTATGAGAATCCTTCACTACACATGATAAATACTCAAAATATAAAAAATAAAATTACTTTCCATCAATTTTGAGGAGATTGGTTATGGTTGCAAATCCAATCTCTTGGACATATGGCTCACCACGGATCATTAGTTGTCTCCACTCATGCTCAAACTCATACACATGTGAAGCAAAGTCTATGACTATTAATTTTCTAGCATGCCATTGTTTACTTCGGACTACATTGAAACATGCTAGCCTTGCAATGTCGAAATCCAATCTATCCTTGTAGGACTAGACTGATATGGATAGACTAACAATTCTTCAATCCCATGTCTTATTGCTCTTCTCAGGAGCCATTGTGTAGCGTTCATGTGTGTGAGGGACAAGGGCCCGCTAGCCAAGGTGCCAAGCTCAGGGGATACCCTAAGGTACTTTGGTAGTTATGGGAATTACTTGTGTAGTAATGGGAATACGCGTTGCATGATGGCCACATGTTCACACTAGGCTATTCCAGATCATTGCTATTTTTAAAGTATACCATTGCTATTTTTAGAGTACAAGAGGGTATATATGGATGGGAGGAGAGTTACACACAAATCATTCAAGGCTCTTTCTAACACATCCTATCTTGGCATTGCCCATGGGGTTCCGAGTATGCATGTGTTGGAAATTTGAAAATGAAGTCTTATGGTATTTCCCAATCCTTTTACTCTTTGTTGCATTAGGCTCTCATAGTGAAGGGCCAACTTAACTAGCTCTAGTTCATGTTTAGATGAATGAAGAAAGAAACTGAACTATTGCTTCAAAAGGAAAAATAATATATATAGACTCTATATACTAAATTAGGAATAATTTCTCATAAAATATTTCCATACTTCCATTGCCTCCAAGAAGTCACAACTCGAAATTTTAGGATAAATTGTTGTTTCTCAACTCCTAAGGCAACCAAAGTAGTTGGACCAAGAACATGAAGGAGAGGATGAAGAGGAGATCTAGAATAAGAGAAGAGAAGATTTGGAACAAGAAGCTCTTGGAAGGTGGACGAAGCAAGGCAATAGATGCAAGAACAACATAGAAGGAGGGATAAGACCATTACTAGGTTCTTGAAGAAGAACTCCATCAAAAAGAGACACAAGAGAGAGGGAGAGCAGGAAAGAGAGAAGAAAATGAAGAGAAAAGGCATAAGGAACAAGAAGATACTACTGATATATTTAGGTAGTGATGTCTGTGAACACACTTTTTTCCCTCTTTAGGAGGTTTTTTTTCCTTGGCTTGTATATACGCCTATTGCCCTAATGGGCTACTTATCTTTGTACATTCTCTAGTAATACATTCGGTATTGTGTTTTGTGCTCCAAGCTTCTTCTTCTTCCTTGTGCTATTCACGTGCTTCCGCAGATGTCTAACTCCAACAATTGGTATCAGAGCAGGTTGTCGCTTCAGCTAGGGTGTCATCGACACCCCTCTAGTCATAGTCTCAGAATCAAGGATCCTTTCAAAGAATACTACCAGTGTTCACCCTCTTACATCACTCTCCTTTGTAATGGGTACTATCCCCACTTGTGGCATCATCCAAATCTATTAGCTATCATCGCATTTTGTGATCAAAGGCTATTTTGTATTGATGTTATTAAAATATTTTGTATTGATGTTTGGATTTAGGTTGAAGGGAGAACAAAATTTCATGCACAACTTCCACAAAAGGTAATTCTCCAAATCAATGTGAGGCTGCAATAGAAGTTGAGCACAAACTTGGGAATGCATACACTTGCATGCATGGGACATTGTCACATACGAATACCATTCTCTCATGTAAAAAATTTGTATTTTAGTATTATATGGACAAAATGGCATTTATCTATAAGTTAAGCACCAATTTAGAAATAATTTGAAGTTTTAATGCCATCACAAACATTAGGAATGCATTTGTATGAATTTTACAATCATTCCTCTCATGATATCTTCTCACAATGATATGATTTTGACAGTAGTAAATAGTTTCAAAGTGAGGAAACTAATGTCACTATTTAGTTCTAGTGTTCACCTTCATACAACACCTCTTTGTAATGGTTACTATCCACACATGTGACATTATCCAAATCTATTAGCTCTCATAGGATTTTGTATTTAGCCTATTTTGTAACGATGTTATTAAAATATTTTCTCTTCTATGCTTCATATTATAGAACTCTATACAATTTCTGGTAGATTAACAGTGTCATTGATTGTAAGTTGTAATGATGCTTGGATTATAGGTCAGATAAAGAACAAAGTTCTATCCACAGCTGTCGCAAAAGATAATGATCCATCCTCAACAAGTCAATGTCATACTGCAACAAAAGTTGAGCACAAAGATGCCAAAGAAGATAAAAAACTAAAGAAAGTATCAATTTCAACTCAAACTGATCCTATTTCAACTCGAACATGCCCTATTTCAACTCAATCTGATCCTATTGCAATAGAAGTTGACCAAAAAGTATCAGTTTCAACACAAAATAATCTTTTACCAGCGCTTACACCACAATGGAATCAAGAGCCTAAATAGATATGAGGCAAGTCAAAAAAATGAAAGAGATTGGATCATGTGGTAATGGAACCTGAATTTATTGAGATAGAAAGGGACCTCCCAAAGATTCAGGATGGCCTAGCAAAGGAGGAGATACAAGAATTGAAACCTATTCACAAGGATCTACAATCTAAAGCTCTGATTCTAGGAGTTGATGTATTTATGAACATCTGAAGTAAGCAAGATTTGCATGATAGTAAGCCTTTTCTACGATGATGTTTTGAACAGTTCAATGTCTAGATTTGGAGTGCCTATGATCTAGATGAGTGAACAAATATATTGATATAATCTTCCTAGAGTTGAAGAAGAAATTTATGGGTATTTGGGGTAGGGATCAATGTTTATGGAAAATTTCAATCCATTTCAAGAGATTCATTCATTTCTGGGATAGGAATGTGGAGTACAGGCCTAAGAATACATTAATAATTGATACTGTTGCTTATAAGTTATTTTACAACATTAGAAGATGTCTCATGCTATCAAAGTTGATAAGTAGTGAAAGACATAACTATCTATCAGGAATTCTTTGTGGTCAACTTTGGAAATGGCTGATAGCCCCAAATCATACCGATTATGTGGATATTATTTCTAGAGCTATTCCTTTTGATGAAGAGAGTTGAGCTATATATCATGGAATACATCTAGAGCATAGTGGAGATCATAGTCAAAAACATTGAATATGTAGATAACAAAACATTTTGTATGATCATTCTTATAGACTTATGTTAAATAGTTTTATTTTAAAAAGATTGTTAACTATGTTGATCCAACTGTTAGCCATATCATTCAACTATTAGCTATTTACATGTTAACTAGTTTAATTCTATGGGTGCATTCAAACTATTTCGATGGTACATAGATGGTATTTCCTTCCAAACTCGTGCTTCCATGCTCTTGGCTAACACTTGTGCCATTGGGACTCAAATGCTAAATTACTGTGATCATTGAATTTCAACAAAAAAACCTTTACAACCATCGATTTCATCTGTTTCAGGGTTGCTTGTTTTCATTCGAGAAGGGTGAGCTGCCACACTTTTTTTTTATGAGAGAACAAAGAAAATGAATATTAATATAGAAGAGTTACAAAATCTGCTAGGGGAAAGCCCTCACCAAATGCAAATAAGCACTCCACCACTAGATTGAACTTCTCAACACAAAAATGGTTACTTATGAAACTAGTTTATAATTATCTAGTAGTCAATTTGTGTATACATAGTGCCAAACAAAAAATTTGTCCATCATCACATAAGTATTAAAAATTCTAGGGCATACTATTGTAAATAGCCTCATAGGCATCAACATTAATGGTTAACATGTTGGTACAATCACGGATTCATGACATGGGTATTTTAATGCATCTTACAAGATGGGAATACATATAAGCTGGTGGTCTTGTTTCTAACAACCTGTAGACTATTTCTTCTAGTCTCTCATAAAATAAACCCACCACATAATATGTTCATGAAGCGATCAAGTTATTCCATGGATCCATTACACTCTTTGAAGTGAAGTGTTTACTTTTGCACTTTAATAAATAGAATTTTTCACCTTCATCATTGTCCTCTTCTACACTGACTACAAAGTTATCATCCACTACCAATGCATCTGATAGATAGTTGCCATCACCTTCAAATGTGAAATTGGAAAAGGATGAGTCTTTTGCTTCATTTGATTCACTGATAGGATTCAAAGTATGGTACACCCAATTTTCAATGTGGTGTTTGTTGATGCATCTTTTCCAGTAACCTTGGATACAACGAAAGCAATAACATGTTAGTTCTCTGGCACCAATGCAATGTCCATCTAACCATGAATAACCACAAATCAAATGCAATGATAAAACTTGAGATATCCCCTTAGAATCCCAAGCCTTCTCCCTATTCACTTCGTCAATCTTCACTTTCGAGAAGACTCCTATGACATCCCTCCGTTTTGAGCCTGACAAGTGTCCCCTCAAAAATTCCACAACATCTGTAGCACACTTCCGCATTGCACCATTAGGTTTAAGTTGTTCATGGGTTAGTGCCCTTTTCACAACTAGACCTACACCACCATGTTCTCCCTTCCCATGCCCCGACTCAAAGGAGTTCCATATCATATTCATGCTTGTTAGCCCTAGATATCTTCCTATGAAGGAAAATGGATGTTTAGCTTTACATTGAGAAGCTACACCATTTGATCATACCAAATGTTCGCTTAAGTCAAGATTTAGCTCTCTCAACCATTGTCAATGTAATTGGAAACAATGTTTCACAAAAAGGGTGTCATGCTTCTTGTCATTGGATATGAAGAGGTGGATTACCTTTTTAGGAATGCCCTCCAAACGATAATATGTGATATGCACAAAAATGGTTATCTCTACAGACCACTTATGCATAGATTGTATTTCATTTTGCTCACAAAATGTATAGTTTTTTGCAAAATCGACCATTGAAACCACAACATCTTAAACTGGTCCGATTTCCATAAATAAATGAAATCATGCTTGATAAATTTCTTTAGAGTTTTCTCAAATAATTTTGTTACAATTTTACGAATTATCTCCCTCTTTATTAATTCTTTCTTTTTATGAACTTGTCCTTCATACATTGACTCGACATCAAAGATCTTTACAAGAATATGATATTTCTCAATGCAAGTCTCTTCCGAACACCACTAAAAATGTCCTACTCAGCAATCCGAGCACTCACCCATCACACATTTGTACTAGTGGAATATGTTATCATTTTTATGTGGACATATAATACTCTCTATAATTCTTCTAATTGATCGAAATGTATTCGCTGAAGCATTCCACCTTGATGTCTTCCCTACTTGACAAATAGAATAGTTATAATTACAAAGATAGGCATGCACAACATAGCTTGATTGATGTACGAGATTGATTACATCCTTAAGATATGACATTTGAACATGATAAATGTAGCAACATGTGAATCTATCTTTCAATCACGTAAGAGAATATGGCTTCAATGATTTGAACTTTCGGAGCTAGCTACTTATCATTGGATGGCATTGTTTGAAGCATATAAATAGCTCCATCTACATTACACAAACAAGTGGCTATTAGTAGTCATTAATTAGCTTGTTACCAATTTGCTATTACTAAGTGGCTAGTTCTTGGTTAATTGTTACAAAGTGTTAGCTTGTTACTAATTAGCTATTACTAAGTAGCTTGTTCTTAGTTAGTTCTTAGTAACTAGTTGTTATTATTTAGCTTGTTACCAATTAATTATTACTAAGTAACTAGTCCTTGGTTAGTGGTTTATGATTAGTTATTACTAATTAGCTTGTTAACAGTTAACTATTACTATGTAACTCCTTCTTAGTTAGTTGTTACTAATTAGATATTACTAATTAGCTTGTTATTAATTAGCAATTACCATGAGCTAGTTCTTGGTTAGTTCTTTGTAATTAGCTACTACTAATTAGCTTGTTAGTAGTTAGGTCTTACTAAGTAGTTGATTCTTAGTTATTTATTAGTAATTAGCTATTACTATTTAGCTTGTTAACAATTACTTATTACTAAGTAGCTAGTTCTTGCTTAGTTGTTTTTTTGTGATTAGCTATTACTAATTATCATGTTACTAGTTAGCAATTACTAAGTAGTTGGTTCTTAGCTAGTCGCTAGTAGTTAGCTATTACTATTTAGCTTGTTAATAGTTAGTTATTATTAAGTAGCTAGACTTTGGTTAGTTGTTTGTAATTAGTTATTACTAATTACCCATTACTAATTAGCTTGTTACCAATTAGCTATTACTAAGTGGTTGATTCTTAGTAAGATTTTTGTAATTAGCTTTTACTAATTAGCTTGTTGCTAATTGGCTATTACTAAGTAGTTTGTTCTTGGCTAGTTGTTTGTAATTAGCTTTTACTAATTAGCTTGTTATGAGTTAGCTATTATGAAGTAGCTGGTTCTTAGTTACTTGTTAGCAATTAGCTCCTACTAATAAGCATCTTACCAGTTAGCTATTACTACATTGTTGACTCTAGGTTACTTGTTAAGAATAAGCTAGAGATATTTAGCTTGTTACCAATTATCTATTACGAAGTAGCTAGTCATTATCTAGTTGTTAGAAATAAGCTATCAATAATTAGCTTGTTACTAATTAGCTATTAATAATAAGTTTGTTACCAATTAGTTATTACTAAGTAGCTAGTTCTTAGTTAATTATTAGTAATTGGTTATTATTAATTAGCTTGTTACCTATTAGTTATTACTAAGTAGTTGGTTCTTCTATAATTGTTAGTAATTATCTATTACTAATTAGCTTGCTATTAATTAGCTATTACTAATTAGCTATCACTAAGTAGCTATTTCTTGGTTAGTTGTTAGTAGTTAGTTATTTCTAATTATCTTGTTACCAATTAGCTATTACTTATAAGTAGCTGGTTCTTGGATAGCTATTAGTAATTAGCTATTACTAAGGAGCTAGTTTTTTGGGTAAGTTTTTGTAATAAACTATTCCTTAATAGCTTGTTACTAGTTAGCTATTACTAAGTAGCTAGTTCTTGGTAAATTGTTAGTAATTATCTATCACCACTTAGCTTTTTACAAGTTTGCCATTACTAAGGAGTTGGTTTTGGGTTACTTGTTAGTAATTAGCTATTACTAATTTTTGTTATTGGTTAGCTATTTCTAAGTAGTTGTTCCTTGGTTAGTTTTTTATAATTAGCTATTACTTATTAACTTGTTACTAATTAGCTACTATTAAGTAGCTCATTCTTGGTTAGTTGTCTGTAATTAGCTATTAATAATTTTCTTGTTATCAGTTACCTATTAGTAAGTAGCTAGTTCTAGGTTAGCTGTTAATAATTAGCTATTACTATTAAGGTTGTTACTAGTTAGCTATTACGAAGTCGCTAGTTCTTGGGTAGCTGTTTTGTAACTAGCTATTACTAGATAGTTTATTACTAGTAATCTACAAAGTACCTATTATTAATTAGCTTGATCTTATGTGTTTGTTATTGATTGGCTATTATTAAATAGCTTGTTATGAATCAACTATTACTAATTCACTTTTTACTAGCTCGTTAGGTATGCAAAGCTTGGATTATTACTTATTATCTTGTTACTTGTTAACTAGGTATGCATAACTTCTACTATTAAATATTAGCTTATTGTCACAGTAGGTATTACTTACTAGCTTGTTACTAGTTAAGTTCTATATTAGTTAGTTTATGTTTAGTTAGATATTACTAGATATTTTTTCACTCTGTCTAATTAGCAAAAACCGTGAGTTGATGATTGAAAATAGGATTACCAAAGATACATCAAGAAGGTGAATAAGGTGATCCAAATATTGATTTTTTCCAAGTCGGGTCATGCTTATATCCTTCTTATTTGGTGACACCCCACTCTCTGTTTTTCAAAACATGATAACTAGATCCTTGACCTCTTGTGTGATACATGTGGTATGTGTTGATCTACTAGTTGCCTTTAAAAGTCTATGATCAGACTCAACTGTACTTAATCATCCAATAGTATCATACATGACCTTCCTACTTACTCCCAATACCCTAGATTCTTGAAATATTTATCTAATTTGTTGATGATATTTAGAATAATCATCAATGTTGATGTCTTCAACACAAGGTCATTAGAATTCTTTCTCATACTTTGTAGTGTATTCACAAGATTGGTGGAAAGTGCACATGCTACATGATCTTTGCTTCTGACCATTGCATCAAAAAGTTTCCCAATACATGGACATTGCAACATCCTATTTAGTGCCTTGATTTTATCTTCACAACATAAGTGTCTAGTTTGATTGTTAAAATACTTGATGATCTTATCCACAATGCCATCCAAGTTGCTTGAACTTCAATTAGCATTACCCTCCACATTAGTGCCTAACCTTGACATTATTGTGTCTCTATATTTCCTTTTCTTTTCCTTCCAATAACATCTTAATGCTTGTTGATCACTGTCCACTATTGGCATTGTATTAACTTCTTTTAGTTCATTTGTCCAGGATTGCCCTGCATCAACACATTACAAATGAAGAAAAAACCATAAATACAATAACATCCACCTCTCATCAATTTACTTTATTATATTGATTTTATGTTTAGAATGCTCATCTAATATCAATATATGCTCCATCCCTTACATATGCAGACTTTGCAGACTTATTATACCACTTTTAAACCTGCAACAATCATCCAAAACCTCAGATGTTAGATACAATGAATGAACAATATCAAACTAAATGGACATTGTGAAGCCACTTTTAAACATGCAACAATCATCCTCAACCTACTCCTATCTAACTTACCTTTTTTGGGGAGAACAAGAAAAAAATAAGATAAATGAGGGAATCATACAAAATGTGTAGGGGCCAAGAGCCCACACATCAACATATAAACAATGTCAGCAATCTTTAAAACATAGATTACTCTGCGATAGTAACACCCAATCTTTACAATAGATTATTTAATGAGTAATTGCACGAACGCATTGCTTCATCAATTAAGCAACAAACGCAAGCAAAACTCTTGACATACATGTTGTAACATCAACTCTATCAAGATGTTAAAGACATATAGTGAAGGCGATTACATTTGTGCTTTTGATCAATTTAAGATTACCATTTAGATGAAAATCACACATTTTTTTTTTAAAATAGTACCATACATCCAATAATAGCCCATACAATCTATCATCTTCACCTGATATCGGGTATCTGAAAGTTACTAAGATATTATGAATCATATGAATTAAAAACAATAGTTCATTACATTGCACCATTAGATTTAAGTTGTTCACGAGTTAGCACCCTTTTCAGAACTACACCTGCACCATCATGTTCTCCCTTCTCGTGTCATTACTCAAAGAGGTTCCATATCATAGTCATGTGTGATAGTCATGCATATCTTCCTACAAAGTAAAATGGATGTTTAGCTTCAAATTGAGAAGCTACACCATCTGACCATACCCAATGTTGGTGTAAGTCAAGGTTTAGCTCTATCAACCATTATGAATGTAGTTGGAAACAATGTTGCACAAAAAGGGTGTCATGCTTCTTGTCATCGGATATGAAGAAGTGGATTACGTTTTTACGAATGACAATGAAAATATGTGATATGCACAAAATTAGTTATCTATACAGACCACCAATGCATAGATTGTATTTCATTTTGCTCATCGAATGTATAGTTTTTTGCAAATCAGCCATTGGAACCACAAGATGGCCTGGGAAGTCAAAGACACATCTTAAACTGGTTCACTTCCCATAAATGAATGAAATTCCAAAAGGTTTACCTCATCTGCAAAGATTCCCTCTCCTCCCTTTTCTTCCTCTATACTAAAATCTGACATTTCTTCTCATCTCGCAAACTTGCTCCTTGAAAAACAATCTCTCTCAATATTCCCCATTCAGGATGCAGCGAGCAAAAAAAACTATCCGTAGTGATGGCGTCTATCATGAATGCTCCTGTTTGAAAACCAATCTCTCTTAATGTTCCCCACTCAAGACACAATGCGCACAAAAAAAACCCCAATGGCAATGGGGCCTGTCATGAATGCTCCGTGCTCCATTATACAACATGCATACCCTCACCCCTGCAACTAATGCTTTTAATTTTGTCTTTCAAGAGTTCATACAAATACGCTTAGCTAAGGAGGATCGACTTTTTCCAGCTGAATAACAATGTCCTAGACTTCATTGTTTTTAAACGTTAACATGCTTTCACCCATATGGCTGCTGGAGGGGACTAATGTATTTGAGTTGATATTCCATGAGACCTCTGTTCATAGAATTAGGTTGGAGACTCTAGACTACACGATTAGAGGAAAGCCTACAAAATTGTTCGATACCTAACTCCCATGGAAACTACACAATGTGCAAAGTCACATTCGGGATATTGTATTGATCTTTTCTAGTAATGAAAGAAGATTGTTACCGATGCACTCTTGTCTTTCTACTCTTTATTTGAATTCCCTAGAAAGTTCTTAGTGTTGTAATAGTTTGAGTGATTAAACAATAAACCAATATGGTAATGAAAGGTGATAACTGCATAAATATTATAGTTCCATGGCGTCTACAACGTTTTGAAGAAGTGCTTTTACTTTTACTTTAGATAACAAAAGATCTTCGGGGATATGTTCCCCGTCCCTTCCCATGTAGGTCAATCTTGTACGAAAATCATGTGAACTTCATGTTCCCTCAATCCCCTCCTTCATGTGTATCAAATCTGCTGTACCAAATGGTGTGACCTTCATGTCACATGTTCTGCTTCGTATCCTTTACATCTTGTGCCCATTACATTTTGTCTACGGAAAGGGTTTGAACGTCATGTCCCCTACTGTATCACTTCATGCTTCCTTACATGTTTTTGTACCAAAAGTGTTGTCCCCATCTTTTGGACCTCAAGCATGAACAGCCACGATAGGAAAACTCTCATACCGAATTGTCCCCATGATAGCTTCCTTCTAGCTTTTGCTCATGCACTTGCCTATGGCTTTGTTCCAAATCAACAGTGATGCTCTGTTTTGTGTGCTTGACCCGTCAAGGATGTACAAGCGATTCAGGAAGCACAGCGCACGTCGCGATGGAAACCTCGGCCTAGTCCCGTTCAGATGATCCTCTCTCTCTCTCTCTCTCTCTCTCTCTCTCTCTCTCTCTCTGTATTCGCACATCAGTCAATGCTGGTAGCATTCTATGAATCTTTACTTATTATCTTCTTCGTTTGCTGCTTTTTCCTGTGCGCACGTGGGGTGGGGGAGCTGTGTCGTCTCGGGGACAAACATCAACACCGTGCAGGCTTTCCTTTGTACGACACAATTTTCTTCTTTAAACGTTGCCGTGTGGTGGCCACTGTCAAAAACAATTCACCGGAGCCCCATAACTCCTTCCTGAATACTTTCGCCCCGCTCTCATATCCCTTTTCTGTGGGTTCGCGTCTACTGCGCGACTCATTGAAACCATACGTCTGTTTATCCACCTCCGCCTTCTTCTTTCCTTGCAAGCAAAGACAATTTAACTGAGTAGAAATGGTAATTTCGAGGATCAGTACTTCCTATGATGCTTATAGTACTTGGGCAAACTTCGCGGCGAATCCTGATCAACGCCACCTAGGAAACCTCTTAAACAGGTTCCCATTTAGATTGCACCGAATGCCTACCGCCTTTGCGCTTATCAATCAAACTTCCTTCTATTTTCTTGGGTTATTACGCAAGATAAATCCGATTTATCCTGGCTACAAATGAGACACGGTTAGAAGTTTATTGATCCACATCATATTTCTGTTAACAATAAAATGAGCAATGACGCAGATTGGATGACGGGAAAGACATCTGCATGCTCGAGAAGTGGATAATGATATCGGCATGCTCAATGAGAGTTATAAATAATGAACTAAGTGAGAATCATCAAACGTGACATTCATACAGCTCTTATGGTTGTTTCCTTCTCCGTGCAAGGACGATTTGTATGGCGAAGCTTGAAAACATGTCGCATTTTGTCATCCTCACAGTGACAAAATGCGACATGCTTTCAACTGATGAGCAGCTATACTTCGATGTGGTGTTATTGGCATGCCACCGCCGAAATGTGAATATCCAAGATGACGAACTCCATAAATGTAGCATTTGGTAATAGCGATCTCTGAATAATTATTCGATTAGCGGTATTCGAATCAGAGCCGGAATCATGTGAAGAGTAAAGGTGGTTGCCATGCCTTAGCCCATTTCACATAAAGCGGACTCCTTTCGTGAGTGAATGCATTCTCCAATGGCATGGTGCCTCATGGAACACTCTTGATAAATGGGTTTTTTTTTTTAATAAAAAGAAGTTCGGCCTTAGCCTATTCTCCAGTACTTTAATTAAAATAAATAAGAAAAGTTACAAGTGAGTGAGACTAGTGTCCATGGGACCCCCCAAATCCCACAATACAGGGGAGGAGTATGGCAAGCTAGAGGGCAATACAAATGAGGCGGATAAATCTATCATCTCTCTCATGTGGACCCATTTGGGTTTTAACCTATTGTTTCGAGGAGATAAATATAGTGATGTCTAAAAGGTGGAGATCTCTTATCTCGGGAGATTCTTTTACTTAGAAGAAACAAGGATTTCTCGATTGACCATTCCTAAGGAGTTTGACCAAAATTGACAGCACACCGCTCCCTCCAAATCTTCCAAAGAGTCTCACCCCTGATGGCATTCCACAGCTTTGATGAGCAGCTGACCGCCTCACCCAACACATGTTGCCAATTGATTTGGTTCGTGAGTCTCAATATACGCATCACTTGATGCCACATAACACGGGACTTGGGGCAATCGAAGAACAGGTGAGCTAAATCTTCGATGCATCGATGGCAATGCTTGCACCATGGCGGCACACCACAGATTTTGTTTGCCCTTGCATTGGATCAAATTCCCTTATGCAAGATCTACCACATGAGAACGGAATTTTTTATCTCAATTAGGGGGTGCCAAATAGACATGAACTTTAGTTCCCATCGAAGTTTGGTCCAAGAAATTCACCACCGCTTGTTGAGGGTGTGGTGAACATCTAAGTCCTCTTAGAAGTTGGCGATTCTGGATATTTTCTTACCATTGATCCATTTGAGGCCCTCTAGGCAAGGAATGTCCTGTCCACAAAGAAGGAGGGTAGTTGAGCGGTCCCACGCTAAACACCTATCTTGAAGAAGAGTCCATTCCTCGAGGGTAACTCTATGTCTCGGGTCTAAGTCTTTGAATCTAATCCACTGGCTGGTCTCTTGTTTCCAAAGCTGTTTCCACTGTTTGAACCCCTTGTTCCATAACCGCTTTTCATTTTGGAGGTTCCAAGGCGCCACCCCCCTAATGCCGCTGATCGGGAACCAGAAAGAGTCATTTTGTCTTATCCTAGCCGCCCACTTCCACTCATCACTGATTCTGATGAATTGTTTGGCCTTGTTCCAACTCTTCCATAAAGAGCACACGAGGCTAGAGCCTTTAGGGGACACCGGGTAGAAGGAGAACAAAAGCGTGAGGATCCCTATGTCCTTCCAACCAGGATGGCCAACTAAGGTAAGGTCTTTCATGTTTCTGAAGATCAATTTAGCCCAAGAAGACTCACTATTGCTCCAAGCCTTGATAAGCCACTTTGCCGCCAGCTTGTCAGCCAACCCAACAATATCCAAGATACCCAAGCCTCTAGAGTCTTTCGAGCTAATGCAAGTTTCCCATTTGATTTTGGGAATCCCCCTCCTGTTGGGGTCCCCACTCCAAAGGAAGTTTCTACAGATTCTTTCCACTTTGGCCGACTCTTTCTCCTTAGGTCTCCAACACGAGATAAAGTAAATAGTCCTTGCAAGCATAAATGTGTTAACAACCATAGCACGCCCTGCCAAGTTGACTTGCATACCTTTCCAATGATATAGTTTGCTATCCAGCTTGGCAAGCACCCAATTCCATCGTTGGTCCATTGTGATGTCGAAGCCCATTGGAATGCTGAGGAGATGGAAGACTTGACCTCTAGGGATAACTTGACACCCCTGATCTAACAACAATTGGGGTGGAGGTCCACGAATTGCTCTGAAAGCAGTTGTAGCATGGTTGATTTTTGAACCTGACGCCACAGAAAAGGTGTCAAGGCAATTCCAAAACACCTCAATGCTGTTCATATCATTATGTACAAAGGCATTCATGTCATCGGCAAAGAGTCTAGCAATCAATTGGTCGGGATTTAGAGGTAGGGAAAGACCCTTGAGATTGCCAGAGTCCATGTGATGCTTTAATAGGTGACTGAGGCCATTCGAGGCTATAGCAAAGAGAAGTAGAGCCAGAGGGCAGCCTTGCCTGATAGATCTTTTTAAACATATAGGCTTCGAGAGCTTACCGTTGATATTTATTCTAGTTGAAGCATTTCCGAGAAGAGTGGAAACAATCTTCATGAACTTTTGGCTGCATCCAAGCTCTTTCACTGATTGGAGAATAAAGTCCCATTCCAATCTGTCATACCCTTTGTCGAGGTCAATCTTAATGAATAGCAGATCTTGTGCAGACCCCTCAGCAAATGCAAGGCCTTCCCAAATATCGACAATTGCTTCAAGTATAGATCTACCTTTGATAAAACCTTTCTGGTCCTCACAAAGCCATGACTTTAAATGACAAGAGATTATATTGGTGATAACTTTGGCAATTATCTTGTATCCAGTTTGGAGCATGGTAATCAGCCGCCAGTTTTCAATTTTGTTCTTATCTCCCCTTTTGTGAATTAACTTGATGACACCATTATTAAGACACTCAGGGAGGGCACCAAGGGAGAGAGCCTCTTGCCACACCAAACGTAGTGGGGTGGCCACCTCATGCTTGAATGACTTGAAAAACTCATTGGTGAGGCCATCTGCACCTAGACTTTTCCCATTGGGAAGAGCATCAATAACCTCGATAATTTCATTCTCGGAAATGTTGGCATCCAGCAGAGAATTAATGTTCTGTGGGATTCTAGATTGAGCAACCCTTGATATGGTTTCCATGGAGTCACGCTTGTGTGGGGAAAGAGGAGTCGAGACCCCGAGAAGATGGGTAAAGTGTTCAACGATGATATATATGTTCTCAACTTCTGTGTTACATTCGATCCCATTGTTATCGACCAAGAAGGGGATAGATTCCCTAGCTTGTTTCTTTTTGAGGATGTTACACATCCCTTTCTATGGTTTGTAGGCCTTCCCCACCCACCAATCTTTGAAGAATATTTCAATATTTTTCCTTTGAACCTCTTCCTCGAATTTTAGTCTTCCCCTGATTTTCAAAAGACCTTTTTGACATTGCAAGTTACCTTTGTTCACTTCTTCTTCGAGACGTGAGAACCTCTGGTACACCGTTTCTCTTCTTTTTTTTCGGATATCTCTTATAGCCTTACTAGTCCTGATCAAAATTTGTCGAGTCCTTTCCACCGCATTTCTCCAACACTGAGCCGGTTCATTATAGTTGGCAAAGGCTTCCACCCACACTGCAGAAATTTCTTGGTGGACAGAGGGGAGGGAAAACGATGTCTAACAAGCATGAAACCAAGGAGCTTTCTTGAGCATGGGAATCGGTTTGAAAGAAATGATGGAGAGTGTTAATCTCCAAAAGAACAACTTATTCTTGTGATTAGAACACCTCTATACCAAGAATAAGTCAACCACTCCACTAATTTAGAGGATCAATTGCTAATTACCAAAAGATTAACAAATCTGTGAAGAAGATGAAACACAGAAAAGTCTGCTGCACTATTTTTCCACATTGACCTATCAAACGTGTAAAGTTTTTGATAAAACTTTGTACGAAGTATCTCCTAGAGATTGCGCATCTACTCCAAGTTGAATCACTTCAAAAGATTAAGTATAACTTGAGAAATTGATTTCACAAGTTACCTATGTCAGAAACTGTTACTCAGAACAGTCGACTTTACACCTGTAACTTTTAAGACTTGGTTCTCCTTGAATAGAACCCGTTTTACAAAATGCTTCTAGACATAAGTAGCTTATCTTCCAACTTAAAGATTAAGCCCTCACTCATGCAAAACTTTAAACTGTGCTAGGAGAAATGACCAAAACATTGACTTCGAAATATGCGCCTGTTTTAGGAACCAGTGAATACACTTCACATATGAATGTTCCTACACTTAATTCACTCAGCCTGATTACAATTGGAAGCTGAAACTTTGCACAGAGGTCAAGCAACTCTCAACTTAGACTTGTACAAAAGCATTCCACAATTGATCTACTGTAGAAGGAGAACACGCAGAAACATCGGGCGCAAAATTTTTCATTTACTCAGAGAAAATACAACTGAGTGATGAGAGCTAACTCAAATTCACTTTCCTCTATCTCATGACTTCTATCTCCCTCATTCTTGACTTCTAACTATTGTCACATATGCTCTCATACATGCCCCGACTTTTCTCAAGGTATTTATAGATAATTTGTACATAATTCTTACTGAACAAAAGATCTAAGTCATCTATGACTATGCTAATGTACATATGTGTACACTTCTCTTGTCCTCTGATTGTAATCTTCTTCCACACTTTAGGAATTGATTCTTCCTTCATCATTTGATCTTCCAAGCCTTCAATTGGTGATTGGTCTGCACCAACAGCTCCCCCTCAATCATCAATTGAGGTCTTCTCTGTCTTCTTGATACTTGCCATGTCTTTGAACCTTTGTAACTTAGGTCCATCCAGACTCTTTGTCATCATATCTGCCACCTGTTCTTTTGTTGGAGTGTACATTACTTCAATCTCTTTATCTAGTACCTTTTCCCTCAAGAAATGATACTGAATCTCTATATGCTTAGTCCTGGCATGAGAAACAGGGTTAGCTGCCAAATACAAAGAACTCATATTGTCTCCAAAAATTATTGGAGTACTATGATCAGTCTCAAAACTTTTCATCAAGGTCTTCAACCATATGACTTCTTTTGCAGCTTCTACCATTCCCTTATACTCAGCTTCTGTGGATGATAAAGCAACTGTATGTTGCTTCTTTGAACACCAAGACACTAACTTATCTCCAACATAACATAGATATCCATGAGTAGACCTTCTATCATCTGAGTCACCTGCCCAATCTGCATCACTAAACACTTTGATTCTTGTGTCAGAAGTGAAACCATAATACAATCCTTCACTTAGGGTTCCCTTGATATATCTGAGTACCCTTTGGGCTGCAATCCAATGAGTCTTCTTTGGACAATGCATGAATTGTGACAACACACCTACTGCATATGATAGATCTGGCCTTGTCAAGGTAGCATAGATTAGACTACCTACCAAACTCTGATATTTCTTCATGTCATTGAATTCTTCACCTCCATACCTGCTTAATTTATGATTTACCTCCAATGGTGTGGTTGAGGTCTTGCAGTCTTCCATGTTAAACTTGATCAAAAGATTCTTCAAGTATCTGTCTTGTGAAACATATACTCCATGTTGAGTATACACAATCTGCATTCCTAAAAAATAAGATAAGTTTCCCAAATCACTTATCTTAAACTCCTTCTCTATTTGCTTCTTGAGTTCATTGATTCCTTGAGCATCTGTTCCTGTAACAATAATATCATCAACATAAATGCACGTGTAAATGTATCCATTTTCACTTGCCTTCACTAGCAAGCTACTATCTGCCTTTGATGCTTGAAATCCACATTCATTCAAGAACTTGACCAATCTGTAATTCCAAGCTCTTGGGGCTTGCTTCAATCCATATAAAGCTCTCTTGAGCTTACACACATAATCTGATCCAATTGATTCCATAAAGCCTTCTGGTTGCTCCATATATACTTCATCTGCAATGTAACCATTAAGAAATGCATTCTTCACATCCAATTGTGATAATTTCCATCCCTTGCAAGTAGCAATAGCAATCAATGTCCTAATTGTAGACATCTTAGCAACAGGACTAAAGGTTTCATCATAATCTACCCCATAAGTTTGGGCATAACCTTTAACCACAAGTCTAGCCTTATATCTAGACACCTTACCATCTGCAAACCTCTTTGTTTTATATACCCACTTGCATCCAATGACTTTCTGATTCTTTGGTCTTGGTACTAGTTCCCAAGTTTCATTTTCAAGTATAGCATCATACTCTTCCTGCATTGCCTTCTCCCAATTCTGTTTACCTTTGGCTTCTTCATAAGTAATTGGATCTTCTTCTGTTTTCACAATGTAGGCATAATCTTTTGTTGTTAGGAAAGATGTATCATAACTATACCTTATAGGTTCTTTCCTTTCCCTTGTAGATCTTCTGATTTCTGCACTTCTTGAAGTTTCAGCCTCATTTGATTCTGGATCAAATCTTGGCCCTTCTTCTACATGATCCTGCACTCTACATCTAGAGTCAACTTCATCAACAATTTCTTCACAAACTTTTACCTTTGCCTTTCCTTTCCTTTGAATTTCTTCAACACCTGTATACTCATTTGGTGATCCTGTATACCACATATTTTGCTCATCAAATGTCACATCTTTAGTAACAAGAAATTGCTTTGTGGATGGACTCCACAACCTGTAACCCATTTGTCTATCATCATATCCAATAAACACATACTTCTCTGCTTTTGGTTCTAGCTTATGTCTTAATTGTGAAGGAACATAAGCATATGCAATACATCCAAATACTTTACAATGATCAAGACTAGGCTTCTTACCCCACCATGCTTCATAAGGGGTTCCTCCATCCAAAGCTTTGCAAGGCAACCTATTCACAAGGTATGTTGCAGTGTTAATGGCTTCTGCCCATAAGTAATTTGGACAATTCTTTTCCTTCATCATGGCTCTTGCAAATTCTACAAGAGTCCTATTCCTCCTTTCTGCTACTCCATTTTGTTGAGGGGAGTACCTGCAAGTCACTTCTCTTTTGATACCTGCATTCCACAAATAATCATCAAACTCTTTTGAGAAATACTCTCCCCCTCCATCTGATCTTAACCTCTTTAGCTTTTGTCCTGTGATCCTTTCTGCATAAGCATGAAAGTGTTTGAATGTCTTGAAGACTTCTGATTTGTCCTTGATTACATACAAAGTAATCCACCTGGTTGCATCATCAACAAACAACACATAATATCTGGATCCATTTATGCTATAGTCCCTTGAGGGACCCCATACATCTGTATGAACCAATTCAAGCATGTTTGAATACTTGTACCCTGATTTGTTATAAGAACTTTTATGTGCTTTACCTAATTGACAAGCTTCACACTTGTACACCATATGTTGCCCTTCAATGTTTGGCAATCCAAGCACCACCTGATTCTTTGACATCTCCTTTATAGCTCTCTCATTGAAATGACCTAGCCTCTTATGCCATAGGTCTAATTCAGACACCTTTTGACCTCCATAGGTAAACAATGCATGTCCCACATTACCTTGGACTTTGAGAGTGAACAATCTTCCTTCCTTTTTACCTGCAATTATGTTTCTATATCCCTGATTTGGATCTTGTACATAAACACCATCATTTGTGAATCTTACCTCATATCCTTTCTCCACAATTTGCCCTACACTTATCAAATTTTTAGGAATAGTAGGGACATAAAGTACCTTGCTCAGAAGTGTACTTCCACTCTTTGTCTTCACTGATCCAATGCTCTCCACTTTATGTTTGGTATTGTCACCTGTTTGAACTGTATGTCCATTCACCCTTGCTTCCATATCAGTCATCAAGGATAGATTCCCACTCAGATGGTTGCTGCACCCTGAGTCAATATAAAACACTCTTTGATCTTCTCCCATTGATTCATGAGTTGCATTTAAGATAAGAGTCATGTCATCCTTCTGATCTGATGCATAATTGTAATAATTATTGTTGTAGGACTGAGATTGGAAGTTTCTTCCACCTCCTCTACCATATGATGTCCTACCACCTCTTCCTCTGAAATTGCCTCTTTGGTTTCTGCCTCCTCTACCTCTTTGACTATAATTCTGATTGTTGTATCCTCCACTTTGATTGTTATACCAACAATCATTTGCCAAATGATTTGTTCTGCCACAAATCCAACAAGCTTTAGCATTATCTTTGTTCTTACCTCCTCTTCCTTTACCTCTAAAATTTGTCTTCCCTTTTGTGAAGTTGGCTTGATTTGAATTCCCTTCATCATCATTTGATTGCTTTCCTTTGCCATTCTTTTTCTTGTCTTTGGAGTACATAGCTTGACTTGTACTTCTATCATTGTCTCCTTTAAGATCCTGCTCAAAGGTTAGCATGTGTCCTAGCAATTGATTAAGGTCAGGAGTAAAGTGATCAAGTGACAACTCTATGGACAAGATAAAAGTCTTCCACTTCTCATCACCTCTTAGACCTGTAAGTATTTGTCTTACCAACTTTTCTTCTTCAATATCTTCATCCACTGCTCCCAAGCTATCTGCAATATCTTTCATCCTTGCCACATAATCTGAAATTGATTGTGAGCTCTTCTTCTTGAAGGTTGTGAACTCAGCCCATAGTGAGGACTTCCTTGACTTAGTTGTATTTTGGAAATGCTCTTCCAAGGCATTCCAAACATCTGTAGCACTTTCTAAACCTCTGATGTGAGGTAGAAGGTAATCATTTACAGCCATGTAGATGATACTCCTTGCTTGAGCATCCTTTCTCATCCAAGTCTTCAACATTGCAAGTTCTTCCCTAGTAGGAATACTTGGATCTGCAAACTCTGGTTTTTCTTCATCTCCTGTAATAAATGATATAAGATCTTTGCTCATGAGGTGTGCTTCCATCCTCATGGACCAAGCTGGATAGTTCTCCCTATCTAGCTTATCAATCTGCAAGCTTTCTCCCATCTTGTCTCCACCTGTATATTGAAAACTTCAAGCTTTACAAACAATGTATGTACCTTTACTTCGAATTGAACTCCTTTTGCCTTTGTTGATGTCAATTTGTCTTCTCCTCAAGCTTTGACTCCAAGCTTTCACTTCTTAGTCCTTCAAGTGTTGAATCTCTTAAATCTGCAGCAGTCGGGATCCTCCTTTTCTTGAAATTGATGTCTCCTGCTCTGATACCACTGATGGAGAGTGTTAATCTCCAAAAGAACAACTTATTCTTGTGATTAGAACACCTCTATACCAAGAATAAGTCAACCACTCCACTAATTTAGAGGATCAATTGCTAATTACCAAAAGATTAACAAATCTGTGAAGAAGATGAAACACAGAAAAGTCTGCTGCACTATTTTTCCACATTGACCTATCAAACGTGTAAAGTTTTTGATAAAACTTTGTACGAAGTATCTCCTAGAGATTGCGCATCTACTCCAAGTTGAATCACTTCAAAAGATTAAGTATAACTTGAGAAATTGATTTCACAAGTTACCTATGTCAGAAACTGTTACTCAGAACAGTCGACTTTACACCTGTAACTTTTAAGACTTGGTTCTCCTTGAATAGAACCCGTTTTACAAAATGCTTCTAGACATAAGTAGCTTATCTTCCAACTTAAAGATTAAGCCCTCACTCATGCAAAACTTTAAACTGTGCTAGGAGAAATGACCAAAACATTGACTTCGAAATATGCGCCTGTTTTAGGAACCAGTGAATACACTTCACATATGAATGTTCCTACACTTAATTCACTCAGCCTGATTACAATTGGAAGCTGAAACTTTGCACAGAGGTCAAGCAACTCTCAACTTAGACTTGTACAAAAGCATTCCACAATTGATCTACTGTAGAAGGAGAACACGTAGAAACATCGGGCGCAAAATTTTTCATTTACTCAGAGAAAATACAACTGAGTGATGAGAGCTAACTCAAATTCACTTTCCTCTATCTCATGACTTCTATCTCCCTCATTCTTGACTTCTAACTATTGTCACATATGCTCTCATACATGCCCCGACTTTTCTCAAGGTATTTATAGATAATTTGTACATAATTCTTACTGAACAAAAGATCTAAGTCATCTATGACTATGCTAATGTACATATGTGTACACTTCTCTTGTCCTCTGATTGTAATCTTCTTCCACACTTTAGGAATTGATTCTTCCTTCATCATTTGATCTTCCAAGCCTTCAATTGGTGATTGGTCTGCACCAACAAGAAAGAGTAATCGGGTAGTGGTCCGAGATAGTCAGGTCCATGTGTTGGGAAATCAAAGGAGTGCCCCAGTGGAGGATGGTGTTTTGATCGATGTAACACCTATCAAGTCTTGCTTTCCTCAGAGAGTCCCCCAATTGGAGATTTGACCAGGAGAACCCCTTCATGTCTTTCACCTCGACTAGGTCGAGATGGAGCTTGATTTTATTCCATATCTCTTTCTCCTGACCGTCAATAATTTTTCCCTTGTTTTTCCATCGGTCCTCAGGAAACTCCACCATGTTGAAGTCCCCACAAATCAGAACATTGTGTGAGAGGGAGTCGAGGGAAGCCCATGTATCGATACGGTCCACTTCACCATTAGGGGCATAAATTGAGACCACAGTGAACTGACTAGGGGACCCGATAGAGGCAACAATCCAACGATGATTCTGATATTCACAAGTCGAGGTCAATCTGCTAGACCAGGAGTTACTAATACCAATCACGACGCCCCCTGTCCCCCTAGGGTGCGAAGTGGAGAACCAAAGGTGGTTCGGAGAAATGCATTTGAGCCGTTTCTGGAGATCCTCTACATCAATTTTAATCTCTTGTAAGCAGATAAAGTCGGGGTTGAGGCAATAGTCTTTGAACCATTGGCCAAGAATCGCCGCTCTTGATGGGTCAGACAGAGCCCTGACGTTTAGCGATGTGAGTTTCATTATTGATAGTTTCCTCTTTGAGGGGAGTGACCCGATCTTTTTTTTTTCTTGTGATCTTCCTTTTTCCTCCGCTTCTTCGACTTATGATCCTACTCTTGAGGGGGCTCTTCCAGGGCATGCCCGATGGTTGTTTCCCTTTAAGCTTTGACTTTTGTTGCAGTAATCTTGGTATGCAAATCGGAAGAGTAGGACCGAGGAAGGAGCTTTCACTGTCTCGATTGTCTTCATTGCTAGTAGTGAAGCCTTCCTCTTTACTCCTGGTGTAACCTTCCTGGTTGTCTTCTTTGCTGGTAGAGCACCCAAGGGTATTATTAGCAGGGTCTTCATCAAAATTGTTATCCCTTGGGAAGTCGACCTCATTAATCTCCTTTTGTAGGTTACAATACAAGTTATTTGAAGGAGCAATTGTCGTAATGTTCCTTGTTGCTGATCTTCGAGGGCTAACTTTCCTCCTACGTCTTACTTCAGTATATCCTTCTGAATTTTTCTTAGGAACACGAGTTCCCTCTTCTTCCTCTGTTAGAGGGGGATGACCCCGAGTGTCAACTTGGGGGAAAGGGTTCGGGGTCCCATCTGGTTTAAGCTTGTTTTTATTGGTACTTTGCCTCAAGGGGTAGTCTTTGATCCTATGATCTTGGTGTCCACAACTGAAGCACGCGTTTGGCAAATTCTTGTAAGTAACCTCCTGTACCCAAATCTTACCATCTCCATAGTTCATGGAGATCTTCGAGGGAAGGACCTGGTTCAAGCCTGTTTCAACGCAAATTTGTGGGTGCCATCGTGCATTGAAAGAATGTTGAGCTCCATCATAGATTAACCCCCCAACATCCTCTCTTGAGGCCATCGGGCGACCAATCGGTGAAATGATTTCTCGAAGAAATCCATAGAGAAAGTATGGCAGATTGGGAAGTTCCATCCATCGCGGGTAACGAAGAGGCTTTGACCTATTTGGAACAAAGTCTGGGGTCCACTTAAATAGACATAAAGTGGATCAGCCCACTTGCCAGGAGCCGGCTTGCAGGGCTTGGAAGGCCATCGCTTCATTCTCAAACACTAGAAGCAGGTGATTCGTCGACAGGAATTGACATTTGCACACAATTAAACCATGCGGGAACAACTCTTTGCGCAGCCAAATTCTCACATTTTCTAGGGGGGCCTAGGCCCAAAAACTTGACCGATCAGATAAGTTTTCGATAGCTCTTCTTGCTTTGCCACCACCGAGTCGCTGCACAAAGATACTACCGGAGGGGTGATGTCCGATGGGATGGAATCCATCTCAAGGGGGCTCTGGGACTAGGGGGAGCCACAATGTTCAGGACCAACGAGGGCAAAACGGTCGACATTGAAGCCCACTATAAAAAGCCTTTTGGAAACTCTTCTCCAATTCTTTTGATTTCCTTTTTTTCTTTTTTTTTCTTTTTATTATTTATTAACTATTCTCAAATTTTTAAAGCGACCAAGCTCCTGCCACGCGTCCATCGCATTGTTAATGAATGGTCATGAGCTCAGCGTAAATGAATTCCCATTGTTTTTTTTAAATAAAGGAAGTTCGGCCTTAGCCTAATCTCCCGGACTTTAATTATAATAAAGAAAAAAAGTTACAAGTGAATGGGACTAGTGCCCATGGGACCCCCCAAATCCCACAATGCAGGGGAGGAGTATGGCAAGCTACAAGGCATTATAGATGAGGCGGATAAACTTATCATCACCCTCATGTGGGACCCATTTGGGTTTCAACTTGTTGTTTTCGAGGAGATAAATACAGTGATGTCTAAACGATGGCGATCTCTTGACTCGGGAGATTCTTTTACCTAGGAGAAACAAGGATTTCTAGATCGACCATTCCTTAGGAGTTTGGCCAAAATTGACAGCACATCGCTCCCTCCAAATCTTCCAGAGAGTCTCACCTCTGATGGCATTCCACAGCCTCGATGAGCAGCCGATCGCCTCACCCAACATCACTTGTTGCCAGTTGATTTGGTTCGTGAGTCTCAATACTCGGGTCACGTGATGCCAGATAACACGGGACTTGGGGCAGTCGAAGAACAGGTGAGCTAAATCTTCGATGCACCGATGGCAACGCTTGCACCATGGCGGCACACCACAGATTTTGTTAGCCCTTGCATTGGTCCAGATACCTTTATGCAAGATCTGCCACATGAGAACGGACTTTTTGACCTCAATTAGGGGGTTCCAAAAAGACATGAATTTTAGCTCCCACCGAAGTTTGGTCCAAGAAAGGCACCATCTCTTGTTAAGGGTGTGGTGAACATCTAAAACCTCTTTGAAGTTGGGGATTCTGGATAGCTTCTTACCATTGCTCCATTTGAGGCCCTCCAAGCAAGGAAGATCCTGACCGCAGAGAAGGCGGGTAGTTGAGCGGTCCCATGCTAAACACCTGCTTTGAAGAAGAGTCCATTCCTCAAAGGTAACTCTAAGTCTCAGATCCAATTCTTCGAACCTAATCCACTGGCTGGTCTCTTGTTTCCAGAGTTGTTTCCACTGTTTGAACCCCTTGTTCCATAACCGCCTTGCAGTTTGGAGGTTCCAAGACTCCACCCCCCTGTTGAAGCTTAAGGTCAAGGACAAAGCATGGAAGCGCATCAAGGAAATGGACACACAAGAAGAAGGAGCAAGTAGGGAGCTCCAAGAAGCACATGTCAAATTTTCAAAAGAAATCCCTACAAAAATAGTGATTTTTATCACTAAAAACCATTGTAAATACCATTTTTCATTTTTGTAACTCCATTTTGTTCAAGCCGAGGAGTCCTCGAGCTTGAGGAGTATTAGATCTACCATCCTACCAATTTTCACGATTTTTAGACTCCGTTTGAGCCCCCAAATAAGCCCTGGAACCTATTTTTTAACTAGGCCGGACACTAGGTCTGGACAGGGCCAAAACCACTCAAAAACTATAAAAAGGGCTGGAGAGCTCATTTTTGGGGTTAGCTTGTTGTAGATTTCAGTTTAGTAAGAGAACTCTTTGGTAATCGAAGCTTTCCATTATTCCACTCTTTGCTCTTACCTTGTGCGCGTGTGTGTGTATGTGTGTGCATGCTCGTGTGCTTTCACTCACGCACTTGTGCCATCAGTTGCTCGCGGTCTTCATACCGGTCCTCACGTCTCCACGGATTGACATTTATGAGGTGTATCTCCTCACGTTGGTACTCACCATTGTGCTAGAGTGACACCAAATTTGGCGCCGTTGCCGGGGAGAGAGCTTGGAGGACGAGCGTGTGACGGTAAGACGTGGAGTAGCGACGTTGGAAGGTGAAAAATCGCCATTTTTCAGTTCAGTTCTGAGTTTTTCTCCTTCTTCATCTTCATCATCATCACCATCTCCTTCCCTCTTCATATTCTCTGATTTTTTCCATTTTCGCCACTACATTCACTCGTTTATTACTCGTGGCTGTGAGAAACAAGCTTAGGAGGAGCTGAGAACCAAAAGCGCTGAAGAAAATCACTTGGAAAACCTCTCAAAACTCCAAAAATTCAATTCAGTATCGCGCGGATTGAAGCGACCTGCGCCTGGTATCGCGAGCATCATATTGTGATTTTGGAGGGTGGCTTTGCATCCACAGGCTGATAGGAGGGACAAGGAGGACACAAGGTACACAAACCTGCAAAAATTTTTTGAATTTGGGTGTGAAAATCTCCAAGTATCGTGTCCGGTTGAGATTTGGTATCGCGATACCTGAACTCCCGTGTATCGCGATACTTGTCGAGATATCGCATCGTGCCTGCCCACTTGAGGTATCGCGATACCATTCTGGTATCGTATCGTCAAGTGTTGGTGTCGCGATCGCGGTCGCCCCGGTGGTATCGTATCGTTTCCTTACCAGGAAGTGTATCGCGATACCATTTTTGGTGTCGTATCGTGGCAAACCCTGGGTATCGTATCGTGATGTTGGTATCGCGATTTCAGTAATCCCGGTGGTATCGTGTCGTCTAAAGTGGTATCGTGTAAGAAAGAGGTATCGTATCGTGGAGAATCTGGTATCGTATCGCCTGTTCTGAGATCCCAGAGAGATCCAGTTTCCTTGTTTTAAACCCCAGAACCCTGAACTGGCATAACTTTCTCACACGAAATCCGTTTGCTGTGATTTTGGTTTTGTTGGAAAGCTCGTGGGGAATACAACCAAAACATCGACTGGTTATGTTAATATTAATACCAGGATTATTAGATAAGGTATTTTGAAGTTGACCCTCAAGGAAACTAGAAAACCAAGGAGTTCCAAAGGGTTTTGAGCAATATAAGAGAACTTTGGGACTAGAAGCCAAGGCTTATGAACCTGAGATCTGGCAGACACTTAGGCAAGGATAGACAAAGCATTAGGTCATCTGAGGCTAGTGTCAACCATACATCCAAGTCTTGGGCTCAACAGCCTAGTGGTTATCCTTACACACGAAGTTCAGAAACCAGTGACTCGGAAATGTCTTTTAGCATGGAAAGACCCACACGTAGCTCAGGCATTGCCTATTTACAGATACCAGAAGGTCCTTATAAGACCCAATTGGAGTACATCAGGACCAACCAATTAGGTGCTCGCATCTATGAGGATGGTCTAAGGCGATCAGTGGTTCAACTCAAAAATCCTGACCAACTCTGTGGACTTGAACACCCAGTGGTCAAGTTTGAAGAGGGTGCTTACATTGATAAGGAAGGAACCATGTATGTGGTTACCAACTTACCAGATAGGACAGATGAGTTTGGAAATATCATTACTGAGAATGAGATAGGAGACCTAGAGCAAGGAGACCTAGGAGGAGAACCCAAGACCCCTAGAGGCAAGTCAGTCTTAACCAGAGTGCTCACTCCAGAATGGATCCCTCAAGATAATAAAAGCATAGAACTATTCGTGAATAGAGAAACGGAGGAAGCCTTTTGGAGATTTAGGCCAGATCAACCCAGCCCAGTAGTCACCATCTATGAATTCAAGGATCCAGAGACACCAGGGAAAGCTGTCTACCTAGATCACACATCTCAGAAATTATTCTTGGTATCAGATCATGACAGACATGCTTACACTTGGCAAGGTAAATCAATTTTTCCTCCACCAAGATCTAATGTTTCCAAGGGCCTCCAAGGAGCCGGATCATCCAAGGCTCATGAAACCCAGAGAGAGAGAACGAGAGAGAGACCGGAGGTAAGCTTTGCAGACACTATAGGCAGAGACAGATCAGGATATGGAACGGAAAGACTTGAAAGGGAGAGACATAGAGTTCATAGACATCAAAGAGATGATCATGATTTCCCATTGCCTAGACCACGAGAACACTCAAGAACCCTTAGACCCTCTCAAGTGGTTAAGACAATGAAGAACTACTTTGATGGATTTGGAGATCCTTATGATCATGTGGCAGAGTTCAAACAAGTGCTAAGAGCTGAACAGGTTGAGGACTTATTCACCCAGTTCGAGGCATTTGGTTTGACTCTTAAGGGTACTGCCTTAGCTTGGTTTCAACCTCTAAACAGTCGCAACTATAGAGAGATAGGTCAGCTGCTAGAAGAATTCATTGTGGAATTTTCCAAGAGTGGTATCAGGCATAACACATCATCCTTGATCCACAGCTTCAAGCAGACACCCCAAGAAACAGTGCGACTCGCAGGAAGAAGGTTTAGACAGTACCTAGAAAGATGCCCTGTACCAGAATTACCCACATCAGCCAAACAGGTGGCACTGTTTTTAGATGGCCTATTGAGCACAAAATTAAGATCATATGTATACCTGAAAGAGCCTAGATCCATAGAAGAGTGTATACGGATATGCATTGACATAGAAGACAACTTGGGTGAGGAGTTAGGACTATCCAAACTCTATAAGGATTCGGATAGTTCTACCAGTCATACCTCTAGAGCCTCCACTGAGATAGATGAGATAGCTGAGCAAGTGGCCAAAAAGCTCGGAGTCCAAAATAGACAAATGCCAAGGGTCACCTCAGTGAAGCGATGTTATACGTGTGGAGGAGATCACATGGCTAATGTCTGCCCCATGATGACTCAACCCCAAGGAAACCCTAATGCTCTGTATTGCACCATTGAGAGAAAATACACAAATCATACGGCCCAAGATTGTCCCTATAACAGGCAGGCTGTTAAACAAAATTATCAGCAACCTTACCAACAGGGTAGGTATCAGAATCAGTACCAACAGCCATATTATAGGCCACAACAATATCAACCTCAATACCAGCAGCAATATCAGGCACCATATAGGCCACAACCAGTCCTAGGAAACCAACCGCCAACTCCTGCCAATGTGATCCCAGTTAAATATACGATGGCGGAGGAGAACCATAATAGAGCATTAGTGCCACTGACCCCATTGGTCTTAGAAAATGATTCTCACGCTCATGGTTCAGACTACTTCCATGAAGATAGTCCACAGGCTTATTATATAGAGTCACCTGAGCAAAGTGAGACTTCTCAGTATCAATATGAGGCACCACCTATGGAACAAAATTGGGAGCCAGAATACTCCAATGTCATGTATACGAATCCAAATACTAGGCCCCAATTGAGACAAGTAAGACCACAAGCCCCTAGAGGACCATGCTTTAGATGTCAGGGTGATCATTTCATTCGTGAATGTCCCCACCAACCAGCTCTGGGACTAGGACAAAACATCACAATACAAGGCTTTTGTCCTGAGTGTGGCAAGGAACATCTTCCTAGAGAGTGTCCGAGAAACCCCTCTAGTGCACCCAAGGTCACACCCATCAACGTGGTAGGCTTAGTGGCAGATTCAAGTTCAAGTAGCAATAATGTGGCTCCTGTACAGGCAGTTACTAGGGCACAGGCTGCACAACAAGCAAAACCATCTGAGCAGTCGGAGTCAAGTGAGGCAGGAGAACCTAGTAAGAGGAAACCAAGAACATGGAAGGATACCAGAGAGAAGGCTAATCGCAAGTGGAACAAAAAGCTATCCGAGCTAGAAGAAAGCCTAAGGGATACCAAAACAAAAATAGAAGACATCGCGTCTCAAAGCCCCTCGCATGCCGAAGCTCCATCCACTCCACCTCATTCCACCCCAACACCCATTGTAAATAATCCACAACCAGGGTCTGTTCTTGCACATCCAACCCCAGAAGGCTTGGACATGATGTTCAAGGCTTACCAGGCTCGTCTTCAAGAAGGGCCAACAGCTGCAAACCTAGACAAGAGTTACCCTAGAGCAGATTTAGAGATTGAACGGATGAAAATGTGCATGAAAATGGTAGAACAAGCTCAAGCTATACTTGAGACTAGTCAAAAGTTCAATCAGACAAACTCTGTCAAACCGGATTTGCATTTCCAAGGCTTACTAGAAAGATTAGAGCAGTTGGTAAATAAACCACAAATTTCTTTACCACCACAGGCTCAACCAACTATTGAAAGAGGAAGCTCACCACCAATGGGAGCTTATGTTCCTAATTCCACGGATGCTGGAATGCCTCCTTCAATTCAACAGTACTCTCAAGAGTTCTTGCGGGAAATACAGGAAGAGAAATGGGCCAAGGAGAAGGGTAATTCCCCTCCTATTCCTGAGATTGATGATCTTCATGATCAATTTCCCCAAGACATTCCGTCTATCTATGGAGACCAAGCTGAGCAACAAGAAGATGAAAGATTAGATTTTGAATCTAATTCTTTACAAGAGTTGCCTCATTACACAGGCCCGTGGGAATCTGAATCTCTCCAGATCAGAGCTCCCACAATATTGGTAAGAAATGAAGACTCAGTGATTCCAAGAAACACTGATGTTGTGAAGAACACTAAGGTTCAATGTCATCTCACGGTAGAGGAGCTGCTCAAGGCCAAACCGGAGCTATGGAATCATGTGAAGGATCAGGTTCCAGAACTTGAATCCAATATGCCAAAAGTAGGCTCTAAGCAAAAAGTTCCAGAGATACCTCTCGACAAGATAGGAGATATGAGCGAAGGTGAAGAAGGTAATACTTATCTTCCAATCACCTATCAAGGTTACACAACCAAAGCAATCGTAGATTCAGGTGCTGGTGTTGCTATTGCGACCACCTCCTTGTGGAAGCGATGGGGCAAACCCACCTTAAGACCAACAAGAATGAAACTTCAAATGGCAGATGGTCATTTTGAAAGACCTCTAGGATTGCTTGAAGGGATAACTCTAACCACATGTGGTGTAGAGTTTGAACATACATTTGCTATATGTGACTTTGAGAAAAATAATGTCTACGAGATGATACTAGGAAGACCCTTCCTACGACAATTGCAAATAGTACAGGATTGGGGAACCAACTCCTTGTACTTACAGCACTTAGGGGTCACAACCAAGGTCAATTTGAAGGATTACACCTTCAGAGATGTACCACCCCTACAGTGGAATCCTATCCACAAAGCAAAAGAAGATTCTATCTCCGTGCATTCTGGAAGTTCACCTGATCCATCCTGGCTGCATGAAGATACTCACTTGTGGATGTGCAAGGTCGCAGAGGAAGAGGGAAAGCGCCTAAAAGCGAGAGAAGAAGGAACTTCCCGAGGAGATAGACCAATAAAAGACCCAGCCTATACACCGATGATATTTCCAGATGAGGAATTTGAACCTCATGGTTGGGCAGAAATCTTAGCTACCATGGACATAGCAGTCAATGAAGAACAGTGGACACCTCATTGTGATGAGGAGGGTTATGATATTTCAGTGTTCATGTGTCAGCCTCTGTTGGAAGAGTGTGATCCTAGTGAGTTCATAGAAGAAGAAGAAAATGACGATGACCTAGAATCCATTGTGATGGATACTTACTTTAACTCAGAGGAACACTATTTAGAAGACATAGGAGTGTTAACCCAAAGAGAAGAAGAACCCCTCACGAGCATTAAAACGATAAATTCAAAGGAAGGAAGTGAAGGAGGTCAGAAGAAAAAGAAAAGAAAAGCAGTGAAACGAGAAGAGGAAGAATCATTGTTTGAAGCACCAGAAAATTTTAAGAAATATGAAGTGGAAGACCGAAAAATTTTGGTACGAATGCCTAAGAGAGAGGCCATTATAGGAGAAGCATATGACAATAAAGAAAAGACCAAAAAAATTGTAGTGACCATTGAAGGGAGCGAAGAGCGATGTACGTACATAGGAGACGACCTAAGTGCAAAAGAAGAAGCAGAGCTTGTAGCTCTATTAAGGGAATATAGGGATGTGTTCGCATGGCACTATAGAGACTTGAAAGGAGTAGATCCAAAGATTTGCTCTCATACGATTCCGATGACCGCTGATGCCAAGCCCACTAAACAAAAGCCCTACACATATAATGACAATTATGCAGCCAAAATAAAGGAGGAAATTGACAGGCTGATTGAAGCTGGATTCATCTATGAGATTGAGCACACTGAATGGGTGTCCCCCATTGTGGTGGTGCCCAAGAAGAATGGGAAATTGCGAGTGTGCATTAACCTTAAAAAAGTTAATGCCGCAACGATCAGAGATAGTTATCCACTTCCAATCACCGAACATCTATTGGAGCGTGTTGCAGGCAAGGAAGTTTATAGCTTCCTTGATGGATTTTCAGGTTACAACCAAGTAGCTATTGCCCCCGAAGATCAACACAAAACGGCCTTTGCCACAGAATGGGGAATTTTTGCATTTCGTGTGATGCCATTTGGGCTCACCAATGCACCTGCAACATTCCAAAGGCTCATGTGTCATGTCTTCAAAGAGTTCCTACGAAAGAGCTTAGAAGTATATGTGGATGATTTATGTGCGCATTCCCAACAGAGAAGTTACCACATCCCTGAGCTCAGACAAATCTTCAACAAGTGTAGAGAATATCGAGTGTGTCTGAACCCAGAGAAGTGTGTGTTCATGGTACGACAAGGTAAAATCTTAGGTCACATTGTTTCTAAGAATGGAATTTCAACAGATGAGGACAAAGTAAGAGCGATAGCAGAGCTGCCAAGACCAAGGAATGTTAAAGAGGTACAAGCCTTTATGGGCCATTGTGGATATTACCGTAGGTTTATCCACATGTATGCCATCATAGCTAAACCTCTTTATGGGTTGTTAACAAATTTTGAGTGGAACGAGGAATGCGAGAATTCCTTCAACGAGCTGAAAAGACGTTTGTGCACAGCACCAATATTGACTACTCCAGATTGGAGCAAACCCTTTCATGTCCATGTAGATGCCTCCAATCATGCAATAGGATGTGTGCTAGCACAACCCACAGGTGAAGGAAACCTAGATTTGCCGATAGCGTATGCTAGTAGGCAATTAAATGCAGCTGAACGAAATTATACCACAACAGAGAGAGAAGGCTTAGGTATGGTATATGCCGTGAAGAAGTTTAGACACTATCTATTGGCCAATAAGTTCAAGTTTTTCACTGATCATCAAGCTTTACTATATTTGGTCAATAAACCTTGCAATACAGGCCGCTTAGTGAGATGGTTCCTCTTACTAATGGAATACGACTTTGAAGTGGTTGTCAGGAAAGGTAGAACCCATCTTAGGGCAGACCATCTTTCTCGCATCACTTCAGGAGAGCCACCGCAAGGAGTGTCTGATGAATTGCCCGATGCTTATCTGTTCAATTTGGAAGTTGTTCCTAAATGGGCAAATAAGTTGGTACCAGTCCTAACCTTCGGGCCTGCAAATAAAAATGTGAAAACAAGCAAAGAGGAAATTGTAAAATCACAAAAGTATCAAATGTTGGCCGGAAGTATGTACAAGCAAGATACCGAGGGCGTATTAGCTTGTTGTGTTGAGGACGACGAACATACTAGTTGGATGCAACAAGCCCATGAGGGACTGCTAGGAAATCACTACTCTAAACAACGAACATTGCAGAATCTAAAACGTTTAGGAGTGTATTGGCCTAGCATGGACAAGGAAATACAGGAGTGGATCCAAAATTGTTCAGTGTGCCAGAAGAGACCCCCAGTGGAGCATGCCACTCTTTATCATGTGTCATTAATCCCAGATTGGAGTGCTCCATTGGTTGAGTTCATGAGATCGAGAACATTACCCAATCAGGCTAGTCTTGCAAGAAAACGGAGCATGGAGCAAGAGGCTCAAGACTATGCCTTGATAGGAGACAACCTATATCGAAGAGGCAAGGATGGTTACCTAAGACTGTGCGTTCATGAATCAGACTATTTGAAAGTCTTAGAAACTGCACACAGCGATGCTGCAGGTGGACACTTTGGGCCTGACAGAGTAATTAAGACCATTTTATTCTCAGGACTTTGGTGGCCCACTCTTCATATGGATGCACATACTTATGTGAAGAAATGTGACACATGCCAACGTGCCCAATATCCGATAAGAAAAGACGAGATGCCTTTAAGGCCAATGATGGGAGGACGTGCATTTTCAAAGTGGGGTATAGACTTTGTTGGTCCTATTAACCCCCCAGCTAGAAACTCCCATGCAGAATACATTATTGTAGCCACAGATTACCTTACAAAGTGGGTGGAAGTAAAAACCACGACCAAGAATGATGCTCAAACGACGGCTAAGTTCTTATTCGAAAACGTGTTCACTAGATATGGGTTACCAATAGAGTTGGTTAGTGATAGAGGTACGCACTTCTTGAATGAGGTCATTGAACATCTCCTTCAAGAATTCATGGTGATACACAAGAAGTCAGCCCCTTATCACCCACAAGCTAACGGACAGGCCGAGAGCACGAACAAGATCCTATGTAACGTATTGACGAAACTTGTAAATAATAAACGCTCTGATTGGGACAAACAACTTCATCATGCTGTTTGGGCATACCGAGTTGCCTACAAAACAGTACTCAATGCTACCCCATTTCAGATGGTCTTTGGATAGAATGCCGTGCTACCATTGGACTTCTTAATCCCAGCCTTGAAAGTAGCACAAGAGCATGAGTGGAATGGACATGAGTTGTCTTCCAGGATCTTTGATCTAGAACGCTTAGGTGAGACGAGGCTACGGGCAGCAGCAGGCATTTATGCTGCAAAGAAAAGGCAAAAGGCATACTTTGATGCCCATGTAAAGGATAAAGGATTGAAGGAAGGAGATCTAGTGCTGGTTTATACGCTAAAGCAACATGCTCGCAAATTGGAGAAACGAGGATATGGACCCATGATCATTAATAGACTCTCCACTAGCGGTGCAGTTCAATTGGCCACTTTAGAAGGTGATATCCTACCAAACTATATTAGTGGATGCCGAGTCAAGTTATATCAAGAACCTCTTACAGAGGAAATGCTCACGAGACTCAACACTGCTAAGAAGCGAAAAGAAGAGGAGTTAAGGGTTAGAGAAGAAGCACAAGCAGAGGCTAGAGAGTGCATCAGAAGAAATAAGTTACGGCGGCTAGGCCTAGATGTCAACACAAAAGCTCCAAAATATCACATGGACATGTGCCAAAAATCGGGCATGACTACTTCTCAAATAATTGATCGACGACCCTTTGTGACTATAGAGGTAGGACAAGGAAAGAGTGTAAAGACTGTGAGAGCATTGGTTGACTCAGGAGCAGCAACTAGTGCAGTTCGATTTTCATACTGCCAAGACCTGCAATTGGACATCAAGCCCATAGAAGCCTATCTCATAGGATTAGGAGGCGTGGAAACACCCTGTTTGGGCGAGGTGGAACTTCCCATCTACCTTCAAGATGTTCCAATAAAAGTCAAAATGCTAGTGTGTCATGATGAGGACCTCACAGAACCACTTGTCTTGGGTCAAGATTGGATTTACGACCATGCTGTCAACTTGAACCTAAGAAGTCAACTTCTTCAAGTGTGGGTATATAATCAATGCATTACATTAGAATTGGAGAATCACATGCCCACTGAAACTGACACCACACACTCTCTTTGTTCCTCTAAGGCTAATCTTCTTGAACAAGATGTTGTAGATGTCAAAAGCTCTATGATCCAGACGGACGCAAGCACGGAAGGACAGTCGCAAAGTCAAGATGAACCTTCTTCTTGTCTTCTAAAGAGCAGAGCATCCACAGGAGCTCAACCTCAGAAGCAAGCAAAACAGTGTAAGATAGCCAGTCTATCAAATAGACAAAGAACCTTCAAGCAGAAAGAAGTTAGGGGCATGAAGTAGATCTGGGTAAAGAAAGAAGTGCAACCATCGATGTTACCTCCAAGATTCCCACCCAACCAGATCGACCATGAAAAAAGAAGAACCAAGCACCTACGACAGGGTCAAGCACAAAGAATCCATCAAATTTGGGTACCAAAGCTATCAATGAAGGCGGACCACAATCAGGTACAAATTTGGGTGCCTAAAAAATTAGCTACAGCTCAACAAGGGCGATTACAGATGTGGGTACCCAAGAAGCTCTTACAAGTACAAAGACCTCTGCTCCCCACCAGGCAAAGGGTCTCAACAAAGAAGCCAAGGAAAGCAAAGGGTAAGACCAGAGCACAACGACCAGAAGAAGATAAACTCAACCCATCTCCAAAAATAAGCAAGCACTCACCCAGGATATGGGTTTGGAAGCCAAAAGCACAAGCAACATACACAGAACCACGGGGCCAACCACACTGGATACCAAAGTTTGGACAGCATCCAAAGAAGAACTGGCCTGAGGTGATCTCTACGGGGCCAAATACTATTAGGAAATGGGTTCCCATTAGGAGGATTACATCATTTCGAGATCCAATCGGCACCTCTAAACAAAGGATGCATCAACTATGCAAGTAACATCAAACGCCTCGACCAGCAGCAACCATGTGCCTTTGGCATAACCTTGTCTTTTGCACCATTGAGGTCATGCATTTCCAAAGTATGCATCAATATAGGGCCACCTTACATGGCCGTGCATAGACACAATTGAGAAATCCCAGGCACATGAGACACAACACAATTTTCACATGCAAAATATGTTATTGATACTAACCTCTTTCTTCTTGTTTGATGCCATCGTGTTCCCAAAAAAAAAAAAAAAAAAAAAAAAAAAAAAAAACTATGTGCTTGAAAGTGCTCATCAGCGAACTTCCAGCAAGGACATCCCTCAACAAAAAGGACAAGCCGACGGTCAAACACCATGAGGGAACCACAACACGAAGAGATGAAGATCAACGGACCCTTCACCATGGTAAGATATGTCTGTTTCAACAACACTATAACCATGATAGATTAGGAAACCTCTTCGTCAGCATACCCTTGAGCACTTAGCTCAAGACCCAATCTCTTGCACCATACTTCTTACCATGCATTTTCCAAGTACGCATATGTAGGGCCACATTACAAGGCCATGCACAAGGCATATAATTTGTTCAACCCATGCACTAATGCACTTACCCACCATTAATTATGGGTTACAAGTACTTGGCACGAAAACTATGAAAGCCATCTTTGGAAGAATCAGAGGACATCACGGTGACCACTACAAGAACAAGGGAGCCATTCACCACCGAGAGTTGCTCACAATCAACATTGACCACATCCTTTGAGCAGCTAGCAGTTTTGGAAAACTCACAAATGCACCACCCAGATATAATACAAGGCAGAAGCACGTACAAAGGGACTACAAACTGCAAGAGATAACAGTGGCAAAGTGAAGAACCAGACAAACGACCAGGATATATTGGGAAGAGGGATCGCTCTTGTTGCACGTAACGGACACTACCTCTCAATGTACTACATGGAACAACCACGACAACAAGGGTCTGTCAGGGACGACAGACTCAAGAGGGGGGGGAGTGTTGAAGCTTAAGGTCAAGGACAAAGCATGGAAGCGCATCAAGGAAATGGACACACAAGAAGAAGGAGCAAGTAGGGAGCTCCAAGAAGCACATGTCAAATTTTCAAAAGAAATCCCTACAAAAATAGTGATTTTTATCACTAAAAACCATTGTAAATACCATTTTTCATTTTTGTAACTCCATTTTGTTCAAGCCGAGGAGTCCTCGAGCTTGAGGAGTATTAGATCTACCATCCTACCAATTTTCACGATTTTTAGACTCCGTTTGAGCCCCCAAATAAGCCCTGGAACCTATTTTTTAACTAGGCCGGACACTAGGTCTGGACAGGGCCAAAACCACTCAAAAACTATAAAAAGGGCTGGAGAGCTCATTTTTGGGGTTAGCTTGTTGTAGATTTCAGTTTAGTAAGAGAACTCTTTGGTAATCGAAGCTTTCCATTATTCCACTCTTTGCTCTTACCTTGTGCGCGTGTGTGTGTATGTGTGTGCATGCTCGTGTGCTTTCACTCACGCACTTGTGCCATCAGTTGCTCGCGGTCTTCATACCGGTCCTCACGTCTCCACGGATTGACATTTATGAGGTGTATCTCCTCACGTTGGTACTCACCATTGTGCTAGAGTGACACCCCCGAATGCCGCTGATCGGGAACCAAATAGAGTCATTTTGTCTTATGCCAGCCACCAACTTCCACTCATCACTGATTCTAATGAACTGTTTGGCCTTGTTCCAATTCTTCCATAAGGAACACACGAGGCTAGAGCCTTTAGGGAAGACCGGGTTGGGGGAGAACAAAAGCGTGAGAATCCCTATGTCCTTCCAACCAGGGTGGCCAACTAAGGTAAGGTCTTCCGTGTTTCTGAAGATCAATTTAGCCCAAGAGGACTCCCTATTGCTCTAAGCCTTGATAAGCCACTTTGCCGCCAACTTGTCAGCCAACGACAATGTCCAAAATTCCCAAGCCCCCTGAGTCTTTAGGGCTAGTGCAAGTTTCCCATTTGATTTTGGGAATCCCCCTCCTGTTGGGGTCCCCAGTCCAAAGGAAGTTTCTGCAGATTCTTTCCACTTTGGCCAAGTCTTTCTCCTTACGCCTCCAACACGAGATAAAGTAATTAATTGTAGACAGCATAAATGTGTTAATAACCATAGCACGCCCTGCCAGGTTGACTTGCATACCTTTCCAATGATTCAGCTTCCTATCCATCTTGCATAGCACCCAGTTCCAGCGTTGGTCCATTGAGATGTCGAATCCCATCGGAATGCCAAGGAGACGAAAGACTTGACCGCTAGGGATAACTTGACACCCCTGATCCACCAACAATTGGGGAGTATGTCCGCTGATTGCTCTAAAAGCAGTTTTAGCATGGTTGATTTTTGAGCCTGATGCCACACAAAAGGTGTGGAGGCACCACCAAAACACCTCAATGTTGTTTATATCGTTATGCACAAAGGCATTCATGTCATCAGCAAAAAGTCTCACAATCATTTGGCCGTGATTTAGAGGTAAGGAAAGACCCTTGAGATTGCCAGCGTCCATGTGATGCTTTAATAGGCAGCTAAGTCCATTCGAGGCGATAGCGAATAGTAATGGAACCAGAGGGCAGCCTTGCCTAATTGATCTTTTTAAACGAATGGGCTCAGAGAGCTTACCTGTAATAAAGTAAGTCTATGATCCAAGGGTCTGGCCGGTTCAGACAGATCTGAAATCGGACACCATTTGGTCATCCGTGTGTATGACCAAAGATCTCGAGTTTAGACTTACTAGGAGGTCTTGTGCTCTTGTGAACAAGTGATCCACTTAGCTTAGTGGTTAAGTCTCAAGGATGTGAAGGAGGAGGTCTTGGGTTCAACCCCCATGGGGTACATGGGGAGAGTGTTTTGCCCAAAGAGGTCTAGAGCCTTCTAGAAGCATCCACTTGAGTTAAATCGAGTTAACTGGGACACTTGGCGCACATGTAGTTACATGGCTGACACTTGGATGGTTAGTATCCACCTGCCCAAGAAGGCAGTCCCCTAGAGAGAGCTATATATAGAGGCATTTGGTTGGGAGGAGAGTCATCTCTCTAGCATGTGGTGGTCGTAATCCTTGTTCTCTTGCATTGGTATCAGAGCCATCTCCATAGCTCTCACCTTCATCAATTTGCTCTTTTCATCTTGCGTGTGCATAAGATCTTCTAGGACGAAGAAGGTTGCTCGCGGACGCCTTGAGAAGAGTGCAGAATTGGTCGTGTGCTGCCTTAGCTTAGGAAAAGCATAGCAAAAGGCTAAGGACATCTCTGCTGTGGGCGACAGGATTCGAATCCTCGTCACCCCGTTCAGAGGACGCTGCTCTATCCATACGGCCTAGCAGGCGTTCGCGAAGTCACTCCGAGAGTAGATGATTTTATTCATGACCAGCGCTGAAGAAGACTTCATAAGGAGCTTAAAAGGAGAAATCAGTACTCAGTTATAGCGAGGGATTCGAACTCCCGCCCCCCTGTTAGGAGCACACCGCTCTATCCACAAGAGCATCATCATCTGCGTGATGAAACATCCCAACACAGTCTATTGACGGAAGTCTGCGCTGAAGAAGATCCCAATCAGGAGATCAAAAGGGTAATTCTCTGTGCTGTAGGTCCACGGGTGCTCGAACACACGACCTCTGGTCTGAAGTTATTCCGCCTATCCATAAGGCCACAGACGTTCTCGCGACCATCATGGAGAACGTATCTTATTATGGTCAGTTGGCACTGAAGCAGACGCTGTCCAAAAGTTCAAGCTTCATCAGGTGGGCGCCGGGAATCGATCTCGCGACCTTGCAGAGGGACCACAGAGCCTTATCCACTGAAGTAAAGGTTTATCGTGATTTCTTTCTCTGCATATCTTATACAGTTCAATCATATCTCTGCTCTGCTAATCCCGAGCCGAGATCATCTCATTTTGATTAACCTTTGGAGTTTGCTTATTTCCCCAACCGAACCTGAGTACATATCTGTGGTGGTTCAAGCTGAAGAAAGTTAAAGTTTTAAGCAAAGTTTGATGGAAGTGGAGTTGTGGAGTGAAGATCCGGAGGCGTTTGGTGATCAAAGTCAAACCAACTTTGAATTCAGCCCAAAGTCTTTAGAGAGAAGCTCTTCCAAAGGATCAAGGGATGGACGAAGCTATGATCAAAGCTAAGTATTTTCCAGTTTCTACTTGGCCTTAATGCTAGAATATCTTGTTTTCATTATTCTACACTTAATCCTAGATGCACATTGAAATAGCCCAGATTTCAATTGATTAAGTCTAGATTAGAATAATGAATTAATCCATTTCTCATTCCAAGCATTAGTTTGCATTAAGGAAAGACTTGATTCCAAAAGGATCCTTGTGCATCAAAGAATGTATTTTGGTAGTTTAAATACATATTTCCTTTCCATTGAGTAAGTTTTCTATTGCACTTCAAGGGTATGTTTTTATATCATAGTGCATTAGGACAAAGGAAAGGATATACATGCATCAGGATTGCATGATATACATTCTTAGTATAAGAAAAAAATCGTGCATCAAGCTCATGCATGATTGTTGTATTATTTTTTGGGCATGCAAAGAACATGCATGCATACGCATGTGAGCATATGCTTTTGCATGTAGATACATGCATTTGCATGATAGAATGGAATGTTGTTTGCAAGTAGATATGAGAATGTACTGTCTTAGTATTTAGCTTACTTTATAAAGCTCACAGTTTGACATTAGGGAAGACCAAGGACTAGTTAGTTGCAAAGACATACTAGTTCTAGTTTGCAACTCAAGTAATTAGTCGATTTCTTCCCAAATCTATACTCTTCTATCAAAGACAAATACTTAATGATAATTAAGTATGATAGATGTCTTGCTAGGTATAAGTAAGCACTAGGAGAAAGTTAAAGTAATAAATTTTCTTGATAACCAAGAAAATTTAATTACTTGCAAAACTCTTTTATGATGTATGATGACTCTAAGTCCTGGATGTACTTAGAAAGTCATGCGGATAAGCTTTACTTAATTAGTTATATATTTTATGTAACTTCTCAAGCATCCCAAGGTTGGATGAGAACGTCAACTATATTTCCAAGTTCCTTGAGTACTCTTCTATTTAGAAGAATTCGAAAGGAATTGAGATATAAAATAGTCAAGCCTTCTATTTCATGTGAGATCATTCTCCTACCATGTTTAAGATGAATTTATTTTTGGGAAGGTAGATGTTCCAAGTAGAGGATCTTAATTGATTCATGAAATCTTCCCAAAATACACATAAATTCATATTATATGATAGGTCCAAGGAATGATGAAGGCAAAACCTCTTTAGGATATAAATGTTTTGCCAAGATATAAAGGTACCAAGCTTTTATAAATTTTCATTTGATTTCATCCCAAGGGGTGATGGAAATCAAAGGTTAAACCTCAACATCAATTGATCCTTGAAGTCAATAAAAGGATGTTAGGTTCTATAGTTGCATCTCTGGTAAATGATGCAACTAGCTAAGCAGTCTTTAGGAAATAATATAAGTTCCTAAAGACTTGAAGCAAGTGTGAACTTTTCATTTAGGAATAGAAAGTTCCAAGAAATGGACCTTAAATCCATGAACTTCTCCTAAACAAGTTATAAAGTTCAAAGTGTTCATAGTGGCATTACTATTGGATCAATCATCAATAGATGCTTGGACTTTAAACATGAATTTGATTAGTAAAATATGTTTAAAGGACTCTAGTAACATCTGAAGATTGACCAATAATAATGAGTCTTGTATCAAACTCAAGAATAGAAGTCGATATCACATAAATGAAAGTTCAACTTAAACTTTCATAGTGGCATGGGAAATCATATCCAAAATGTGATATTTTGTCTCTAGTTTGATACTCAGGAAATGAATACAATTGAATCAGTAAAATTTTTTGGATATTATTTGAAAGAATTTCTTTCAAATGTTCTTTTAATATTGCAAAAGATTCCAAGATGAATCATTTGCTCAAGATATTCCTTAGAAGGAATCTCAAGTCTTTGAAGAAATGGCATTCTTTCAAGTATTGAGAATGAAATTCTTCATACTCTTTAAACAATAAGTAGTTCCCGGATATCCCAAACCACTAGAAGTGGTATTTCAAGTCCTATTTGTGATATAACCTAAAGGTATATCAAAGATTCTTAGCTTTGGAATCTGAGAGGCATAAGTGTATGCTTGGACTTGAGAAAGATCTCTAAAAAATCCTGCAGGTAAGCAAAGAAGCTTAATGATAGTTTAAAGAGATCTTAAAGATAAAGACTATAAGTCTTTATTTTTATCGCAAGATCAACCAGACTTGATCAATCTTGGCCATGATTGTCCAAGTAATGTGCGATTAGAACTACTTTGTAGATTGCCCAAGTATTGGCAATAAAATTACTTTTGGGAATTATTCACTCAGGTTCCATTTATTCGATGGAAAATTGTGAAAAAGAGTAAGTTGTTCCAAATCTGAACAGAGTAAAGAAATTCCAAGAATGGTAATTAAGTCTGTGGAAGGTAAAACATAAGTGTTTACCTATCCTTAAAGGGATTTTGGTACAAATCCAGAAAGCATGAGCGGATGCTTAAGACTTAAGCAGTAAAGAGATTCCTAAATAAAGTCTCGGCCGAGATAGGTACCTAAAGCAATAGTAAAGAAGGAATCTAAAGACAAGAAGTCAAAAGCTCTTGTCGCTACAAAATTGGTCAAGAATAACCAATTAAACTTGAATTTGAGAAATTCAAGAACTTGGAATTCTGATTGGTTTTCATTTGAAAACCCTAGCAAAGAAGAATTGATATTCTGTCAAGAGGTTTACAAGTTTCCAAGGCAAAGCACATGATTAAGGTGATCATGCGAAGGAATCAAAACCTAGAAAAATCTAGTTAGAGGTAATGCCTGAAATTTCTAAATTTTTGTAAAAGAATTGAAGAAATAAGGTACTCTACCAAGAGATGTTTAGACTTTAGGATAAGAATCACCCACACATTAATGTGAATATAAAATAGGGTGGTATGGGACACCATATTTTATACTCAAATTGATGTAGGAAAGATGGTATGGGACATCGGACCGCGAGTTGATGATTATCTTTGAGTCTTCGTTTGGATCTTGAAGTTAGGTTTGATCTTCAAGGGAATTAAAACTTCAAAGAAGGGAGTTTAAATTCAAGAAGAATCTCAAGATACTTCAAGACAGACTTCAAGATCAAGGAAATTGAAGATATGAAGTAAGGAACTTCCAAGATCTTCTTAGAACACTTCAAGCTTAAGTGTTATTGATCAGAAATATTTGATAAATTTCTGAAAGAAGTTGGACTTTGACTTTAAGTTGATCTTTTCAACTAAAGATTCAATTGACTAAGTCAAGTATCAAGTTCCTAGTGTAACTTGATAAATTCACTCTTTTAGACTCAAAGAAATGCACAAGAATTGCATTCACGATTAGGAGTCGAAAAGACTGAATGTGACATGAACTTAGTCTCAAGAGAAGCATTATTTGAAAACTAAACTCATCGATAGAACCTCAGTGGGTCGACACACTGATGTTGGTTACCACACTAGTATCTTGTGGTTGGATGATGTTTTTGGTTTTCTTTGTATCTTTTTGAGAATCCAGCTTATTTCTCTTAAAGATAAAGACAATGCTTCAATATCCTGTTGAAATAGATCTTTGGAAAGTGAAAGTCCAGAGTCATCTAGCCTTTGACTCATAGCAAGTTTACGTATGTTCGAAGTTTGAAATTGGTTGTACATAGTTTTAGTTATTTCTTTCCGCTTTCCGAATCTTTTGGAATTGACTCAGATATGGTATCTAATTTCTTTTACAAAAGACCAGGGTTAGCCAGTTAGAATTAGATAACTAACTTGAACATCCTAGATAGATGTTATGTACAAGAACCTTTTCAATCTTCAAAAGATAATAAGTCTAAGTGGACTTATTTATTTGAGTTTGCTTCAAGTTATAGCATAAATGATTTCCAAGAGTCCAGTATACTCTAGAATAAAGAAGTTAGGAATTGCTCATTTAGATTGACAATTCCCAAGAACTTTCAGTTAAAGCCTTTGAGAAAAGTGCCCTAAGTTGGACAATTTTCATTTTGAAGTTGTATTGGTCAAGTTATAGTATGGTTGACTCAAAGAAATGGTAAACTTTCTCCTACAGTTTACAAAGGATTTTTAAACCCATTAGGACAAAGTAGTCCTCTAGTCGGGTGAAAAAATCAAGTAACTGTTAGATAAAAGTAAACCATTGTACAGACATCTAAAAGTTAGATGTATGGGACAACCAAACTTCAAGTTCTCCAAAATAAATTCAAGTGAATCAAGAATTCTCAAAGTCTTGCGAGGGATAAGAATCCCACCTTCATTACTAAGCCCATGCACCAGTTATGCCTAGAAATGGACTAGTAATTTGAATCCACCTAGTTCACATGTTTGTGCCTAGATTGCACATCCAGAAACTGTGAATTAGCCAGGGATGTCATTAGATCCACCCTCATTATTCTTCACTAGTTTGTACTTTGTCCCGTTCATCAAAGTACAAAACCAGATAGTGTTTTGAAACATTTGGGCAAGGATGCCACCACAGAGATGAGACATGTTCTTCCAGTTCTAGAACATGACCATGTTCTTCCAGTTTTAGAACATGAGGCTCGGGGGTTGCCTACAGTATGTATATAGCTCTATTTTCGAGGACGAAAATATTTTCCAAGGGGGGAAGAATGTAATAAAGTAAGTCTATGATCCAAGGGTCTGGCCGGTTCAGACAGATCTGAAATCGGACACCATTTGGTCATCCGTGTGTATGACCAAAGATCTCGAGTTTAGACTTACTAGGAGGTCTTGTGCTCTTGTGAACAAGTGATCCACTTAGCTTAGTGGTTAAGTCTCAAGGATGTGAAGGAGGAGGTCTTGGGTTCAACCCCCATGGGGTACATGGGGAGAGTGTTTTGCCCAAAGAGCTCTAGAGCCTTCTAGAAGCATCCACTTGAGTTAACTCGAGTAAACTGGGACACTTGGCGCACATGTAGTTACATGGCTGACACTTGGATGGTTAGTATCCACCTGCCCAAGAAGGCAGTCCCCTGGAGAGAGCTATATATAGAGGCATTTGGTTGGGAGGAGAGTCATCTTTCTAGCATGTGGTGGTCGTAATCCTTGTTCTCTTGCATTACCGTTGATGTTTATTCTAGTTGAAGCATTTCCAAGAAGAGTGGAAACCATCTTCGTGAACTTTTGGCTGCATCCAAGGTCGTTCAATGATTAAAGAATAAAGTCCCATTCCAATCTGTCATACGCTTTGTCGAAGTCGATCTTAATGAATATCAGATCTTGAGCAGACTCCTCAGCAAAAGCAAGGCCTTCCCAAATATCGATAATTGCTTCAAGTATAGATCTACCTTTGATAAAACCTTTCTAGTCCTCGCACAGCCATGACTTTAAATGACAAGAGATTCTGTTGGCGATAACTTTTGCAATTATCTTGTATCCTATTTGGAGCATGGTAATCGGACGCCAGTTTTCAATTTTGTTCTTATCTCCCCGTTTGTGGATTAACTTGATGACGCCATTATTCAGGCACTCAGGGAGGGCACCGAATGAGAGAGCCTCTTGCCACACGAGGCGCAGTGGGGTGGCCACCTGATGTTTGAAGGACTTAAAAAACTCATTGGTAAGGTCATCCGGACCCGGACTTTTCCCATTGTTAATGCATGGTCAAGAGCTCAACGTAAATGGATGGCCATTTCGAAGAAAAAAGGTATGATTTAGAAAGGGAAACAACGACCAAAGGTCACTTGCATAAACTGGGAGCATGAAAGACTAATAAAACATCACTTGCATAAAAAGGTGAGCCATAAAACCTCACGTGAGCGGCGGCAAATTCTATCAGTCGTGAGCAACAACGCGATGGACAATCAATCAGTCGCGAGCAACAACTCAGTCAGTGGTGGCGTTGTCATCGGGTTTGATGTCTTGTCAAAAAGGATTTCCTTGAAAAATCCTCATATTTACGCTCTTTTGTAACAGTCTTATGTCCTTCCTGCATGAAGAATTAATGGCGCCTTAGGGTTTTTCTCGCTTCCTTCTCATGCCCCCTCCCTTTGTTGGGAGGGAGCTCTCTGTTCCTCGCCCTCTCCCCTCCGCGTGGGTGGGAGGCTGTCCTGTGTTCTGTTCTCCTTCTGGTCTTCGCATGGCGTTGTTTGAAGCCCTGCGCAATGGCATATCAGTCCTTGAAGCCCCTCAACAAGCTGATGTTGTAGCTAGAGCTACTAATAAACCTTGCTCGTGGAACGAAGTTCTGTAGGTAAACTCAGCCGCTCTGAACAGTCTTGGTCACTCCTCCCCCGGTTGTCGCTCTCCTCAGAGATCATACGCTGATACTACCAAGCATTCAAGTAATCCCCTTCCTTCTGCAGTCGGTTGTGCCTTCGATTCCAGCACGAAATGTAACGACATTGCTCTAGAAAAAGGGAAAAAGGTTTGTGTCGAGGGCCCTCACACGCTGAATCTTGACGATTTAGAAAGTGAAGAGGATGAAGAAACGTTTATTAACAATCGTTCAACACTTGATAACTGGTACGAACATTTGTCTAGAAGGGTTGTTATCGGTCTGTGCCACGGTCCTCGTCCTCCTCACGAGGTGTTAAAAGCTTGGATAAAGTCTCAATGGGAAGCTAGGGGGCTGTTAGTCAAGCATATTCAATACTATCCAAACAACTTTTACCTGTTTTTCTTTGAGGAGGCAAACAGCGCTCTGCATGTGATTAGTGAAGCCCAATGGCTTATTCGTAACACCCCGATCTCTTTCTTCAAATGACATTTAGCGTTTAACCCGAAGGGCACAAAGCCTAATAAGATTCCTGTTTGGGTTGAATTCCCTGAGTTGCCCATTGACTATTATCCATGGATAGAACAATTGGGGAACATGGTAGGAAGAGTCCTAGGGCAAAAGTCCAGAAATAGTATTATCAACACCAAATGGGATCCTCAGGTCTTAATAGAAGTGGATGTGTCCAAAGAGATTGAAACCCAAATCGTGATTAAAGACTCCCAAGGCCGCAAGCTCCACACTCAAAAGATTCTTTACCGAAATCTCCCAAATGCCTGCTACAATTGCTACAAACAGGGGCATCTAATTCGTGACTGTCCTCTTCTCCAAAAGTGGACTGATGTTTACCTGAAGCCCAAACTACGGTCAACAGTAGTCCTAGTTTTAAGGGTAAGAATCAGGGTCAAAAACCCAAGAAAAAGAGTTTCAAATCTGATAATTTCTATGAGATACTTTCAAAGGATATTTCCAACCCATTTGAGGATAATGCTAAACCTAATGTTTCACCTAATGATTTTGATCAGGATGAAAATGTCGATCCTAACCAAAATGTCGCAGGTGTGAAAAGGTCTAGTAGGAAATCCATAGTGACAAGGTCGCTAAACATAATTGGAAAATAGTTGGCAGGAAGAACAAAGTGATGCAAGTCACAGTTAACCTCAAAAATAACCCGTGCTTTTCTCAGCAGCCAAAAGACCTGCCCCCTTCTTCTCTGGAAGGCTTTTGTCAGGAACTTGAAGCCATGGACCAGGATGATATTGAGTGTATGGATGGGGAAGGTGAGCATTGTGACATTGTTCCTATGTCCCAGGATGTGGAAATCACTAATGGTCACTCTAAAGCTTATAAATCCAAAAGGAAGGACAGTGTCAGATTGTCCACATCTGTTCCGAAGCCGACTAAAAATAGTCGTAAATAGCTGCTTCTTCCTCATGTTTGATTTGAACATCCTTTCTATTAATGTTAAAGGGCTGACTGATGTGGTCAGACCAAAAATGATTAACTGTTGGTTAAATTGCTTCCAAAGATGCCTGAAATTCTCTGTTTGCAGGAACTCAAGATTGGGGGGGACACTCTCCAAAGGCACCTCAACATTGTGGCTTCTAACTTCTCGTGGAGTTACACCAGCCACTCCGGTGGTAAAGGTGGAGCTGTGATCGGAATTTCTAATTCTATCACTAGTTCTTGTCAGGATGTTATTGTCAGTAATTCTCACCAATGGTGTGCGGTTAAGTTTGGGGCTCCTTATAATTGTACTGTTGTTTCTATCTATGTTTCTAACAATTGTAATGATAGAAAGTCTTGCTGGGATGAGTTATGTAATATTCCTGGGCCTGTTATTTTGATTGGGGACTTCAATATGGTTACTAATCTCTGTGACAGATGGGAAAGAAAAGGTAATTGTATCTTTGGTACTGAAAAAATGTCTTGGGCTAGATTGAGCGGTCTCCAGGATCTGTCTGACATGTCTAGCAATTCGGGTTTTTCCTGGACTAACAAGCAAGCGGGGTGCAGTTATAGGGCTGCTAGACTGGATAGGTGTTACGCTTCCATTGGTAGTATCCAAGGATGTTGGGAAATTAGCTGTAAAATTGACCATTCCCTTCTTACCTCTGACCACAAACCCTTAATTATGTCCTTTAAGCAAGGTAGTCCTAAGTATAGGTCGGGGTGGCCTCACATTGACTTTAGTTTACTCAAGTTTCCTAGCATTATTTCTCGTACCAAGGAGATTATCTCCTTCCACTTTGATGAGGCTAGGTCGCCTATTATGGCCTGGGAACGTTCTGTGTGTAACATTCAAAAGCTGTTTACCATGCATAGGAAGCTTGCCTTGGATTTGAGGGCTCAAAGGAGGAACTCGCTTATGGACCAGCTTAAGTCCCTTGAGGGTAACTCTCAAGAGTATATGAATTGCTCTCTGAGACTGAGTAAGGAAAGATATCTGGAAGCTAGAAACTCCCTTGCTATATCTCGAGAATTTTGGAGTGAGAACATGGACAGGAATAACAAGCATATGTTTGCTCTCATGAAAAAAAGGAAAATTAAGGATTTTATCCCTCAGCTTAAGAAAAAAGAAGGTGGCTTCACCACTAACACTGAGGAGACTCTTCAGGAGGCCAAGTGCTTCTTTATGGATGTTTTCTCTGTGTCTCCCAAGTGGGGGGAGGACATCCAGAGGGCCAGAGCCATCATTGCCATTAAAAGGAAAAAAATGATTCCTCACAGCCTGGTTCCCCTTCTGGACCTGCCCCTCACTGCTGGTGAGATCAAAGAAACCATTAATAATTTGAAACCCGGTAAGGCTCCTCGAATTGATGGATTGCCAAATGAATTTTTCATCATATTAAAAGATTTTCTCACTCCTTACATTCTCTTGAGATGGGAGGAAGTGATTAGTAAAGGATTTCTCCCTTGCAATATTAACACTGGGGTCATTAGGCTTATTCATAAGAGGGGGCCCAAAGAGGACCTTAATAATTGGAGGCCTATAACCTGCTTGAACACTATCTATAAAATTTTTGCTTCCACTCTTGCTAGGAGGCTCAGCCCCATGATGTCTCAATTCATTCTCCCTGAGCAAAAAGGCTTTATCAAGGGTAGATTAATTTTAGATGCTATCATCTCCCTATGGGAAGGTATGGATTATGCTAGGGATTCTGGTCAGGACTTCTACTTTCTTAAAATTGATTTTGACAAAGCTTATGACAGGATTAATTGGGACTTCATCTTACAGTCTCTCCATGACTTAGGGCTGGGAAGGAGATTCATCAAATATGTTAGCACCCTTTTTGGTAATGCTTTCTCTAGGGTTGTTGTTAATGGTCACATGTCTGAACCCTTTAAGTTATCTAGGTCCAGAAGACAAGGTTGTCCCCTTGCCCCCCTCTTATTTGCCATTGCCAGTGATGCTTTAGGCTGGCTGGTCAAGGATGCTATTGATGAAGGTACTATTGAAGGCATTCAGATTCCTAACGCCCCCTCCCCTCTTTGTTTACAGATGTTTGCCGACGACACTAATGTGGTGTTGCAAGCTAGTCAAAGTTCCTTGAACAAATTCCTTGAATGCTTGGAAATTTTTTGTCTTGCGTGGGTCTAAAGTCAACCACAACAAAACTGGTTTTAAAGCAGCTAACAATGTTATCCCTGCCTGTATTACTAACATTGGTTGCTCTCTGATTAAGGACGGTGAAGTCTTCAGACTCCTTGGGATTCCTATGGGTTTTAATGTTTCCTTTGCTCAGAGATGGGAGTGGGTGTATGAGAAGTTGAAAAGGGATATGGCTAAATGGTACGATTCTAACAGCTCCCTACCCCATAGATCCTTTATTCTCAATCATTACTTGCTGCCTAAACTTGTTTACTTTTTGTCGTGCTGGTCTCCCTCCAAGCACCAGATGGGTCAAGCTATATCGCTGGCTAAAAGATTCTTATGGGGTGGTTCTGTTGTCAGGAAAAAGATTGCTAAAGTTTCTTGGGTTACTTGTTGCCTCCCTAAAGAGAAAGGGGGTTTGGGTATAAAGTGCCCTTTAAAGATGGCTGACAATTTGGCTGCTAAATGGATCCTTAGAAGTTTAGGGTGCAATGAAATTTGGTCTGCCTTAATTCATAGGAATCTGCATAAATTTTTTGTGTCTAATTACAGGTCTTGGCATGGGTTGAATCTTTGGGATATTGTCTCTTGTCCCCACCCTATCTACCCTGTTGGGAGTCCTCTTGTGTGCAGATTTTGGAATGCTTGGTTCAAGGCTAAAGCCTTATTCATCCCTCCAGCAAAGTGGATCTCTGTTTCTGACTTCTACTTGCAGGAATCCCCTTGGTTGGGTTGGCTGGCTCACTGGAACAATGGGAACATCTCTATCAAAGAGCATAAGTGTCACAGGCTTTCCTTCAAATCCTGGAATGACTTTATGCATAATGGAAGAGTGGTGGATGACCATGCCCTTGTCAACAGGAATAACACTTCCCTTGCTTGTTTACAGGTGCTGCTGTCCCATAAGAGAATGCTGGAATCCCAACTGAACCAGTGCTTCTGGAAGGAAGTCAAGCTCTTTGATGTGGCAACCCTCATTTATAAGAACTTCAAAAAAAGCAATGGCTCTATGCAGGGTATCACCCTTCATCTGAACAGGAAATGGAGTCTATGTTGGACCCCAGCCCAATGGATGTATAGATTTAAATCTTTGTGGGCTTACCCTGATAGCACCAAACAGTCCTATCTCCAGTGGCTGATCATCCACCAAGGGCTGTGGGTGGGCCCCAGAGTCAGGAAAATATTTGTTGATGATGGCAAGTGTGCATTCTGTGGCAGGGTGGAGGATGTTTACCACCTCTTTTTTGAATGTGATCATGCCAAGCCTTTCTGGGAACCCATCAATAATTTTCTTCAGAAATCTAATGCTCCCAAATTACAGAAATTGGATGCTCTGATTGGCTGTTGCAAGAATATGGACATTCTGATGTGGAATTCTTGGAGAGGGCACATCCTATGGGCCATATGGATGAGTACAAATAACAAGGTCTTTGGACAAGTCAGAAGGAATTTCCTTACTCCTCTACATTTCACTCTTGGCAAGATTTCCAATAAGCTCGTCAATCGTATTTCCAAGCCTAGTCTCTCCCCACAGGAAATTCAATGTATTTTTATTGAATACAAATACACTAGATGGAAGGCTGTTTTAGCCCAGTTTTACTCTCACCTCAGGTTTGCCATGCTGGCATCCTTGTAATTCCCCTTTATGGAGGTGCTCCTGCCCCCTGCACTGATGTAACTTGCCTTGTTAATTTATATTTTCCTTTTTTTTTCAAAAAAAAAACAACTCAGTCAGACGCGAAGGAGAAAGCTACTCTGCGATGGACAGCGAACGAGTCTTCGTCCAACAGAGTCTTAGTTGCGGAGGTTTTAGTTCCTTCATAAACACGTGTAACAGAAGTTGTGCGAATTGCGCGCTCCCACCCTCCGAGTGAGTCGCTAATGAAGACACGATGAAAAAAAAGAAGCCCCTCCTGGAGAAGGAGACACGAGCGACGCCTCCAGTCGGTCGCGAATGATACCCTTACTCACAATGGACAGATCCGAGGCACCACTCAGTCACGAAGGACTGATTGAAGCCACTCGGTTGTGACAGATGCTCCTATCCACGATGGATAGACTCCACGTCGCGAGGGACCCGACTCCCGAGGTGCCACTCGGTCGTGAAGGAAGCCACTCGGTCGCGACTGACGCTCCAATCCACGATGGATAGACACCACTCGATCGCGAAGGACAGACTCGATGCCGATGACTTCTGAGCTGAGGACGATGGGCTTCAAATATAGACGATGACTTCTATGTTGAGGACGATGTCCTTCGCGACAGGTTTTGGCGACGATGATGAAGACGGACACTCTTCGCTCGTCTACCTCATTCTAAATTCCTTCTTCGCGACAGGTTTTGGCGACGATGATGACGACAGACATTGTTCGCTCGCCTGCCTTCAGCATGATTTCGAAATTCTCCATAGAATTTTGGCGACAGGTTTTGGCGACGATGATGACGACGGACACTCTTCACTCGTCTGCCTCATTCTAAATTCCTTCTTCGCGACAAGTTTTGGCGACGATGATGACGACCTGCTCATAGCCTGTTTCCACAAAATCTCCCAATCCCATGTTTTTTTTTTAATAAAGGAAGTTCGGCCTTGGCCTAGTCTCCCGGACTTTAATTAAAATAAAGAAAAAAAGTTACAAGTGGATGGGACTAGTGCCCATGGGACCCCCCAAATCTCACAATGCAGGGGAGGAATATGGCAGCCTAGAGGGCATTACAAATGAGGCGGATAAATTCATCATCACCCTCATGTGGGACCCATTTGGGTTTCAGCTTGTTGTTCTCGAGGAGATAAACACAGTGATGTCTAAACGGCGGAGATCTCTTATCTCGGCAGATTCTTTTACCTAGAAGAAACAAGGATTTCTCGATCGACCATTCCTTGGGAGTTTGGCCAAAATTGACAGCACATCGCTCCCTTCAAATCTTCCAGAGAGTCACCCCTGATGGCATTCCATAGCGTCGATGAGCATCCGACCGCCTCACCCAACATCACATGTTGCCAATTGATTTGGTTCGAGAGTCTCAATACTCGGGTCACGTGACGCCAGATAACACGAGACTTGGGGCAGTCGAAGAATAGGTGAACTAAATCTTCGATGCATCGATGACCACGCTTGCACCATGGCGGCACACCACAGATTTTGTTAGCTCTTACATTGGACCAGATACCTTTATGCAAGATCTGTCACATGAGAACAGACTTTTTGACCTCAATTAGGGGGTGCCAAATAGACATGAATTTTAGTTCCCACCATAGTTTGGTCCAAGAAAGGCACCATCTCTTGTTAAGAGTGTGGTGAACATCTAAGTTCTCTTTGAAGTTGGGGGTTCTGGATAGATTCTTACCATTGCTCCATTTGAGGCCCTCCAGGCAAGGAAGATCCTGACCACAGAGAAGGTGAGTACGGTCCCATGCTAAACACCTGCTTTGAAGAAGAGTCCATTCCTCAAGGGTAACTCTAAGTCTCGGATCCAGTTCTTCGAACCTAATCCACTGGCTGGTCTCTTGTTTCCATAGTTGTTTCCACTGTTTGAACCCCTTGTTCCATAATCGCTTTGCAGTTTGGAGGTTCCAAGACTCTACGCCCCTAATGCCACAGATCAGGAACCAGATAGAGTCATTTTGTCCTATCCCAGCCACCCACTTCCACTCATCACTGATTCTGATGAGCTGTTTGTCCTTGTTCCAATTCTTCCATAAAGAACACACGAGGCTAGAGTGTTTAGGGGACACGGGGTGGGGGGAGAACAAAAGCGTGAGAATCCCTATGTCCTTCCAACCCGGAAGGCCAACTAAGGTAAGGCCTTCCGTGTTTCTGAAGATCAATTTAGCCCAAGAGGACTCCCTATTGCTCCAAGCCTTGATAAGCCACTTTGCCGCCAGCTTGTCAGCCAACCTAATGATATCTAAAATTCCCAATCCCCTGAGTCTTTAGGGCTAATGCAAGTTTCCCATTTGATTTTGGGAATCCCCCTCCTGTTGGGGTCCCCAGTCCAAAGGAAGTTTCTGCAGATTCTTTCCACTTTGGCCAAGTCTTTCTCCTTAGGTCTCCAACAAGAGATAAAGTAAATAATTGTAGACAACATAAATGTGTTAAAAACCATAGCATGCCCTGCCAAGTTGACTTGCATACCTTTCCAATGATTCAGCTTGCTATCCAGCTTGGATAGCACCCAGTTCCAGCGTTGGTGCATTGAGATGTGGAATCCCATCGGAATGCCAAGGAGACGGAGGACTTGACCACTAGGGATAACTTGACAATTCTGATCCACCAACAATTGGGGAGTAGGTCCACTGATTGCTCTAAAAGCAGTTTTAGTATGGTGGATTATTGAACCTAACGCCACACAAAAGGTGTCGAGGCACCACCAAAATACCTCAATGCTCTTTCTATCATTATGCACAAAAGCATTCATGTCATCAACAAAAAGTCTCGCAATCATTTGGCCATGGTTTAGAGGTAGGGAAAGACCCTTGAGATTGCCAACGTCCATGTGATGCTTTAATAGGCGACTGAGCCCATTCGAGGCGATCGAGAAGAGTAAAGGAGCCAGAGGGAAGCCTTGCCTAATTGATCTTTTTAAACAAATGGGCTCAGAGAGCTTACCGTTGATATTTATTCTATAAAGGGTTTCCAAGAAGAGTGGAAACCATCTTCGTGAACTTTTGGCTGCACCCAAGGTCTTTCAATGATTGAAGAATAAAGTCCCATTCCAATCTGTCATACGCTTTGTCGAAGTCGATCTTAATGAATACCAGATCTTGAGCGGACTCCTCAGCAAAAGCAAGACCTTCCCAAATATCGACAATTGCTTCAAGTATAGATCTACCCTTGATAAAACCTTTCTGGTCCTCACACAGCCATGACTTTAAATGACAAGAGATTCTGTTGGTGATAACTTTTGCAATTATCTAGTATCCTATTTGGAGCATGGTAATCGAACGCCAGTTTTCAATTTTGTTCTTATCTCCCCTTTTGTGGATTAACTTGAGGACGCCATTATTAAGACACTTAGGGAGGGCACCGAAGGAGAGAGCCTCTTGCCGCACAAGACGCAGTGGGTGTGAAGAGATGGATAGGTATGTGCTTGAAGATGAAGAGGTGTTGCAAAATCCTTGATCTACACCAGCCAAATGAACTCCAGGAGTATATGGTGGGCCCTTTTAGCTTGCCAATGGATGTATTAGACACCCTATGTACCTTGGAAGATCACTCTCAAAAAGATAGATCAAAACAGATAAGTTGGAGTTAGCTCAGAGGTGAAAACTTGCTATTTTTGGTTCATACACCTGTCCAGTGTTTTACATAATTCTCTAAGCACAACAGCAATTAGCTCAATTCCTCTTGGGGAAGTCTAAGCAACTTAAAGAGCTAACTTTCAAGAGTAATCTCATAAAAAATAATGAACCACATACTGAGAATGAGTTTTAACAAGTGATGACATCATCCCGATTTTCACGGGCTGCTATAGAAATCGACCAGTGAGCAGAAAAATCAACATAACTCAAAATGTAGAAATCCAATGATGATGAAAATGTGTATGGTTATACTAGACAGTAAGCTGAATCCAACAAGCTTTAAATCACTGAATGTGGATAAGTAACCACTGAGAAATGGCTCTGCCAAGATGAGTGAAAAAGTCAGGTACCTAACAGAGAAGTGAAGATGAACAGACCCTGTTGACTTCAAATGAACATAACTGAAGATTGTAACATCCAAATGACATGAAAATTTGTGAGCATATAGAAGACTTATAGAGCTAACTTTACCAAGTTAAATCACTGAAAATGATGCACCAAGCTCAAAGAAAACATCTCTGCAAGCTGACTGAGAAAACTGAGAGTAATGGCAATGAGTAGTACACTTCACAAGAACATGGAAAGATGAACTCAAATAATCATGAAAATGAAAGTATATTGCTTGTACAATACAATGACTTACTGATACATATGTGTGCCTTGTAATCACACCTTGATATGGCATAAAGCTCAGCTCTTGGAGGTCTTCACATAGGTCTCTCTAACCACGACTAAAACTGCCATCTATTTATAGTTGAGTTTGGGAGGCTAACTTCCCTCAATCACTCTCCAATCAATCAATGATTGATTTGATTCTCTACCTACCACAAATCACGAATTCGTGGCTCCTCTTTCCATTCTTGATCATGTGGACTCAACCACTTAAGATTCTCTTACTTTTACATTAAGTAAACTCTTCAAAAGTTACAAGAGGTAGTTCACAAGTGAACTTTACATAGTCTTCATTTTAAGGCTTTTTCTATGACTTTGTGGGACTCAAGCCAATACTTAGGCTTGTCATAGACTTGCTCCAACAGCTCCCCCTCAAGCCAAGTATGCTTGAGGTCTTCAATCTTCCAAGATTACCTGCAAACCTATCATAGCCTTGAATTTGCAAAGCTTTGTACCATCCAATGCTTTGGTTAGAATATCTGCACATTGTTGATAAGTGGACACATATGATATTTGAATCTCTTTGCTTAGAACCTTCTCTCGTACATAGTGATAATGAACTTCAATATGTTTAGTCCTTGCATGAAAAATAGGATTAGCAGCCAAGTGAATAGAACTCATATTGTCACCAAAAATAGTTGGAGTTCCAAACTCCAATCCAAGATCTTTGAATAATGTCTTCATCCACATAGCTTCTTGTGTAGCTATGGCAAGACCTCTATATTCAGCTTCAGTAGAAGAGAGAGCAACTGTGGGTTGCTTCTTGGATGACCATGAAATAAGCTTTGAACGTGCAAAGGTAAGATAACCTGAAGTGCTCCTTCTATCTTCCTTGGAGCCAGCCCAATCTGCATCAGAAAATAGCTTCAAACCTAAATCAGATACATAAGGATAATAAAGTCCTTCATTTATGGTTCCTTTGAGATACTTGAGAATCCTTTTGGCAGCATCCATATGTGGTTTCCTTGGTGTGTGCATAAATTGACTTAGCACACTCACACTGTAACATATATCTACTCTTGTCAATGTGGCATAGTTGAGACTACCCACTAGACTTTGATATGATGTGATGTCCTCTATGAGTTCACCTTCATGTGAGCTCAATTTGTGATTGACCTCCATTGGAGTACCTGCAATCTTACAATCTTGCATCTTGAATTTTGCCAACATGTCCTTAATGTACTTTCTTTGAGTGAGAAACAAACCATGATCTTTCTAGACAACTTCCAAACCTAGGAAGTAGGTAAGTGAACCCAAATCACTTATCTTGAACTCTTCTCTCATCTGATCTTTGATCTTCTTCATACCATCTGCATCATTTCCTGTCAATATAATATCATCTACATATACACATAGGTAGATGACCTCATAGTTACTCTTTTTAATAAAGAGTGAAGGATCTGCCTTGCTTGGTTGAAAGCCTTTGTCCTGCAAGAATGAAACAAGCCTGAAATTCCAAGATCTTGGAGCTTGCTTGAGACCATACAATGCTTTGTTAAGTTTACACACATAATCAGGATAAACTTGGTTCTCAAAACCAGGTGGTTGTGCCATATATACCTCTTCTGTTATCCAACCATTCAAGAATGCATTCTTTACATCTAGTTGAAGTATCTTCCAATTCTTGGAAGAGGCAATACTAAGCAAAACCCTAATAGTAGGCATCTTTGCCACAGGAGAGAAGGTCTCCTCATAATCAATTCCCTGAGTTTGTGCAAATCCTTTTGCTACAAGCCTTGCCTTATACCTGTTAATTGAACCATCAGAATTCTTCTTGAGTTTTTAGACCCATCTTGAGCCTATTACCTTCATGGATGAAGTCTTGGGCACCAAATCCCAAGTGTTGTTTTCCTCAAGTGCTTCAATCTCTTCCTTCATTGCATGCTTCCATTCTGTTTTTGCTTTGGCCTCTTCAAATGATGATGGCTCCTCTTGGTTTATGTCTTGTGCTATGTAGATAGAATGTTTAGTTACTAATGAGGTGTCAAACCCATACCTTTCTGGTTTTTTCTTTTCCCTCATAGATCTTCTTAGGCCATGATGTGATGATTCTGCCTCATGTCCAAGTTCCTGCAATTTTGCTTTACCTTTAGACTTCCATGCTTTGATCTTTTCCATGTGAGATTCTTCATCATCCTCTGAGGTGTCTTGTTCTTCAATCTTCTGTTGTTCTCTACCAAGCTTTGGAAAATCTTCTTCAAGATTATATGGTAAATTGACCTTCCTGCATGAATCTTCATACCATGAATTGTTCTCATCAAAAACTACATCTCTGCTTACCAAGAATCCTTTGTTGGTAGGGTTGTATAACCTGTAGCCCTTTTGATTGTTGTCATATCCAATAAATACACACCTTTCTGCCTTTGGATCCATCTTGCCTCTAACCTGTGAAGGAACATGAGCAAAAGCAATACATCCAAATTTTACAATGATCTAAGCTTGGTCTTCTTCCATTCCAAGCCTCATATGGAGTCATCCCATCAAGGGATTTTGAAGGCAACCTGTTAATCAAGTAAGTGGCTGTAGATACAGCCTCAGCCCATAAGTAATTAGGTAAATGCTTTTCATTTAACATAGACCTTGCAGCTTCAACAATTGTCCTATTCCTCCTTTCTGCCACTCCATTTTGCTCAGGAGTGTACCTTGTAGTTACCTCTCTTTTGATTCCTCTTTCTTGAAGAAAAGAATCAAAATCATGGGAGAAGTATTCTCCCCCTCCATCTGACCTTAGCCTTTTTAGTGATTTACCTGTTTGATTCTCCACAAGAGCCAAATATCTTTTGAAACATGAAAAAACTTCATCTTTGTGTTTCATAAAGAATAGGATAGTCCATCTGCTGCAATCATCAATAAAGGAAACATAATACCTTGATCCAGATATTGAAGCTTCCTTGCTAGGTCCCCATACATCTGTATGAACCAACTCCAAGAGATCTCCATGCATATAACCTTTCTTCATGAACGGTAACCTGTGAGACTTTCCAAATTGACATGCACTACACTTATAAATCATATGTTGTTTTGACAAATTAGGAAGTCCAAGTACACTTTGGTCCCTGCAGATTTTCGTTAATGACCTTTCACCAATATGTGCTAACCTTTTGTGCCATACTTCCAATTCTGTGAGTGTCTGACTACCATAATTAAAGAGAGCAATGTTTCTAGTGTCCTGTAATTCAAATGTGAACAATCTACTTGTCTTTTCACCTTTTGCAATTCTTCTGAATCCTTGACTTGGATCTTCAACAAATGCTCCTGCTTTTGTGAACCTGACTTGCAACCCTTTCTCTACTATCTGCCCAACACTTATCAAATTCTTTGTAATGGTAGGGACATAGAGTACCTTACTAAGTAGGTTGATGTTTCCATCGGGTGCTTTGACATTACCTATTTTCTCCACAGGATGTTTTGTATCATCTCCTGTTTGTACCTCATGCTTATTCCTTGGATCTTCTAAATCTGATAGGAGTGCCACATTTCCTGCCACATGATTTGAACAACCTGAATCTATGTAGAAAACATGCTCATCAGATTTACCTTGTGGCATAGCCATGTTCATCATCAATAATGAATCCTCTTTGTTTGAGTCTTCTGTGTAGTTATTGTAGTCTCTCCTTCCTTTGTAGCCTCCTTGATAGTTTGAATGATTGTAGTTGTTGTAGTTGCCATGGTAGTTGTTGAACCTTCCTCTTGAGTAGCCATAACTTCCTCTATTGTATCCTCTACCTCTTTGATTCCTGGAATTCCTAAAGCAATTTTCAGTTGTATGATTAGTTAATCCACAAATAGAACATGAGTTGGAGTCTTGGGATCTCCCCCTGCCTTGTCTACCTCCTCTTCCTCTACCTCTGCCATGTCTTCCTCTACCTGCATAGTTAGCTTGATATGTACCTGCTTCATCATCCACTTTCTTTGCCTTTCCTTTGTTATCTTTAGACTTGCTTTTATCCGTGTATAAAGCTGAAGATTGATTACCTTTAGAGTTTTCTCCATTTTTGATAATCTTTGCCTCTTGAGTAAGTAGTTGTCCAATGAGTGTGTTGAAATCAGGTACATGCATGTCCATGTACAAATCCATAGCTGTGGTGAATGCTTCCCACTTGTCATCTGCCTTCAAGCCATTGATCACCTGCCTTACAATTTTCTCTTCATCTATTACCTCTCCAATGCTTCCCAACTGATCCGCTATGTCCTTGAGCTTTGTGACAAAATCAGTCACATTTTGTTTGGGAGCCTTCTTGAGAGTTGTGAACTCCAGCCATAGTTGATGCTTCCTAGCTTTGGTACTTGAAGAAAAGAAAGCTTCAAGTGCATCCCACACTTCCTGAGATGTCTTACAACTTCTAATGTGAGGCAACAAAAAATCTGAGATAGAGTTGAGGAGATAAGACCTTGCAAGTGCATCCTTGGAGCACCATGTGCTCAATCTTTCTTGCTCTTCTTGTGTTGGTTGACTTTTGTTCCTGAAACTTGGCATAACTTCATCTCCAGCCACATAACCATATAAACTTCTACCTTGGAGATAAGCTTCCATTCTTAATGACCAAGCTGAGTAGTTACCTCTGTCCAATTTGTCAATTGATGAAGGAAATCCATCTGCCATGTTTTCCAACCTTGCTCTGATACCACTGTGAAGAGATGGATAGGTATGTGCTTGAAGATGAAGAGGTGTTGCAAAATCCTTGATCTACACCAGCCAAATGAACTCCAGGAGTATATGGTGGGCCCTTTTAGCTTGCCAATGGATGTATTAGACACCCTATGTACCTTGGAAGATCACTCTCAAAAAGATAGATCAAAACAGATAAGTTGGAGTTAGCTCAGAGGTGAAAACTTGCTATTCTTGGTTCATACACCTGTCCAATGTTTTACACAATTCTCTGAGCACAGCAGCAATTAGCTCAATTCCTCTTGGGGAAGTCTAAGCAACTTAAAGAGCTAACTTTCAAGAGTAATCTCATCAAGAATAATGAACCACACACTGAGAATGAGTTTTAACAAGTGATGACATCATCCCGATTTTCACGGGCTGCTACAGAAATCGACCAGTGAGCAGAAAAATCCACATAAATCAAACTGTAGAAATCCAATGATGATGAAAATTTGTATGGTTATACTAGACAGTAAGCTAAATCCAACAAGCTTTAAATCACTGAATGTGGATAAGTAACCACTGAGAAATGGCTCTGCCAAGATGAGTGAAAAAGTCGGGTACCTGACAGAGAAGTGAAGATGAACAGACCCTGTTGACTTCAAATGAACATAACTGAAGATTGCAACATCCAAATGACATGAAAATTTGTGAGCATATAGAAGACTTATAGAGCTAACTTTACCAAGTTAAATCACGGAAAATGATGCACCAAGCTGAGAGAAAACATCTCTGCAAGCTGACTGAGAAAACTGACAGTAATGGCAATGAGTAGTACACTTCACAAGAACATGGAAAGATGAACTCAAATAATCATGAAAATGAAAGTATATTGCTTGTACAATACAATGACTTACTGATACATATGTGTGCCTTGTAATCACACCTTGATATGGCATAAAGCTCAGCTCTTGGAGGTCTTCACATAGGTCTCTCTAACCACGACTAAAACTGCCATCTATCTATAGTTGAGTTTGGGAGGCTAACTTCCCTCAATCACTCTCCAATCAATCAATGATTGATTTGATTCTCTACCTACCACAAATCACGAATTCGTGACTCCTCTTTCCATTCTTGATCATGTGGACTCAACCACTTAAGATTCTCTTACTTTTACATTAAGTAAACTCTTCAAAAGTTACAAGAGGTAGTTCACAAGTGAACTTTACATAGTCTTCATTTTAAGGCTTTTTCTATGACTTTGTGGGACTCAAGCCAATACTTAGGCTTGTCATAGACTTGCTCCAACTGTGGGGTGGCCACCACATGTTTGAAGGACTTGAAAAACTCATTGGTGAGGCCATCCGGACCCAGACTTTTCCCATTGGGAAGGGCATCAATAACCTCGATAATTTCATTCTCGAAAATGTTAGCATCCAGCAGAGCAATCAGGTTTTGTGGGATACTAGATTGAGCAACCCTTGAGATGGTTGCCATGGAGTCACGCCTGTGGGGGGAAGGAGGAGTCGAGACCCCGCGAAGATTGGTAAAGTGTTCAACGATGATAGATCTATTCTCAACTTCCGTGCAACAGTCAGTTCCATTGTTGTCGACCAATAGGGGGATGGATTCCCTAGCTTGTTTCCTTTTGAGGATGTTACACATCTCTTTCGATGGTTTGTCGGCCTTCCCCGCCCACCAATCTTTGAAGAAAATTTGAAGATTTTTCCTTTCAACCTCCTCCTCTAATCTTAGTCTTCCCCTGATTTTCAAAAGACCCTGTTGGTAACGTAACTTACCTTTGTTCACCTCTTCTTCAAGCCGTGAGAGCCTCCGGTACACCGTTTCTCTTCTTTTTTTCTGGATATCTCTTATAGCCTTTTAAGTCCTGATCAGAATTTTTCGAGTCCTTTCCACCGTGCTTCTCCAACACTTAGCCGGTTCATTACAATAGGCAAAGGCTTTCGCCCACACTTCAGAAATTTCTTGGTGGACAGAGGGGAGGGAAAACGATGTCTGACAAGCATGGAACCAAGGGGCTTTCTGGAACATGGGAATCGGTTTGAAAGATAGAGTAATCGGGTAGTGTTCCGAGATAGTCAGGTCCATGTGTTGGGAAATCGAAGGAATACCCCACTAAAGGATGGTGTTCTGATCGATGTAAACATCTATCAAGTCTTTCTTTCCTCAAAGAGTCCCCCGATTGGAGATTTGACCAGGAGAACCCCTTCGTGTCTTTCACCTCGACCAGGTCGAGATGGAGCTTGATTTTATCCCATATCTCTTTCTTGTGATCGTCAATAATTTTTCCTTTGTTATTCAATCGGTCCTCAGGAAACTCAACCATGTTGAAGTCCCCACAGATGAGAACATTATGTGAAAGGGAGTCGAGGGAAGCCCAAGTATCCATTCTATGTGCTTCTCCATTAGGGGCATAAATTGAGACCACAATGAACTGGAAAGGGAACCCGATAGAGGGAGCAATCCAACGATGATTCCGACCTTCAAAAGTCGAGGTCACATTGCCAGACAAGGAGTGATTAATACCGATAACTACACCCCCCTCCCCCTAGGGTGAGAAGTGGAGAACCAAAGGTGGTTCGGAGAAATGCATTTAAGCCATTTTTGGACATCCTCTCCGTCGATCTTAATCTCTTGTAAGCAAATAAAGTCAGGATTGAGGCACTTGTCTTTGAACCACTGGCCAAGAATCGCCGCTCTTGACGGGTCATACAGACCCCTGACGTTTAGTGATGTGAATTTCATTAATGATGGTTGCCCTCTTTGAGGGGAGGGACCCAATCTTTTTTCTTCTTGTGGTCTTCTTGACTTAGGATCCTGCTCTTGAGGGGGCTCTTCCAAGGCATGCCTGAAAGTTGTTTTCCTTTAAGCTTTGACTTTTGTTGCCGCAATCTTGGAAAGCATACCGGAAGGGTAGGACCAAGAAAGGAGCTTTCGCTGTCTGGGTTGTCTTCATTGCTAGTAGTGAAGCCTTCCTCTTTACTCGTGGTGTAACCTTCTTGGTTGTCTTCTTTGCTAGTAGAGCACCCAAGGGTATTATCAGTGGGTCTTCTTCATAGAGGTTCTCCCCTGGGAAGTCAACCTCATTAATCTCCTTTTCTAGGTCACATTACATGTCATTCGAAGGGGCAATTGTCGTAGTGTTCCTTGTTGTTGACCTTCGAGGGCTAACTTTCCTCCCAATCCCATGTTGCATCGTGTTAGAGAAGAAGCATTTCAGCTCATATGTACAGTAAATCCACAGGTACATCGGGAGTCGTGCGTGCGCCGGAGCAGGAAGCCGTCACCTAAGATTTCATTGTAATGAACGCCTTGATAGATGTTTCGACACCCCCTCCTCCACCCCAAGTCAATTTTCTCTGCCATGTAAGATTTTCAATTGTTTTTGTTTATTTTGGTGTTCCGCTATGCGTGAATACTCATTTGGAGGACCCGTCAAAATTTTTTGTGTCTCACCTGGAATAGTAGATAATCACCTCTTTGTTTCGGAGCTCTTATGTGACAGGAGACTTACTTTGTTATATGGAAAGCACTTACATTAGAGTAAAAGATGATGCTATAAATCATGGATCCTTCAAGTCGAAGATGTCTTCTGTCCTATCATCTTGGCAGATATACACACATATTTCTCAATAGCATAGACTTAAGAAATTTGTAAAACTGCCACGCTATAGTTTTTTTAGCAAAACAAAAAACAATTATATTGATACAAGCAATGTTCAACTTGTCCAAAGGCCAAGCCCCCACAAATGGAAAGAACCCTAATCCAACGACAACATCATGTCAACTCTTGGTTAAGAGTAGACTATCTCTCCACTTGCGTATACTAAGATTACAAAGATGAGCGTAAGTACTAATGTTTTCAGCAGGAGTATCCCGAATGGATCTGATACAAAAGTTAGCACTCTTATTCATGTCAAAGACAGATGAGTACAGGAAATCTTTCTGGCTTGACTTAAAAACTTGCTGATTTCTACTAGACCAGATGTTCTACAAAATAATTGATCTTCACATATGCCAAATATCTATCCTCGTACAAAAATCTAGGAAGGTATATTGACCTCCAATTTCATGAATTCCAACTTTGCTAGAGTACCTATCCAAGTTCTTCCAAAATCTTTGAGCATGCCAATACTCTTTGTACATAAGGGAAAGATCCTCAACTCTAGCACAAAATGAGCAATTATCTGTATCAATATGAAACTTCCTTGCTTTGCTTCGAGTCCATATCCCTTTATGGAGAATGAGCCATTGCAGGTGGAATATTTGTTGAAGTTGGGAAAGGCCCATATGCTGCAAGACCCGCACTTCCATTGTCTAGGACTACATTGAATGTACCAAGTCTTGTTAAGCTCAGCCTTTATGGCAGCAATAGAAGTATGGTGTGTTTTACAATGCAAATACATGTCACAAGCCATAACAGATATGTCTACTTGTCTCTAATGGGTACATCTCTCTAGCCAACAACTCAATGCTCTTTTCCTTCCAACAAAAATCTCTTTATAGGCAAGAGACAGAGTGCTAGCCTCCATAATGTCTTGGTCAAACACCAAGTTATCATTTGACAAGAGGTTGTTCAAGGACTCAAAACCCATTGTTTTGCATTTATTTTCCTTGTTGCTAAAGTCAAGATTTTCCTAGTGTGCTATCGAGCCAAACCAAATAGAGCCCTGAAGGAGGAAAAAGGAGTTATTTGCAAAATCAGTATTCAATTTATAATCTCTTCTTACATGTCTCCAAGGAATTTTCTCTTGATCAAAGAGGCCCACCACTTATTAGGTAAATCTCAATATCCATTTAGGAGACATTAGATTGGTCATTTTGGTTGGGCAAAGGATGCCCAATCCTCCTTCCTCTGTTTCATGCAAGAAATGTTCCAACCCACCTTATACATTTTTGTACTATAAGAGCACCCATAGAAATCTTCTGGCTAAAGCAACAACCTACACCATCTACTTTTTTCTAGGCATCCAACAAGATAAGAAGTAAATGAAAGAGAGTAGAATGTAGTGATTTTAAAAAATAGTTGTGTCAGATACATTGTGTTGTAAACACATCCACTCAAAAAGTTTATTCTTGAATTTATTCAACATCCAATCCCACATTTGATCAAAAGTAACATTGAACCCCACATGTATACCAAGCAATCTAAAGATAATTTCTTGTCACTAAATTTCACACTTATTTATATAAATACATTGGGGAATGTACTTGTTGGAAGTATAAAATGCATTGTTCTAATACATTGTCAAGGTCAACCCATCCTGCGCTCTATTTAGGGAACTTATTATAGAGCTTATTGAGTAGGGGGTATGATCAGATATCTAAAGAGAAAGATTAGTCTCAAAAATAGTATGCCAAAGATCTCTCAAAAATAGTATGCCAAAGATCCTACACTCTATTAATACTGAGGTACCATCAATCTAACTTGGCAAATAAAAGGGAAGTACTATTTCTATAAGCCCAAGTATTGAGAGAGTCACAACAGGAGTATACAATGTTCTTATTACTCATGAAATCATACGAAGTCATCTTTTCACAACCCTGCATCACAGTATCTCTATTTCCTTTCTTATCACAAGGGGAGGTCACCATATTAAATCATCCATCATAATAAAGCCTCCACCAAGCATGGGAAGCTCATTTCAACACTTAGATCTATTAGAATTATTAATTGAAGCATAGAAATTAACAAAAGTATAATCAAGATGCCACTTGTACCTTAGAGCAATCCATTGATTAGAGAGGCTAATAAAAAGTTAGAAAAAAGATGATTAATGTTATGCGAAATACCAATAGAAGCTCCCCCTTTACCATCAGAATGAGCAATAGTGTAGTAGTAGTGCTTAGACGAAGCAATTTTGAGGTTGGCGTGAAGCTTGAAGCCACAAACTTCAACCTCCTAAAGAAAAAGGAGATTAGGCAAAAGAGAGAGATATTTAAGCCAATTGTTTGAGATTTTAGCTTTAACAGGGTCTATGAACCCTTTAATGTTGATAGAAAACATATTGATTTGATCTATAAAAAATTACTAAGATGTATGCTTGTTAGCAGGTGAACGAGCAAAGTATTCTTGTTGCAAAAAAAAGAGTACAACACAATAGTGTAATGATTAGTCATCAGAATACTACAATAATTCATAATCTTGACCATCATTTTTATGGGTTTTTTGAAGGTTTAAGTAGAGATCAAGAAACTCTAATTGGATCTTTCCTCTTTGGTTTCACTAATTTGGGGGTTCTACGTTTATCATCTTCATGTTGAGTCATTGGCACATCCTCATCAGATGAGTGGTAAGCCTCCATTTTTTCATTATCATTCGATTCATTACCTTCTTTATTGTTCTCTTTCTCTTCACTAAAGGATTGAGAAGAAAAATCGTAGCCATAGTTACCATTAAAGGAATAGTTTTTTTTATTCACCACATTTTTCCAACGTGTTTTTGAAAGAGGGTTATGTTTAGAAATAGAATGAACAACATTGCTAGAATTTATTATTTCCTGACAATTTTGGTTCAGAACACCTTAATTAGTGAACAACATGTCTTCACTTTTAACATTAGGGTGAAAATTTCCCTTTTTGATAACCTATGAGGGATGCATTAGTATCTTGATTTTCTTCCAATAAAGAGGTTGAGAAACTTACCCAATAATACCTCAACCCTTTTGATTCCAACTAAGTTTTTCTCTCTCTTTCGCTTTCTATGGTCACCCTTTTTAACTAGAGTTACCAAGATTTTTATTATTATCTTGAAGAATAATATCAAATTTATATTTTTTTGACACATCACCAATTGGGGTACTCTCTTCCTCTTTTGATTTCAATGTAAGGTACTATCTAATTAGGTGGCCTTGTTTATAACAATTGAACTAGGCATTTGGGAGATTCTTGTACACTATTTTTTTTATCATGGAGCTGAAATATTATGAACATAGGATTTGAAATTATATCAAGGATGGGGAAGCTTGCTAGACTTCAACTTTAGCAAAGTGTGTTTTTCCAATCTCTTCTATTTGTTTGACCTAGCCTGGATGCTATAATTTGAAGATGTCTTGAACCTCCTTAGTTACACAACTAGGGATGGTACATTGGGGTGCATATTCCTCTTCATAAACTCGGTGGGCTGGGATGCATACCATTTCTTCCTTAGTGGGGACTTTGGTAGGGGAGAATTATCATTCATCTATGTTATGCGTGTGAGCGATTTCATAGTCCGGAAGTTGCATATTCATATTTCTAACTTTGTTGATGTAAGTCTTCTAATTGTTGAGCTATTTTGAGTTGAATTTTGTAGGTAATGGTCGTCATCGAGGGTGGTGATGGGAATAGTGTGCAATGTTATCCCTTTAGTACATTGAGTTCCTCTGTAATCTTGTCGTGTTCAGTGATAAGATTCTTATAATAGTTTAGGATAGTCTTACTAGCATTAGGCATAACTGCTTGAAATCGAGAGGGTTTGATCGAGGCTAGGCCCATCATTTCCATAGTGGCCTCGAAGTTTTCTTGGTTCTCTCTCTCTCTAACCTTATCTTCTCTTTGTGTGTTTTTGTGAGGTGACTATAAAGTAACCCCATGTTCCCAGTTAACTTGGCATGACATTCCATTTGAACATGTAGTTTGTGCTCAATCTATTCGAAGGCTTCTTTTGCTTGGTACTTAAACTATGCTTGTAGTTTTATGTGTGCTTGCTAAAGTGTGGTATAGTTAGAGTTGATGGGTGAATGTTCATCTAGTAAGGCATTTACTTGAGCCTAGAGGCACATTGTCTGTGCCTATAACTGATCATTGCATTGGACAAATGTCACATTTTCATCTTGAATTTGTGTCGTGCAAGTAAACATCTGTGTGATTCCGTTGTCCATAATCAATGCAAAGAAGAGTGCATTTGCATTCATGAATGTTGGGGGAGGTGGAATTGCAAGTGGGTGGGAGTTGGGGATGGTAATGCATGTATGATAGTGCATGGTGGTGGAGGGGGGGGGGGTATGGGAGAGTGTGGTGGTGAGGTCTTAGGAAGAGGGTGCGATAGGGGGAGGGATCACTGATGACGATGATGATGATGATGATATGTCTATAGGTTCTATAACAAATTCTTATGTTGTAGGGATATTAAAGATCATAATGGGAAGGGGAACTATAGCGGGTTCGAGATGAGGTAGGGGTGGGACAACAATAGTAGTGGGTGGGGGCAGAAACTAGGTAAAAATGGAAACATGGAGGTCCATGTTTCAAGGAAGAAAACAAAATTTGGCCCTCGGATGCCAAACTTTCACTGATGATTAACAATATTACCCATTGTTTGTGTTATTGGAAGAGTATAATTCACATGTGGAGCACGTCTTGGGGAAGATATTGACATTCATCAATCAATTTGTACTAGAGGATCTTATGGCTACTGCAAAGTGAGGTAGCATTTCCAACTAAACTTGTGTGCACAACTACTACATGACTTTCCAAAAATGTTACAGACACGGAGCAAGGCTCCGCTTCATTTCATTTATAATCCATGCTATGGACCGGTCTAGCATCGACATAATTGGAAGTTTTTTGCCATGAAAGTGAAGAATGATCTTAAGTGCTCTAACTGGATAAGCTAGCTATACTTTTCCCAACCTTAGGGACCACCAATAGTCGCATATATGATGTCAACTAATTGACATTGGCTACCATGCTTATCCGGAATTCTAGATATCACCACCTTGATGTGCACACAAATCTTTGATTTGATGTTGAACACTTTCAAGGTCTTTAAGAAAGTTAAGTACCCCATGTCAATGCACCCCATATGAAAGAGGAAAAATAGATTTGGTGTACGATATGAGCACCAACCCATCAGCCAAAGTTTCCTACGTGGGCATGTATGCATGAAGTCTTTGCTAGCATGCTACAAATAGAATTTCCAAGACATGCTACCTATGGGTTTCTGGGAATAGCACTCTAAATATTTTAACTCCCTACCCGCAACCTTGTTACATTTATTTGCATGTGAAAGAGTCTTATTTACTCAGAGCGTTACCGCAATATTCAGCTGAGTACTCCAAAGCTATCAAATGGACACATAGAGAAGCAGACCTCACAAGGAAGACAAGAAACATGAGAAACGGAACAAAGATGAAGCCCATAAAGAGCTGGATGAAGATAGCACAAAAAAGGGCTAATATACATATAAGCAAGTATGATGTATTTAAATAGCAGGGCAAATGACGGCTAATACTTCGCGTGATGCCCTTTGCTAATGAAAGTCACAACATCGGACTTCATCTACCGATGTAATAATCCCTAGTATGTATTACACTTACATTCATATATACATACATATACATACACATATGTATAATCATGCATATATACATGTATATTTTAAAAAATTCATTTCATCTACCGATGGAATAATCCCTGGTGTGTATTACACTTACATTTATATATACGTATATATACATACACATATGTATAATCATGCATATATACATTATATACATGTATATTTAAAAAAATTCATTTAATCAAGGATTTTGTAAATTTTAATGAAAATTCAATGATACAGTGGATTAAAATAGAGAAAAACTAACTGTTGCATTGCAAAACACAAGCGCTTGACAGGGATGAACCATTAACGCTGTATGTGAAGCATTCGGGATCAAGTCGATAGTATGAAGTACATGTTTACCATTATGCATTACTTTGAAGGATATAAACGCAGACATGTATCATGGGGTTGTTTTGTACCATCGGGTTCGAAAAATTACAATGTTTATTATCATATGAACTGGGAGCGTCGATAACGAAAACTTCATGCAAAAGGAAGTGGTTTCCTGCGTTCCTAACGAGCAGGTGATGACGATGCTTAGCAAAGCCCTTTTCAACAATAAGTATAGTAGCGATTAAGCAAAATTAGGTGGTTTCACGCATTCATGATGTTTATGTGTATATGCATATTCTGTATGTGGAGGCTGATTTTCAGCTTAAAGCGGAAAATTCGGGAAACATGTTTTTAGATGTGCCCAATGTAACAAGATCTTGTCTTTCGTAGAAACTATGGTATAGATGATGATCAAAGTCTGTAGAGCTGTTTACTTGCACAATGTTTTTTTCCTCACTTCGGTTTTATCCGTCTATTCATGCTTTCATAATCTAAAATAGCCGCTGTCCTATCTCTGCAAAAGGCTTACACGCTTCAGCTATACGCTCTTGCAGCAAGTCTACATTCAGCTATGCACACAATGAATATATAAAATAAAACTCAAAAGTAAAGGGCGAGAGAGAGAGAGGTTTGTGACCACATGCATCTAACCTGTACTTCCGCCTGCGTGAAAGAGCCTTTCGTGCAAACACTTTTACAAAATTTGATAAGAAAATTCGAATGATTGACTGAAAGTAGTCCTTGAATCATCAACAGTAGTAGCAGGCCATGTTTTAGGTTGCTGGAGAAACTTTCACGTCTGAAATATATCGCTTCATTAAATTATTTAACGACTTTATCTTCAAACCAAGGAAAACAGCGAATTCATATACATGCGGCAATAAATCTGAAGATTTACTATGAATCTGAATCTGCAGCAAGAAGAACCTTTGAATGTGTGGTCACTGGTGGTACGTGTACATGGTGCAGGTGGTTAAGAACGAAAGCGAATGGTTGCGTTAATGCGTGCTCTGCTGACAAAGAACACAACTACAACACGGCATAACGTAAACTACATTATGGCGGTTTTACGTATTTCCTAAGTCTATCCTATTGACAAAAACGTCTGTATATCTGCCACGATGATAGGACAAGAAGCGTCTTCCATTTGATGGATCCACGATATATAGCATCATCTCGTAGACTGACGTAAGTGCTTGCCGTATAACAACGTAAGGCATGGCAACCATCTGCACCCATCACATGATTCCGGTTCTGAAGAGTTCACGCTTTCAATGGGATTAACTGTAGAGGTTCATTCTAATACCGCTAGTGGCATAATGATTCAGAGATGCGCTATTACCAACTGCTACATTTATGGAGGTCGTCATCTTGGATATGCCTAACCTTGGATATTGACATTTCGGCCGTGGCATGTCAATAACGCCACATCGAAGTGTAGCTGCTCATCAGTTGAAAGCATGCCGCATTGTGTCACTGCGAGGATGAAATTCGCTGGCATTTTGTCACTGTTAGACCGCATTCAAGCTTCGCCAGACAAATCATCCTTGCACAGAGAACGAAACAACAATTAGAGATGTATGAATGTTACGTTTGATGCTTCTCAGTTAATTCATTATTTAAATCTCTCCTTGAGCATGCCGATATCATTATCCACTCCTTGAGCATGCAGATATCTTTCCGCCGTCGCTCATTTTATTGGTACAAAAATATGATGTGGATCTATAAACCTCTGACTTCTAACCTTGTCTCATTTGTAGCCAGTAAAAATCGGATTTATCTTGCGTAATAACCGAAGAAAATAGAATGAAGTTTGATTGATAAGCGCAAAGGCGGTAAACATTCGGTGCAATCTAAATGGGAACCTGTTTGAGAGGTTTCATAGGTGATGTTGATCAGGAATCCCTGCAAAGGTTTTCGAAGTACTAAAAGCCTCATACGAAGCACTGATCCTCGAAATCACCTTTTCTATTAATTTAAATTGTCTTCGCTTACAAGACAAGAAGAAAGCCTCAAATGGAGCAATGGTAAGAGAATATCCAGAATACCCAACTTCAAAGAGAACTTAGATGTTCATCACACCCTCAACAAGAGGTGGTGTCTTTCTTGGACCAAACTTCGATGGGAACTAAAGTTCATGTCTATTTGGCACCCCCTAATTGAGACTAAAAAGTCTGTTCTCATGTGGCAGATCTTGCATAAGGGAATTTGGTCCAATTCAAGGGCGAATAAAATATGTGGTGTGCCACCATGGTGCAAACGTTGCCATCGATGCATCGAAGATTTAGCTCACCTGTTCTTCGATTGCCCCAAGTCCCATATTATCTGGCATCACGTGACACGGGTTTTGAGACTCACACACCAAATCAATTGGCAACAGGTGCTGTTGGGTGAGGCGGTCGGTTGTTCTTCGAGGCTGTGGAATGCCATCAGGGGTGAGACTCTTTGGAAGATTTGGAGGGAGCGATGTGCTGTCAATTTTGACCAAACTCCTAAGGAATGGTCGATCGAGAAATCATTGTTTCTTCTAGGTAAAAGAATCTCCCGAGATAAGAGATCTCCACCATTTAGACATCACTGTATTTATCTCCTCGAAAACAACAAGTTGAAACCCAAATGGGTCCCACATGAGGGTGATGATAGATTTATCCACTTCATTTGTAATGCCCTCTAGCTTGCCACACTCGTCCCCTGCATTGTGAGATTTGGGGGGTCCCATGGGCACTAGTCCCACTCAATTGTAACTTTTCTTCTTTATTTTAATTAAAGTCCGGGAGAATAGGCTAAGGCCGAACTTTCTTTTATTGAAAAAGAAAGAAAAAAAAGAAAAGAAGAAAGCATAGATCGAGAAAACAGACTTACGTTTCAATGAGTCCCGCAGAAACGGGATATGAGACCGAGGCGAAAGTATTAAAGAAGCAGTTATGAGGCGCTAGTGAATGTTTTTGACAGTGTCCACTGGCCACCACACGGCAAGGCAACGTTCAAAGAAGAAAATTGTTTAGTTCAAAGAAAAGCCTGCACTGTGTTGATGTGCCTGTCCTGGAGACCACGCCGCTCCCCCACCCCACGTGCGCACAGGAAAAAGCAGCAAACGAAGAAGAAAATAACTAACGATTCATAGAATGCTACAAGCATTGACTGATGTGCGAACACAGAGAGAGAGAGAGAGGGGGAGGGAAGGGCATTATCTGAACGAAATAACTGATATCTGGAGTTTCACTCACCCCGTGGACGAGGCCGAGGTTTCTGTTGCGACGTGCGCTGTGCTTCCTGGATCGCTTGTACATGCTTGACGGGTCAAGCACAAGTTACGACACACAGCATCACCGTTCGCGGGCAAAATGTCGGGCAGATATTATTGTACGGCAGCGGAATCACCTTTTATATAGAACAAAATCATGAGTACAGCTGGAATGGGGACAATTGGGTATGAGAATTTTCAAATGGTTGCTGTTCTTTCTTGAGGTCCAAGAGATGGGGACAACACCTTTTGGTACAGAAAAATGTAAGGAAGCATGAAGTTATTGAGAACGGGACATGACGCTCACACCCTTTCGGTAGACAAAATGTGATGGGCACATGATGTAAAGGCTAGGAAGCAAAAGATGAGCGACATGAAGGTGACACCATTTGGTACAACAGATTTGATATACGTGATCAAGGAGGGGATTGAGGGACATGAAGTTCAAACTTTTGTTATCTAAAGTAAAAGTAAAAGCACTTATTGAAAACCTTGTAGACGCTTTGGAACAACTTAAAGAGAAAAATGAACCCTCAATGATAGATTGCTATGTTTCCCCACTTATAAGATGTACCACTAAATTATTTAAAAAAATGGAACCACACCCTAGAGGATAGAAAAGCATGTGCAATTAGGCTAGCTACTATTGCAAATTAGGTAATGGGAATGGGGATTTCGCTGAACACAAGATAGAACATGTGTTTCTGTTTCTAAAATGCTAACAATCCATAATATTACCGCAGTTCTCACCTTTAGTTACCATATTGGTTTACTATTTAATCACTCAAACTACTACAACACTCAGAACTATACACGAAATGGAAATAAAGAATAGAAGAAAAAAAGATTGCATAAATAACAATCTTCTTTCATTACTACAAAAGATCAATACAATACCCACAATTTTGTAAGCGTTCCTCTGATTTTAGAGCTACAATCGAAAAATCATACATATAATTCCATAACCTTACATTGCGGTGTCTAGAATCTCCAACTAATTCGATTCGCATAGCTCTCATAGAAGATCAACTCAAATACAAAATTACTCCACTCTGATGGTCATTTAACATAGCCACACAAGGTGGACGAAACACTACTCTAGAAATCATCATCTTCTTCGAAACGTCAATAATCACATAATCTCAATCATAAGAAAACTCATTAAAAAGTGGCTTTCACGTGGCCAATGCATTCTCAACTAAAAATTGCATTCTCAACTAAAAATTGAAATTCATCTCCTAACCAAGAGTGCATTGGATGTCCTCATTGAGATCTCTAGACTGCCCCAACATTCTTTGCCTTATCATAGTTCACTGATGATGCAACAGAAAAATCGTAGTGGGCTCATGGTGCCTCCCCTATCACGGTTCATAGTCTTTGAATTGCTTCATCACAAGTCACCAAATCTAAATCTTTGTCCAAATCTAAATCTTTTTCCTAAAAGTGCTTGTGCAATGCAACAATTTCTCTTTTCAAAGCTACTTGGCATCCCACAACAAGATCTCCAAGCCTCTTACATGGTTGAGCTTGGCCACTATGGTCTATAAAGTCTCTGACAAAGGTACTACGTGATTGGTGAATGTGTTTTTCTCTTCTATATCTCACTTGTAAACTTATGTAACACAGAAGTTTGCTCCAAATTGTGGCTCCTTTATGCTGTTAATTTTGGACGATCACTCAGTCATCTTTTGATTCCTCTAAATCTACATGTAGAGAAATGATTGCTCTTTGCGTATGTTGGAAAGTGATTTTTTTGTAAAGGAAAAATGGAAAATCTTTTAATATATTAGAATAGAATATCCTGATTGTTTTTAAAATCAAGAAGAGTCTTCCTCATGACTAGATATAAGTTCTATATTTTTTGTAGCATTTTTAGAGCTTTCAAGCTAGTAGATTTTCGTTGAAAGTTTAGAGGACTTATTTTCGGTGTGAAAAGGGACACTTGAAAAAGTATATAAGTCAATTATGACTTAAGTTAAGGACACCTTGTATTTTTTGCAATCAATAAGAACTTGAGAGCTCTTTTTTCTTCCAAATCTTGTCACCACTACAACATATGAGGGGCATACCAACGGTCACACCCCGACGTCGGTATGGTCATTTGAAATGCTTCGAAAGATCATGTTAGGCATAGTGATGGTCACTTTATCGCCGGTATAACTTTCTAAAATTGATCATGGATATGCATGCCATTCCTTGGTATAGACATCAGTATAAGCATCGATACAAGCATCAGTGATTTGCTGGGATTTACTAACACTCATACCAACGCGAACATCTTTTAATGTATCAAGACCCTAGAGCTAAAATTCGACATGTTGCACGTGTTTTGAACTAAAAAGTGCTTCTATCGAGTTTGCATGCACGACCTACATTGTCTTGTGCACACACATACAGATCTCTCTCTCTCTCTACACAAACACTCTCTCTAGATCTCGCATCTTGTTAAGTGATGTTCATACTCTTTCACCTTTTCTCTTTCTCTATGTTTTCTATTTTCTAATTTCTCTTATCTTTGGTTTTGGGGGAGCTTTTTGGCACCAATTCTTTGGAATTTGATGAGATATGATGTTGGTTGGGCTTTGATGATAGAGATCTAAAAAGATACATCCATGTAAGTGATTGTTTTGTTTTACATCGATAGAGAGTGAGTGAGAGAGAGAGAGATGAAAGAGAGAGAGAGAGAGAGATCTAGAGAAAGATAGAGAGAGAGAGAGAGATGAAAGAGATGAAAGAGAGAGAAAGAGAGAGAAAGAGAGAGATAGAGAGAGAGAGAGAGAAATGAAAGAGAGAGAGAGAGATGAAAGAGAGAGAGAGAGAGAGGGAGAGAGAGAGAGATAGACAGAGAGACATGAAAGAAAGAGAGAGAAAGGGAGAGAGATAGAGAGAGAGAGATACATATACACACACATACTCATGTACAAAGATAGAGATAGAGAGAGAGAGAAAGAGAGAGAGAGAGAGAGAGATCAAAATATATATAGAGAGAGAGAGAGATGAAATAGAGAGACAAAGAGAGAGAGAGACACACACATACTCATGTATATGCATGCATACATACACACAGACATATACACACATGCATATGCATACATACATACACACACATGTACACATGCATATGCATACATATGTACACACACATATACACATGCATACACATACATATGCATACATACATTCACATACATATATATGTACACACACATACATACACATACACACACACACACACATACATATGCATATATTACATACACAGATGCATATTACATACTCACATACATAGTACATACACACGCATGTTCCTACATGTGCATGCATACACACATATACTTACACACTCAAATACATATACACACACACACTCACATATATATATAACATACACACTCACACCTATACACACACACACACACTCACATACATGTTACATAGACACATGCATATACATACACACACATGTGCATATGTACTTTCACACATATGCATATACATACACACACATTTGCATACGTACTTTCACACACATATATATACATACATGAACACACACATATTTACATTGTTATACACATATACACACATAATACGTATGCACATACACATGTATATACACATGCATACACACATATACACATATAATACATATACACATACACACACACACACACACACACACACACACATATATATATATATATATATATATATATATATATAGAGAGAGAGAGAGAGAGAGAGAGAGAGAGAGAGATGCATACACACACATACATGTTTTAGGTCTAGGTCTTTAGGATTAGGGTTTAGGCTCTTTACACATGCATACACACATATACACATATAAACACATAATACATATACACATACACATGTATATACACATGCATACACACATATACATGTTTTAGGTCTAGGTCTTTAGGCTTAGGGTTTTAGGCTTTTCACACAGTCATACAAACATGTACACATATACACATATACATATATATACAAATGCATACACACATATACATGTTTTAGGTCTTTGTCATTAGGGTTAGGGTTTTAGGGCTTTTAGAGATGCATACACATATACACATACACATGTATACATACATGCATACACACATATACACACAGAATACATATATACATACACATGTAAATACACATGCATACACACATATACATGTTTTAGGTCTAGGTCTTTAGGATTCAGATTTTTAGATTGTTCACACATGCATACACTCATATACGCATATACATATATGCACACATAATACATATACACATACACATATATATACACATGCATACACACATAAACATGTTTTAGGTCTAGGTCTTGACCATTAGGATTTTAGGGTTTTTACACATGCATACACATATATACACATATACACATATAATGTACATACACATGCACATGTATATACACATGCATACACACATATACATGTTTTAGGTCTAGGCCTTTAGGATTAGGCTTTTACGCTTTTTACATACATACAACAGAATGAATATATATAATTAAATATATAAAAAATATTTCTTTAGGATTTTTATGTTTTTTACATATATATATAATCAAACATATAAAAAATAGGGCTTTAAGGTTTTTTAATTAAATAAGAAATATATAAGAAAAAAATTAGAATATATAAATACATATATAAAAAATATGATTTTACTATAGATAAATAAATATGAATAGAGCTATGGTTTTAGATATATAAATTAAATGTATATAATTAGATATATAAAAATAGGATTTTAGGGTTCTTTATATAATTACATTTATATAATTAAATATAAAAAAATAGAGTTTTAGATTATATATATATATATATATATATATATATATATATATATATATATATATATATATATATATATATATATATATATATATATATATATATATAAGGATAAAATGTATAATATATAATCAAATATATATAAAAATTAGAGTTTTAATATAGATAAATAAATATGAAAAGATCTAGGGTTTTAATATATAAATGAAATATATAAAAATCAGATTTTATATATGAACTCGCGAAACACGCAAAGTTTGAACTGGCATATCAGGCGGAGTTCCTAATGCGATGGTTGGTTTTGCATGAGAAAAGACAAAAGAGGTGTCTACAAAGGGAAATTGGTAGTTGAAGACGATGGAGAACTAGAGAAAAGGGGACGCTTAGGAGGCTGCTATTCATTGGTGCATGAGGAAGAATAATGGGGGATCAACAACAATAGTCTTCAGGTTGTTGAGTCTATCGGAGTTTTTTTTTTCAAATATAAAAGCTAGGATTTGAGGGGGTAACCACCGATCAAGAGCTCTATATCAAGAGGAAGGAATATGCAGAGAAAATATGTGCAGGACACAATAGGTGCAAGAGAGAAACGATTAGTTCTATTAGAGGATTGTATGAGAAGAAGCTCAATACCCCTAGATTGGGGTAAGGATCGTATGGATAGCTAATTATCTTAAAGGTGGATCATGAAGTCTAGTCTACAGAATATTGATGCAAGACAATGTAGAAACTCCTTGGAATCCACAACACATGATCTCGTCTCGAAGAGTTAAGGGCGCAAAGTGAAAGGCTTGATGTCTGCTCTATGGATGACAATTTACTTAGAGATTGATAGTCTTAAGTTTTTTTTTTTCCAAGTCGCTCAACTCATTGTTACCTGAATGTTGAACTCAATTCTATTATGTCCAAAGATCAAATTTGAAATTGTAAGCAGGCATGAAGTTATACAGAATGGGATATCACGCTCACACCCTTTGGCTAGACAAAATGTGATGGGAACATGATGTAAAGAGTAGGAAGCAAAAGATGAGCGACATGGAGGTGACACCATTTGGTACAGTAGATTTGATATACGTGAAGGAGCGGATGGAGGGACATGAAGTTCACATGATTTTCTTACAAGATTTATGACCTACATGGGAAGGGACGGGGAACATATCGACTAAAGATCTTTTGTTATCTAAAGTAAAAGTAAAAGCACTTATTGAAAACATTGTAGACGCCTTGGAACAACTTAAAGAAAAAAATGGAACCTCAATGAGAGATTTCTATGCAATATAAGGCCAAGGAGCTATATATGTTTCCCCACCTCTTAGATGCACTAGCAGATTATAAAAAAATGGAAAGAAAAGCATGTGGAAAGAAATGTAGATTATAAAAAAAATTTCCAACTAATTCTATTGACATGGCTCTCATAGAATATCAACTCAAATACAAAATTAGTCTGCTCGAATGGTCATATAACACACAAGCATGCAATGTGAATGAAATCCACTACTCTAAAATTCATCATCTTCTTCTAAAAGCCAATAGCCACATAATCTCAATCATAAGCAAACTCATTGAAAATGGCTTTCATTTGGCCAATGGATTCTCAACTACAAAATGGAATTCCTCTTCTAAACGAGAGTGCATTGAACGTCCCCATTGAGATCTCTAGCCTACCCCAACAACCTTTGTCTTAGCATAATTCACTAAAGCCGCAATGGCAAAATGCTACTAGGCTCATGGTGCTTCCCCTACCAAGGTTTATAGTCTTTGAATTGCTTGATCACAAGTCACCTTATCTAAATCTTTTTGTCCTAAAAGTGCTTCTGTAATGCAAGAATTCTCTTTTCAAAGTTTCTTAGCATCTTGTAACAAGATCTCCAAGTCTACTACATGGCTGAGCTTAGCCACTACGGTCTATAAATTCTTTGAAAAAGGTACTATTTGATTGGACAATGCATCTTTTTCATCTATATTTCACTTATAAATCTATGGATCATAGAACTTTGGTCCAAAATCTTGGCTCCTTTATGTTGTTAGTTTTGGAGGATCAGTCGATGATCTTTGCCTTCCTCTAGATTTGCATGTAGAGAAATGATTGCTCTTTGCATATGATGGAAAGTGATTTTCTAAAAAGCCAAAATAGAAAATCATGTAATATTGTAGAATAGAATATCCCTATTGTTGTAAAGATGGGGAATATTCTTCATCATGATTAGATATAGGTTGTGAACTTTTTGTAGAATTTGTAGATCTCTCAAGTAAAATTAATATCTATAGAAATCTTTGTTATCTGAATTAAATGTAAAAGCACTTATTGAAAACGTTGTAGATGCCTTGGAACAACTTAAAGAAAAAATGAAATCTCAGTGAGAGATTGCTATGTGACATAAGGCCAAGGAACTATATATGTTTCCCCACCTCTTAGATGCACAAGAAGATTGTAAGAAAATGGAAAGAAAAGCATGTGTAAAGAAAAGAATATTCTTAAAAGAATGGAAAGAAAAGTATATTATAAAAAATGTCCAACTATTTCTATTCACATAGCTCTCATAGAATATCAACTCAAATATAGAATTAGTCCTCTTGAATGGTCATATAACACAGGCATTCAAGGTGGACGAAATCCACTACTATAAAATTCATCACCTTCTAAAAGCCAATAGTCACATTATCTCAACCATAAGAAAACTCATTAAAAGTGCCTTTCACTTGGCCAATGCATTCTTAACTACAAACTGGAATTCATCTTCTAAATCAGAGTGCATTGAATGTCCCCATTGAGATCTATAAGATGCCCATTGAATGTCTCCATTCAGATCATCATTAGCATAGGTCACTGAAGGCACAATGTTAAAATGCTAGTGGGCTCATGGTGCTTCACCTACCAAGGTTTATAGTCTTTGAATTTATTCATCACATGTCACCAACTCTAAATATTTTTTCTAAAAGTGCTTGTCCAATGCAACAATTTGTCTTTTCAAACCTGCTTAGCGTCTCGTCAAAAGTTCTTGAAGTCTATTACATGGTTGAGCTTAGCCATTATGGTCTATAAAATCTCTGACAAAGATACTATTTGATTGGCCAATGCATCTTTTTCTTCTTTACCTCAGTTGTAAACTTATGAAGCATAAAACTTTGCTCCAAATCTTGGCTCCTTTATGCTATTAATTTTTGAGGATAACTCGATCATCTTTTCGTTCCTCTAAATCTCCATGTACAGAAATGATTGCTCTTTGCATGTGTTGGAAAGTGATTTTTTGTAAGGCAAAAACGGAAAATCTTGTAATATAGTAGAACAGAATATCTCGATTGTTCTAAAGATGAGGAATATTCTTCCTCATGATTAAATATAAGTTATATATTTTTTGTAGAATTTGTAGAGCTCTCAAGCTATTAGATTTTTTGGGTGAAAGTTTAGAGGATTTTTTTGAGTGTGAAAACGGACACTTGAAAAAGTAATGGTAATTTCAAGTTGATTTTCTATGTATATTTCGTGGGTTTATCTTTGTGATCAATAGTTCTTTGAGTGTTTCATGCTTTTATAGGTCTAATTTTATCTAAGCTCCATTAATCCTTCAAAGTATTGTTTCCTCTTGATTGTGTGAATCTATTAGAATCACGATTCTCTTGTTAGAGGGCTATAGATATTGAAATTTCAATGTGATGTTACCAACGTCTTTATTATAAGAAATACTACACTTTTGGCACAAGAGTCACTAAAGGCTTATTAGTTACTCCATCTACAAGAATTATGAGAATTATGCATATCTTTTGTGAAAAAATTACTTGTTCAAAATTCTTTTGAATCACTAGGTGTGGCAAAGAAGAAAAAGTGAGTATGTTTATCCTAGAGAAAGAGATTTCTTCATTCATCTTGTTGTGAAAGTAGCGTAAAATCTATATGTTGTTCTCTAATTCCATATATGAGACGACAATCTTTGATTACAATCTTTTTAGCTTCATTTTGTAGAATATCTTTGACAAATTATTTTTATTTGTTTGGGTACATGTAAAAAAAAAGTGGTTGAATCTTCTCGGAGCAAATGTTAACATCAATGGACCATCAATACTGAGAATAGGAAGGAAAAGAAGATGAAAAACTTAAAGAAAGAAATTGAAGAGATTTTCTTTTTTTGTTTGCTAACCTAAAAAAATCATTTCCTTTGGAATAATCACAACCTAATTTTTTATAAGGCAAAGAGAGAAGGAAAGAATCTTGATTTACCCTAGAAAGTAAGGGTCATCAAAAAATTGCAAGAATTGTGAAATTTTCAGTGGAAAGATGGGAGAAACACATAAGACTCAACCCATGTTAAAATTCAAAATTTCATGCAAAAGGGTCGAAATTAGGATTGTGAGTGAATAGTATACAAAGGGGACTCAAGGAACATTTAGTTCATTGTGAGAGAGAGTGAATGAGAGAGAGAGAGAATTGAAAATCACGATCCTCAAAGCGTGGAGGAATAAATGCAATTTTGAAGATTTTAGTGCAACCAAAGTGAAGGTATATTCTTTTGACAACTCATAGTTAATGTCTTCAAAATTTTTGTTGAAAATGATATATATTGAATAATTACGAAATTGCAATTCGCAAGTTTTTATGTTTCAATGAGAAATATATTTTTTATTGGATTTTTTTTATTGCATGATAGTAAAATGAAAAGGCCCTTCTACAGCATGTGAAAAACCTACAAAAGACTCACAACAAAAAATTATTGCAAGGCACTGAACTGAAAAGGCACTTCTAATGCATGTGAAAAAGTTACTAAAAATCAACACAGAATCATGATTCTATGAAAATCATAAAAAAAACAATTCTCTAAAAAAGACATGATTTTCCATTGAAAATCGCATATTCTCATGATTGTGAGTAATCACAATTGTGACAGAGAATTGCGATCGTGAGGCTCTCGAATATCACGATTTTGACCTCGCAATCGTGAATAAAAATCACGATTACCATTATGACATAAAAACACAATTTTGAGCACCTAAAAATCATAATTTCCTCCTGAAAAAGGATAACACAAATTTCAACACAAAATCACAATTTTTAGGGCAAATATGATTCTCATTGGGAATCATGTTTTATTGGAAAATCCCGATTTATAGAGTATGAAAATCATGATTCTCATCTAAGAATCATGATTTGTCAAAATCCTAATTCATCAAAATCAAGACTTGTCGAAATCACGAGTTGGAACATCATGCTTGCATTATGCTTGAGGTGTATATGCTCTACATCAAATCCATCATTTGGATGGTGCTATATATGTACCTTCTTGAAGAATAGCACTTATGTTCACATTATTTCTTTGTATTAATTGGTTGATCATTTATGATCATTTCTTGTGGGGTTCAAGGTATTTACCTTTGTAAAAGGAAAGAGTAAAAGCCCTAAAATCCACGAGTTAGAAGTGATTGAGATTGGTTCTCAATCAATCAATCAAGAAGTAGATATGAATTCAACTTTCTCTTTTTCTAGATTGTATGAAAAGATTCCAATCAATCTAAACTATCAAGCCCACCTAATTTTGAATTCAAATTCATGAAGAAAAGGCGTGATCATATCCTCAAGAGTCTATATAAAGACTTCAAAACATTTTTACAAAAATTAGAGTGTTGATTTGAAGCCATACATATACTCTTTGATCATTGGTTGGTGTCACTTCTATTCTTTGTGCCTTCCTCAGACTCAGTCACCTTGCACAGATTGCTGCTCTCTCTCTATAGCTACAAATCAAGTGTTTAACCATTCCTTAGAAAGATATACGTGTACAAATTACGTGTACAAAGATATATCTAGTTTACGTGTACAAATTTTCAAGTCATTTGGTTCAGTAGTTTTAAAGAAAACTGAGTTTTTAGAGTCTCTGGGTCATTGTCTGCACATCCTTGGAAAATCAAGATGACATCCAATGAGTGTTAAGGTGATTTCTCCTTCATTAATTGATATAAATAGGGATTTTATGCATTTTAGCAAGCCAAACCACTTTATGAAACTCCCTTAAGATGAATTTTCCCATTTTTAAGTGTGTTGGGTGCTCTCAGTGCTTAAACTCATAACTTCCATCCATTTTTAAAAAGTTTTTGTGAGCTAGTCGAGGTGCATGTTATATGCTTTGCATCTACTTGCTCTTGTTGATGTTCCAAAGTACCTAATGGGTTTTATTGCACTAAACACAAGCCTACAAGTTCTACTTTACATATCCAAAGTGCTAGGGCTGGTCCTATGCTAGTTTGTTGGAGCAATGTCACCACTTGACAACTCAACTTTCAAACCCGCTAGAAGCTTCTCCAACTTCTTTCAGTGTTTACTTCACTAAGAAACATTCTTTGGTATGGGTGGTTGTTGTCTTAGGACAGGCCTAGGTTGATCCAGAAAATCTCCCTCTCTCAATTGTAATGACTCATTTTGATATTTCCTCTCTCTTATTGGTTGTTTGTTATGTGAATAATTGATAAATATCTTGTAGGGAATCCCTCCCATAAACTTATGTGGTGAATGATTTCCACATTTCATCCTCTCTCAAGCAATTAAGAGTGTGTGCAACAAGATCCTCATCTTTGATTGGCCTCCCAATTGAGCCTACGACATTTGCAAGCCACTTAACCTTCAAAGTGTACTCATTTATATTAGTTCTTGGTGCTATCCTAAAACCATTTAGCTCATTCTTGAGCTTAATCTTCCTTGCCTTGGTTGATAAAGAGTACAATCTCTACAAGGTCTCCCAAACCTTCTTGCATGTGTCCAAGTCTTGTATATGCCCTATCATGCTATTGCTTATGTGTTGGGATAGAATGAATACAACTCTCCTATCCCTTTATATCCATTCATTAAGTGCCTTGACTTGCTTGTGAAGTGGTTGGTCATGTACATGAGACATTGGCTTTATGCGACTCACTAATCCCCACAATCGTTGCCCATAAGGTAGTTGCTAACTCTAAATTTCCATGGTTGATAATTTCCTTTCTCTAACGTCTCTATTTGTGCATTATACTCTACCACACTAAGCTCTAAGATGCTCATGTACCTTCTTCTCAAGTTTTTGTATGCTGTAGAAGGTGTGGATTTTACCTTTTGATAGCTTCTCCCTTGCTAACCTTGGTTGAGACTTGATTTTCAACAATGATTTGGGTGTAACTCAAAACGATGGAATTGGGTTGCAAACTACCAAAAGATGCCTCAATCCATCTATGATTTGGCTCCACAGGGGACTTCACAAATATTGAGCATGATTAGGGTTCAAAACCAATGGGGGTCCCATCATTGCCACAAGGGTTATTAGTGGTAATCAAAGAATGAACACTAGAAATACTTTGCGAACTCTTTACAAGGTTGCTAGTATTATTTTTGAATCTTGAAGATAGATGAACATTTACGAGTGGGTTAGTCTTTGTGGTAGGGGAAAGCACTATCAATGATGACTGTGTTGGCCCTTCCATTTTCAGTATTTGGTCCCTACTTCTTTTTTCTTAGATATCAAAGCACAATGGAAGAGGAATTTCTCATTAATATGGCTTTGTATGGGAACAAGAGAGTCTTATCTCTCTAAGCATTGGAATTAAGGTGTGGATGAAATGATTGAGTTGCAGTATTGGGATTCTCTTGTGTGCTAGCGGATTATTTCTCTCGGTTATCATCCTTGTCCATGGTTAATTTTGAATTCCTACTAGGCTTTATCCTTTTTTTTTCATTCTTCTATTTGGCTCATCCCTCTTGAATATTCCAAGATTTTAACTTCTTTTTCCAACTTGCATTCACTTTTGTATTCAAAAATAGCATTTTGGTGAGATGATCCAGCACCTCAAGAGCCTCCCTCCTTTAGCTTCACCACCGCAATTGACCAAGTCACCACTTTAGCTCTATCTTGTTTTTCTTTCTAGGTTCCTTGTCTTAAGGACAATCTTTAATTCTATAGCCATAAATTATGCTATGAAAACATGCATTTGATACATTCTTAAATATGATTTCTTGTTCCAAGAGGTCTCTTTCACCTATGTCAATGTATATCTTGTAGTTGAAGCCTTTATTAAGATCAAATTCGACATAAATAATGGTATGCCTTCTAGTATTAAAGGAGTATGTGGCACCCTCATAACTCTTACCTCTCACATCTTGTTTGGATGGCAATGGATGCCCAATGAGGTCCATAGTCTCCCTATATAATCCACAAATGAAGAATGGGCAGTTAGCGAGCTCCACCGGGAATGGATATTTTAAAGGTTTCAATGCATTGGGGATGAAGTATGGAACCCACTTAAATAACCATAAAGTGGCATGGAAGATCTTCCAAGTTCCAAATTGGAAGGGTTGAAAATCCATACCTTCATTTTCAAACACGAGAATGATGTGCCTTTGTGTTAGGATCTAGCACTTAGTGATGAGAGATTGCAAGGGAACCATTCCTTGCAAAGCCAATGCATGATATAATCAAATGGCCTGACGGAATCGAGTAGTGGATGAGGGCAGAAAACCTGAATGATAAGGCATCTCTTTTTTAATTCCTCCTAATTTTTTAGAGTATCTATGTTTTGAAGAGAGACTACTCATGGCTTGATCCAAAAAGTGGTAGAGACTCACTACTTCCTTTAACCTTACTTTGGGGACCAATATCTATTGTTGACCATGAGGGAGGAATCCATCATACCTTACAAGAAGCCAAGAAACACCAACCTGAGAGAAAACACATCTCCAACCTCACTCACTACAATCAAAATTGCAACCCCTTGTCCCCTTTCCAAGCAGACACAAGAGAAAATGCAACGTAGATATCCATAAAACGTTGGGCATACTTCTAAGTTGGAGACTAAAAATACACGCTACTAATAAGTAAATTTTTGCTATGAAAATGGATGAAATCTAAGTACTACCCCCAAAAACTTTCCTATGGGTGACACTTTGGCTAGAGAGTATGCACCAACAAATATTTTCCTCAAGATCAATAATATTGATCCCTAGGCTCGGGGAAATGGAAGGTGATTCTCTGCTACTTTTTGAGGTCAAGGCTTGAATTCTCTCTTTGCCAAAGGCAAACATTTTGGAAAACATATAAGGAACTAAAGCATACTTGGCTTATCCGCTAGTTGTTGGATCGGTGTCCATCCTTGGATTGTGCCAAGTAGTAATTCACAACTTTTGCTTCCCTTGCGAACTGATCGATAGTAAATGCCAGTTCCTACCTATAAACCATATTCTTATGGTGTTTGAAAGTGAAGATGTGGCTACTTAGGAACTCCAAGTCAGAACTTGGCATATCTTTTGCACTACCTTATGCTTATCTAAGTGGGTTTTGGACTTCACCCCCAACAAATAAAAACCTTTGAATTATCCTCTCTACGTGGAGCTAAGTAGAAGAATGCATGCCTCTATTAGGATTAGGAAAAAAATACCCTAAGTAGATAAACAACCATTGTTGGTGCAATTAGCAAGCCTTAGTGCTTTGCTAATGATTCAGAACTACACATCCACTTATTATCTCATAAGAGAGAACTACATGGAAACTCATGCTTGTCAATTTGAGCATAGTTACCACAGATAAATGTAAAAGTCAAAAGAAGATGGAATCTCGTGGATTTAGGAAAGCTAAGACACGATTCATTTGGCAGATGAATCAAATAAATTATTTCCCTAAAGTGTAGGATCACTTTTGGGCGAGGGAAAATTCAAATTCAAGCTCAAACTATGAGTATAAATAAACTTGTTTTTAGTCATGGGATATAGGAACCATTTTGAGAGGCATTGAGCTACAAATTTGAGCTTACATTGAACTCACACTACCTATGTGTAGCCCACTATACTTCCCTTGTATCATATGTTCAATAGAATTTAGATTTTGATACATTTCTTCAAGTACATTTCTGTCTACTGTTCTCTATGCATCTTCATCATTATAGTGATCTTGTGGAAATGATTTCTCAGTGTATACTTACTCATTCACTATACTTTAACTTGGATAGTTAGAATAAAGGGTTTAGTGCTCACATGTTAGTCTTTAGAATGTTTGATTCAATATATCAGGAGATATGAACTAAGGAAGGTGCCTATGTCTACATAGCTTCTAGATCCTGAAAAAGTTGGGATGACCCTCGGAACTTGTAGATTCATTTCTCAATGTGTGGTACAACTAAATTGATGAAATGACTTGTTTTAGTAAATTGATGAAATGACTTGTTTTAGTTAGCTATGCACTCCAATTAGATGTGTGAAAATCCTCTCTAGTCAATTCATACCAAGTTGTGGCTATGAGCATAAAATTGAGAGCTTCTATGCCCAAAATCGAAGGTTTCTTGCATTTCATGCATATTCTCATTATCTGTTTTGATGCAAACAATTGAGATTGATGCTCCAATGGACTTGGTGATTCCAAATGCATCATTGGGAATCTAAAGAGGTACACTAAGCATCCTTCAAGTTAGATTGACAGGTGTAGAGCAAGTTTTGTACACCACTAGCTCATCTCTTGAACATACCTCACCATCTCCTCACAATGGTATTAGAGAAACTACAAATCAACATGGGAGATAGATTTCCTTCATCCATAGAGAAATTAGATCTAGGTAACTACTCAGCTTGTTCACTTAGAATGGAAGCTTATCTTCAAGGGAGAAACCTCGATGGTTACATATTTGGAGATGAGATGATGCCAATCCTCAAGGGCCAACCATCTCAAGAAGAACAAGAGAGGTTAAACACATGGTCTTCAAAGGATGTTAGTCTCTGTTCTATTGTAGGAAGATCATTCTAGGCAGAACATGTCCATTATGCATGTTGCAGATCAAGCTTTCCTAGCTAGTCAAAAGGGCAAAGGTAAATGGAGATCTTCTACTAGTGAGCAAAAATCTTCTACTTTTGCACAATCAAAGAAGGATGACAGAGATAAGCAGACAAAAGGAAAGCAAAATTTTTTTTGCAAATATTGTAAAGGAAATGATCATTTCATAAAGAGTTGTCAAAAATTGACTACTAAAGAGGCGGGAATGGTTGTTGCAAAGGCCTCTACACCCAAAAGAAAGTCTGCGAATCTCGTGCAAAATGAAGAATGAGCATTTACCATTATTTGTAGTTATGATCCATCTTCTCATGACTAGTGTATGTCTGCAATAGATCAAATGTTTGGTACTTTGATAGATGGGCAACCAAACATACTACCTCGCAGCTGAGTTTCTTCACTTCACTCGAGCCCCCCTAGAGGGAATACTGCCACATGCTCCAACAAATCCTCTAATCTATCTATCTATCTATCTATCTATCTATCTATCTATCTATCTATCTATCTATCTATCTATCTATCTATCTATCTATCTATCTATCTATCCATCCATCCATCTATCTATCCATCCATCTATCCATCCATCTATCTATCTATCTATCTATCTATCTATCTATCTATCTATCTATCTATCTATCTATCTATCTATCTATCTATCTATCTATCTATCTATCTATCTATCTATCTATCCATCCATCCATATATCTATCTATCTATCTATCTATCTATCTATCTATCTATCTATCTATCTATCTTTCTATGTATCGATCTATCTATCTATCTATCTATCTATCTATCTATCTATCTATCTATCTATCTATCTATCTATCTATCTATCTATCTATCTATCTATCTATCTATCTATCTATCTATCTATCTATCTATCTATCTATCTATGTATGTATGTATCTATCTATCTATTTATCTATCTATCTATCCATCCATCCATCTATCCATCTATCTATCCATCAATCTATCCATGCATCTATCAATCTATCTATCCATCTATCAATCAATCTATCTATCTATCTTTCTATCTATCTATCTATCTATCTATCTATCTATCTATCTATCTATCTATCTATCTATCTATCTATCTATCTATCTATCTATCTATCTATCTATCTATCCATCCATCCATCTATCTATCTATCTATCTATCTATCTATCTAGATTAGGGGAAAAAATGAACCTTGCATGGGCCTTGTAAGGATCCTTAATTTTTGGGGATTAAGTTAATTTTGTTCTTGTTTAAGGGGACAAAGTGCATTTAATAGGGCACTTTTTAGTAGGCTAGAGTAGGCTTTTTTTTAGGCTTTATAGGCCTCTCTCTTTCTTCTTCTAGAGAGAGAGAAAGAGGATCTACTTTCCACATCATCAAACTCGTGCATGTATTTGAATAAAAAAATGAATTTTTTTAAAAGGTCTCATTTTCAGTGTATATTAACTCAAAAGGGGCTATTTTTTAATATATATGTCAGAAGTCACTTTTTTGGGCATTTTTTGAAGTTTCTTTTAGAAAAAGTATAGTTTTCAAACTCCCTCCAAAAGTAAGTGCCACATCCTCAAATCCGTGACTATGCTTCCCCCAAAAAATGGCTTTTTTCAAATTTCATCATTTTTAGCCATACACAGTGGAAAAATACACTTTAACCCATACACATACAAAAAAACATATTTTTTGAGCAAAAGATATGATTTAGAGTCCCTTCCAACCAGTTTTTCATCTTTGTTTTTGATATTTCTGGTCATTAGCAAAGATGGTGTTGATATGTATCACAAACTTCATAGTTGAACGTCCTCATGCTCCCGCATCAACAAGTATCCATGTTCATGTGCCTAGATATTTTGCTCCAAATACACGATGCAACAATGATGCCAATTCTCAAAATGAACGTTGTGCAGCTGGAGAAAAAAGTATTGATCTTTGGACTCATGGTTCACTATATCCTCTTGATCGAATATCTTCTTACCATCTAACATTCCATAACCTCTCAACTTTACTTCAATTCATTGGTGCGGGTGAAGTTGGACTATTAGGTTACTGCAAGCGATTATCTACACATTCACATGTTACTGCTAAGTATTGGTTCCAACAATATCAACTCCATCATATGAGGGTGGTCCCTTTAGAAAGCACAATCATATCTTTACAAAAACAACTTGCAGATTTGGAATAGGATATTGAAGCAAAACAAAGCACAATTTCAAAGTTAACTGCCAATCTCCAGCAACTGAAAGAGACTCCACTTGGTATGAGACATAGGAAAAGAGCATTTTCATCCTTTGAAGCTCTTTCAAAAGGCGGCGGAGCACGCAAATGACATATATATGCAACAAGGTGAGTGTTTGTTTTACTTTTATATGTTTTAATGAAGATTTGTAATGGAATCTTTCATTGTGTAGGTCATTTATTCAAGACATAACTACTTCATCAACAACACAAGACCAATTCAAGCTGATGAATAGTTGTATAAACACCAAATAAATCACTTCTGCTTTAGACTCACCCATAGGAAAGTGTATTAGAGTTGTTGTTGAAGCTTAGTTTTCAAAGAAGTTAAAAAACCTTATCACAGTGCAAGATGTGCAGGCAATATGTGACGAAGCGGACATCAGTGGAAATGGGTATATTGCAATGTACACCCTTCTGAGGCAAGCCTTACAAGCACAAGGTATTTCTCAAAGTATATTTCCATGCCCATATAAAGTGTCTATCAATAAAAAAACTTCAAATGAGGATATGACTCGTACTATTGGACAATATTTATTCATAGAAGACACTATGCCTACCTCTGTTTATCATCCAAATATTCCCAAGAAGCAATAAAAAGTCCTATCTACACAAGGATTTACTTACACTAAATTCAACAATATATTTGTGGATCTTTAGAAGCTTCAACAAGCAGTGGTTCACTTTTATAGTTCAACAATCAAAGGTACCCCTACTACATTTTAGTTGGTGTTGAAGTTTTATTGCATTCAAGTGTCATATTAAGATAATGTTTTCTCTTTTGTGCAAACTATAATGTTAAGTTAAAGTTCATACTAAAGCTTGATGAGTGTCAAATCATAAAGGGTCGGCGACTAGAAAGGTTGAGTGTGACGCTAATGAATGAAGTTATGGACCATGCAATGAGTGATGAAACTTTAGGAGGGAGGGACCATTTGACTTACAGTGTGCAATCAAAGAGAGATATCTGGTGGTTAGGTGCTATAGAAGTTCCCACAGAAACAAACAATGTTATTTCGTGGATTTTTAGTAGGACTCCATGGATTATGGAAGTAATCTTTTCTCAAATACATGGGCAAAAGCTTTTTGTAGTTGATATAGGTGATTTTTAGGTAGAATGGCATTTGGGTGTAGCCTTAAGAGTATAAAATGCATGTTAGGTTGTAAACAAGGAGCATCTTCTCTCTATCCTTGCCCATATTGTACACAAGGTTACAAAGGATCTAAGAGACAATCTAAACCTGCAAGGGCATTGATGAGAGTTGATGACTCTGAAGAAATTGATGAAACAGACTCATCGAATCATAGGGAATGGGAGATATCACTTTTGAGGTGTCCAATGTTACAGGAACCGACTCGTGATAAAATATGCAATGATTGGAACCCCATTATTCTATTTCCATTAGTCAATGTTCATTTTTGTACTTTGCATGCATTCATGAGGATCTTTGATAGGATTTCGAAGCTCCATGTTGAATATGCATTTGCAATGAAACCACTAGAGAGGTCTACAATAGCAATCCAAAAAATAGAAGATCTTTTGAATTCTATAGGTTGTCATGGTGGCCACGTATCTTTAGTTGTTAAGAAGTATGGTGAGTCTCAAGAGATCTTACAACAAGTTTCAATGACTGGGAAGAAGGCAAGACGTTTCTTTGAAAGAGATGTAACTAGTCAAGATGATGGGAAATGGCAGCTTTGACCAATTACAAAAAACAATGATAATCAGGTTGATCTCATTAACAAGCGAAAGAAGGTTTGGTCATCGTTCGATCAATTGTTACATTTGATGTGTTTGTTTTCCACAAATGCTTCACAATGAGAATTATTCCAAGTGACTTTGAAGGAGTTTACACAGTCATTCATCTTATCTTGGGGAGAAAGCAACATTACACGTTACATAGTAAGTTTCTCTTACATTTTTTAATTTGGTCTTAAACACTATGTGTATATCTTATTGACCAGATCATAGCATATTCTTTTTTCACATGGAGCATATTTTATGAATCGATATGGGTCAATGGACATTTTTAGTACACAAGGAATGGAAAAGTCAGATTACAGGGCTAGAGGTGTTTACTTTAAAAACACTCATCATGGGGGTGGTCTACTCCAATCAAACTATTTAGAAGAAATGTTTGATTGGTTTTTTTGTGTGACAGTCGCTAGAAGATATGTAATGGAACGAGCATGTGAGTCACGAATAGCAAAGATTACACGAAAGCTACAACATGATATTGCAAGAGAGAAGTGGATGTCATCATCAGGACCCCTACATCATGCCCAATGGCGTGCACAAAGAGTCCACGAGGGTTCTGCTTGGAAATAGTTTCCAAAATCTTAAAATGCATTATTCTTTTCAAGGTTTTTATAACTCCTTTCACTTCAAATAAAATTTTAGTGTTTTTGTGAATATACTTTTAATGTCTTAAAACTAATTTTTATCCATTTAAATGTGAACAAGACAATTCTTAAGTGAAAGGCTATAAATAGAGGTTTATCTTCCTCATTTTACCACTTTACAACCTAAGAGAATGGCACGCACAAAGCAGACTGCTAGAAAGGATCATGTCCTCTACCCTAGCCATGTGCAAGGTACTCAGCACCCAACATGGATGACACCCCACAAGAAGCATCAAACCACAAGCCACTCTTCTAGAAGAAACTTAGGTGGAGGGACACACTCTGGTAGCATTCCATCGAGGGGGGATGAAGCTTCACAAGAGAGAGATGTAACACAAGAAATAAATTATTCCCCTCCCACATCTGATGATGAGCCCCCAATCAGGACACCACTCAAGGCAAGGCCCAAACAACGAGGACAGAGGCAAGTTGTGATGGAGACATCAAATTTAGTGAGTTCCTTAGATGAAGAAAGTATAAACGAGCCACCATGGAACAATGATGATATCCACGTGAACCATCGAGTAACACAAGGAGGCAAGACACTCCCTGCAGGACAAGGACAAAGACCAACTGATGAAGAAAGAGAGCAAGGTCGGGCAGAGGAAGTAAATGATGAGGTAGGACCATCTACGCATGCTCTAAGAAGAAAGAAGAACTATCAACCACGTCATAGACCACAACCCAACATCCCCCCAAATGCAAGAGCACCACAAAGGCGGAGAAAGCAAACCAGAGCCTTTGCAGAGATTCGACACTATCAAAAGTCTGTGGAGCTTCTTATTCCACAAAGGTCATTTGCAAGAGTTGTGAAGGAAGAGATCCAACGCTATTGCGCTTGACTTCATATCCAAGGGATAGCCATTGAAGCCCTCCAAGAAGCTGTAGAGGCATATCTTATATCAATGTTGGAGGACTCTAACCTGTGTGCCATCCATGCAAAGAGAGTGACAATACAACCTAAAGATTTGCAGCTAGCTAGAAGAATTAGAAGGAATAACCCTTAACAAAAATGTGTACCCCTTGTTTGGAGAACTTTTTGTATATCCCATATGATGAATATTTTGTAAATCCCAAATGATGAATATAATCTTTATCTTCGTATATTTGCTCTCCCAAGTGTTTATCTCTCAGTGTACATGTTTTGAAGTTTATTTCTCCTATGTATCTAGGTGTCTTTTTCTAGTACCTCTTTGAAGTGTTTTTCAGAGTTTAATCATTCTTTTTAATGTACTTCTTGTACGTGGTAATGCTATATAATGCATTTCATGGCTTATAAATGCCAAAAAAGAGCCTACCACAGAAACGCGGGGATAGGTGTTTCACAGAAACGCGGAGTCTAAACTTTCTCTAATTATTGCACATAAGAAGAGTCTTCCATAGTTCCCCAAGTGTAGGTTGTAATTGAGGGACATAGACTTCCAATATAGGGAACCTTGTGCATGGGATGGCCTAGGAATGCCAAAAAAAGGCCTGCCACAGAAACGCGGGGATGGGCCACAGAAACGCGGGGATGGGCCCTGCAAAAGTTTTGCAGGGCCCATCCTCGCATTTTTGTGGCAGGCCTTTTTTGGCATTCCTAGGCCATCCCATGCATTGTTGGCAACAAAAATCACAAGATTGATTGAAAAAAGACTGTTTAAAGTGTGCAAAAATTAAGAGATTGTCAAAAACATAAAGACAATGCACATGGAAATTGGAAAAACAATAATTGATATTATAAAGTTTTTACAATTGGCTCTTGGCCTTGAGCCTCTCCACTACATTCTTTCTTCTCTGAAAATGCAGTGGCAAATGGTAAGTCAAAACTGATTGGGATATTAACTGAGGGTCTATCAATCCAAGACCTAAAGCTATTCCTATTTGACCTAATATTTTTCCTCTAAAGTTAACTCCTAAGGTAGTAAGGGCAAGGGACTTCCTAACTAGAAATATACAATCGATCCCTTGCATTATTGTAGATAGGCACAAAACTTTGCTCAAGGCCTTCGGACACCAAGTCATGAAGTGTCCTTGAGGGGAAAAGTCCTTGTGGATTATGACAAAATCTTCCTTTTTCCAATGTAATGTGCCAAGGAAGAGCCATGGCCATGGGCAACACATTCAACACCACTCCTTGCTGCAAATTTATCCACTTCAATTGTTTCCTGCACATAGACATTCATATAGATACATCTTGTATGAATATGAGACAACCATAAATGTCATTAGAGACTTACATCTTGAAGCCTATCTTCATCCTCTCCGCTTCCCATTGCATCTAGTGGAATCGATGATTGGGCCATGCCACTTTGCTCCACAACAGGGGATGTTGGAATCTTCTTCTCCAAAATTCTTTCCCTTGTTGCGGCCATATCTTCTTTAGTGGCATCTTGGTTGGCATGGCCCAAAATCTCTTCACACACAAATGCAACGGTGTCCGCAACTAAATCACCAAGTGGAATTGTTGCATTTTTGATAATGTTAGAAGCGTTGTCTCCTTTAATTTGTCCACTACTCCTTGTGGAAATTCTATGGAAATTGTTTGACTCTCTTCTAATAAGTTGAGAGCTTCTGTCTGGGGTTCCTTCTTTTCATCTACAAAACCCCCAGTAACAAGATGGGGTAGGTCCATGGGTGAAGGTTCGGGCTCCTCATTGACAAAAAAGATGGTTGTTGCTACTTAGGAAAGATATTTTCTTCCCATTTTTCTTTTCTTGTTTAATTGTTTTATTAAGGGTACTGTGTCATCTAACAGGTGCCTTGAATCCTCAGCAACAGCCATGAAATGCTTTAAGCGCTTTGTATACGGCTCATCTCCTTTATGAATGTAGAAAAGTAGGTCACAGGGGACCCATTTACACTCATATGCTGGAATATCTATAGCATATCTTAATATATAGAATTCCATAAAATCTGTGATCTCATCGATCACATCGGAGTTCATGGCTATTGTCCCTTCAAGATTAGGGACTCTACAGACTAGGTCATACAAATCCGTACGACCATTGTAGTCTATAGTACCCAAAAACTCCATGAATAGATCTCGAGGAGATTTCATGAGAGTGGAAGTGCTAGCAGCCATTGCTTGCGTGCGAGAATTCTATTGGCTTGTCTGTGCTTTCTAGCTCTTTGAGAGTGCAAATGTGAGAAATGAGCACATAGAACCCATTTTTATTAGCAGTTTCAAGTTTTTAAACTGACTAGGCCCACTTTCAAAAGTATAGAATAAAGAACTGCAATTTTCAAAAAAAGTGTTTCTGATGACAAAATAATGCACAGAAAAAAACATGAGCAACCACATTTCAAAGTAGTGAACATAGACTTTTTGACATTCCAAAAGTTTTGAAATTACCATTGCAGAGAAGAAGGTATATACAATATCTAACATGAATTGATTGTCCTACTTTTTACAAGGTTCTTGAAAGTGCAAAAACCATGAGATACAATGACTAGGGCCCAAGAAGTGACATTATGAGGTTGCAAAAGAACTATGACAATGAGAGTTCTATTCCATCTTTGCTCCAATCTACAGGGAGTTTCATTTTGTATTCCATTCTTCTGCCCACCTGTAATCAATTTGCAAGAAATTGAAGTCATTAAATAAAATAAGCAATAATGAAAAGATTACTTTAACAAAGAAACATTTCTCATCTTATGTCCTTGAATTTTGAATTTGGATTGAGTTAGTCCTTCAAACCCCATAATCAACAAGTGTTCTCTCATATTAGCCAAGGTCCAATGATTATTCACTAAAATAGTTTCTGTTTCATTGTTGGGCAATCTAAGCTTTATTTCAAATGAATGTAAAGATCCCTCTGAACTTTGAAATGGTTTCCATTTGCCAAGTTTGCACATCCGGCCAACGATCATAGACGTAGAATCTGATGTATAATGAAGTACATTGTTTCAAATATCAAAATCCTATACCTGTTCCACCTATTTTACAAAGATATTTATCACCTTTTGCAATTCCTTCTATCAAACCCCAATTTTCACCAAGAAGACTTTCGACTTGCTCATATGTGATATCTTTACACATGAACATGGTGGAAGTCTCTTGGAATGAGAATCCTTGGAATAAATATACAAAACAATGAATGGGAAAAGACCAGTGCAAACCTACAGACCTAGTCACTTTTGTAAATTTCAAAGAGTTATGTATATCCATTACCATCTTCTGCTTCAAAGATGATACGGACCATATATCAGGTTTTGGCCACTCCAAGCTAAGAAGAGAATGTACTTCAATTCTCTCTAACCTTCCAAAACCATTCATTGTAGAGGGTACACCATATTTATGTGTGTAAAAGAAAACTCTATCATGGTAAAGTTGAGCAAGAGATACTTCTGGAAAGACTAGTGCACCAACATCTACATTCAATGCATGGAAAGTACCTGTACGACTATGAAGTGATTGCTCTTCCACCAAAGTAGAAGGGAATATATCTGAAACAAACAAAAACATATCTAAATAGTTCATAAATATA